>JBBBDQ010001872.1:0-280000 GCA_037127315.1 Ascarosepion bandense
CCTACAAAATTAATATAAGTTGGTGTTTGCTGAATTTGTTTTAACATAACTTCATTGTGAGGAATCAGTAAAGAGTGATGATTTAAGCAAAAAGGCTCTTCATTTCGCCAACAAAAGGTATGTCACTTTCCAGACAGACTTTCAAATGACGCCTATAAAATTAATATAAGTTGGTGTTTGCTGAATTTGTTTTAACATAACTTCATTGTGAGGAATCAGTAAAGAGTGATGATTTAAACAAAAAAGGTCTTCATTTCGCCAACAAAGGGTATGCCACTTTCCCGACAGACTTTCAAATGATGCCTATAAAATTAATATAAGTTGGTGTTTGCTGAATTTGTTTTAACATAACTTCATTGTGAGGAATCAGTAAAGAGTGATGATTTAAGCAAAATGTCTTCATTTCGCCAACAAAAGGTATGTCACTTTCTAGACAGACTTTCAAATGACGCCTAAAAAATTAATATAAGTTGGTGTTTGCTGAATTTGTTTTAACATAACTTCATTGTGAGGAATCAGTAAAGAGTGATGATTTAAGCAAAAAAGCTCTTCATTTCGCCAACAAAAGGTATGTCACTTTCTAGACAGACTTTAAAATGACGCCTATAAAATTAATATAAGTTGGTGTTTGCTGAATTTGTTTTAACATAACTTCATTGTGAGGAATCAGTAAAGAGTGATGATTTAAGCAAAAAGGCTCTTCATTTCGCCAACAAAAGGTATGTCACTTTCCAGACAGACTTTCAAATGACGCCTATAAAATTAATATAAGTTGGTGTTTGCTGAATTTGTTTTAACATAACTTCATTGTGAGGAATCAGTAAAGAGTGATGATTTAAGCAAAAAAGCTCTTCATTTCGCCAACAAAAGGTATGTCACTTTCTAGACAGACTTTCAAATGACGCCTATAAAATTAATATAAGTTGGTGTTTGCTGAATTTGTTTTAACATAACTTCATTGTGAGGAATCAGTAAAGAGTGATGATTTAAGCAAAAAGGCTCTTCATTTCGCCAACAAAAGGTATGTCACTTTCCAGACAGACTTTCAAATGACGCCTATAAAATTAATATAAGTTGGTGTTTGCTGAATTTGTTTTAACATAACTTCATTGTGAGGAATCAGTAAAGAGTGATGATTTAAACAAAAAAGGTCTTCATTTCGCCAACAAAGGGTATGCCACTTTCCAGACAGACTTTCAAATGATGCCTATAAAATTAATATAAGTTGGTGTTTGCTGAATTTGTTTTAACATAACTTCATTGTGAGGAATCAGTAAAGAGTGATGATTTAAGCAAAATGTCTTCATTTCGCCAACAAAAAGTATGTCACTTTCTAGACAGACTTTCAAATGACGCCTAAAAAATTAATATAAGTTGGTGTTTGCTGAATTTGTTTTAACATAACTTCATTGTGAGGAATCAGTAAAGAGTGATGATTTAAGCAAAAAAGCTCTTCATTTCGCCAACAAAATGTATGTCACTTTCTAGACAGACTTTCAAATGACGCCTATAAAATTAATATAAGTTGGTGTTTGCTGAATTTGTTTTAACATAACTTCATTGTGAGGAATCAGTAAAGAGTGATGATTTAAGCAAAAAAGCTCTTCATTTCGCCAACAAAAGGTATGTCATTTTCCAGACAGACTTTCAAATGACGCCTATACAATTAATATAAGTTGGTGTTTGCTGAATTTGTTTTAACATAACTTCATTGTGAGGAATCAGTAAAGAGTGATGATTTAAGCAAAAAAGGTCTTCATTTCGCCAACAAAGTTTATGCCACTTTCCAGACAGACTTTCAAATGATGCCTATAAAATTAATATGAGTTGGTGTTTGCTGAATTTGTTTTAACATAACTTCATTGTGAGGAATCAGTAAAGAGTGATGATTTAAGCAAAAAAAGTCTTCATTTCGCCAACAAAAGGTATGTCACTTTCTAGACAGACTTTCAAATGACGCCTATAAAATTAATATAAGTTGGTGTTTGCTTAATTTATTTTAACATATCTTCATGGTGAGGAATCAGTAAAGAGTGATGATTTAAGCAAAAAAAGTCTTCATTTCGCCAACAAAAGGTATGTCACTTTCCAGACAGACTTTCAAATGACGCCTATAAAATTAATATAAGTTGGTGTTTGCTGAATTTGTTTTAACATGCCTTCATTGTGAGGAATCAGTAAAAAGTGATGATTTAAGCAAAAAAAGTCTTCATTTCGCCAACAAAAGGTATGTCAATTTCTAGACAGACTTTCAAATGAAGCCTAAAAAATTAATATAAGTTGGTGTTTGCTGAATTTGTTTTAACTTAACTTCATTGTGAGGAATCGGTAAAGAGTGATGATTTAAGCAAAAAGGCTCTTCATTTCGCCAACAAAAGTTATGTCACTTTCCAGACAGACTTTCAAATGACGCCTATAAAATTAATATAAGTTGGTGTTTGCTGAATTTGTTTTAACATAACTTCATTGTGAGGAATCAGTAAAGAGTGATGATTTAAACAAAAAAGGTCTTCATTTCGCCAACAAAGGGTATGCCACTTTCCAGACAGACTTTCAAATGATGCCTATAAAATTAATATAAGTTGGTGTTTGCTGAATTTGTTTTAACATAACTTCATTGTGAGGAATCAGTAAAGAGTGATGATTTAAGCAAAAAAGGTCTTCATTTCGCCAACAAAAGGTATGTCACTTTCTAGACAGACTTTCAAATGACGCCTATAAAATTAATATAAGTTGGTGTTTGCTGAATTTGTTTTAACATAACTTCATTGTGAGGAATCAGTAAAGAGTGATGATTTAAGCAAAATGTCTTCATTTCGCCAACAAAAGGTATGTCACTTTCTAGACAGACTTTCAAATGACGCCTAAAAAATTAATATAAGTTGGTGTTTGCTGAATTTGTTTTAACATAACTTCATTGTGAGGAATCAGTAAAGAGTGATGATTTAAGCAAAATGTCTTCATTTCGCCAACAAAAGGTATGTCACTTTCTAGACAGACTTTCAAATGACGCCTAAAAAATTAATATAAGTTGGTGTTTGCTGAATTTGTTTTAACATAACTTCATTGTGAGGAATCAGTAAAGAGTGATGATTTAAGCAAAAAAGCTCTTCATTTCGCCAACAAAAGGTATGTCACTTTCTAGACAGACTTTCAAATGACGCCTACAAATTAATATAAGTTGGTGTTTGCTGAATTTGTTTTAACATAACTTCATTGTGAGGAATCAGTAAAGAGTGATGATTTAAGCAAAAAAGCTCTTCATTTCGCCAACAAAAGTTATGTCATTTTCCAGACAGACTTTCAAATGACGCCTATAAAATTAATATAAGTTGGTGTTTGCTGAATTTGTTTTAACATAACTTCATTGTGAGGAATCAGTAAAGAGTGATGATTTAAGCAAAAAAGTTCTTCATTTCGCCAACAAAGGTTATGCCACTTTCCAGACAGACTTTCAAATGATGCCTATAAAATTAATATGAGTTGGTGTTTGCTGAATTTGTTTTAACATAACTTCATTGTGAGGAATCAGTAAAGAGTGATGATTTAAGCAAAAAAGGTCTTGATTTCGCCAACAAAGGTTATGCCACTTTCCAGACAGACTTTCAAATGACGCCTATAAAATTAATATAAGTTGGTGATTGCTGAATTTGTTTTAACATAACTTCATTGTGAGGAATCAGTAAAGAGTGATGATTTAAGCAAAAAAAGTCTTCATTTCGCCAACAAAAGGTATGTCACTTTCCAGACAGACTTTCAAATGACGCCTATAAAATTAATATAAGTTGGTGTTTGCTGAATTTGTTTTAACATAACTTCATTGTGAGGAATCAGTAAAGAGTGATGATTTAAGCAAAAATGTCTTCATTTCGCCAACAAAGGTTATGCCACTTTCCAGACAGACTTTCAAATGATGCCTATAAAATTAATATGAGTTGGTGTTTGCTGAATTTGTTTTAACATAACTTCATTGTGAGGAATCAGTAAAGAGTGATGATTTAAGCAAAAAAAGTCTTCATTTCGCCAACAAAAGGTATGTCACTTTCCAGACAGACTTTCAAATGACGCCTATAAAATTAATATAAGTTGGTGTTTGCTTAATTTGTTTTAACATAACTTCATTGTGAGGAATCAGTAAAGAGTGATGATTTAAGCAAAAAAGCTCTTCATTTCGCCAACAAATGTTATGTCATTTTCCAGACAGACTTTCAAATGACGCCTATAAAATTAATATAAGTTGGTGTTTGCTGAATTTGTTTTAACATAACTTCATTGTGAGGAATCAGTAAAGAGTGATGATTTAAGCAAAAAAGCTCTTCATTTCGCCAACAAAGGTTATGCCACTTTCCAGACAGACTTTCAAATGATGCCTATAAAATTAATATGAGTTGGTGTTTGCTGAATTTGTTTTAACATAACTTCATTGTGAGGAATCAGTAAAGAGTGATGATTTAAGCAAAAAAGCTCTTCATTTCGCCAACAAAATTATGTCATTTTCCAGACAGACTTTCAAATGACGCCTATAAAATTAATATAAGTTGGTGTTTGCTGAATTTGTTTTAACATAACTTCATTGTGAGGAATCAGTAAAGAGTGATGATTTAAGCAAAAAAGGTCTTCATTTCGCCAACAAAGGTTATGCCACTTTCCAGACAGACTTTCAAATGATGCCTATAAAATTAATATAAGTTGGTGTTTGCTTAATTTGTTTTAACATATCTTCATTGTGAGGAATCAGTAAAGAGTGATGATTTAAGCAAAAATGTCTTCATTTCGCCAACAAAAGGTATGTCAATTTCTAGACAGACTTTCAAATGACGCCTACAAAATTAATATAAGTTGGTGTTTGCTTAATTTGTTTTAACATATCTTCATTGTGAGGAATCAGTAAAGAGTGATGATTTAAGCAAAAAAGGTCTTCATTTCGCCAACAAAATGTATGTCAATTCCAGACAGACTTTCAAATGACGCCTATAAAATTAATATAAGTTGGTGTTTGCTGAATTTGTTTTAACATATCTTCATTGTGAGGAATCAGTAAAGAGTGATGATTTAAGCAAAAAAAGTCTTCATTTCGCCAACAAAAGGTATGTCAATTTCTAGACAGACTTTCAAATGACGCCTACAAAATTAATATAAGTTGGTGTTTGCTTAATTTGTTTTAACATATCTTCATTGTGAGGAATCAGTAAAGAGTGATGATTTAAGCAAAAAAGGTCTTCATTTCGCCAACAAAAGGTATGTCACTTTCCAGACAGACTTTCAAATGACGCCTATAAAATTAATATAAGTTGGTGTTTGCTTAATTTGTTTTAACATATCTTCATTGTGAGGAATCAGTAAAGAGTGATGATTTAAGCAAAAAAGCTCTTCATTTCGCCAACAAAAGGTATGTCACTTTCTAGACAGACTTTCAAATGACGCCTATAAAATTAATATGAGTTGGTGTTTGCTGAATTTGTTTTAACATAACTTCATTGTGAGGAATCAGTAAAGAGTGATGATTTAAGCAAAAAAAGTCTTCATTTCGCCAACAAAAGGTATGTCACTTTCCAGACAGACTTTCAAATGACGCCTATAAAATTAATATAAGTTGGTGTTTGCTGAATATGTTTTAACATATCTTCATTGTGAGGAATCAGTAAAGAGTGATGATTTAAGCAAAAAAGGTCTTCATTTCGACAACAAAGGGTATGCCACTTTCCAGACAGACTTTCAAATGATGCCTACAAAATTAATATAAGTTGGTGTTTGCTGAATTTCTTTTAACATACCTTCATTGTGAGGAATCAGTAAAGAGTGATGATTTAAGCAAAAAAAGTCTTCATTTCGCCAACAAAAGGTATGTCACTTTCCAGACAGACTTTCAAATGACGCCTATAAAATTAATATAAGTTGGTGTTTGCTGAATTTGTTTTAACATACCTTCATTGTGAGGAATCAGTAAAGAGTGATGATTTAAGCAAAAAAGTCTTCCATTTCGCCAACAAAAGATATGTCAATTTCTAGACAGACTTTCAAATGACGCCTACAAAATTAATATAAGTTGGTGTTTGCTGAATTTGTTTTAACATAACTTCATTGTGAGGAATCAGTAAAGAGTGATGATTTAAGCAAAAAGGCTCTTCATTTCGCCAACAAAAGGTATGTCACTTTCCAGACAGACTTTCAAATGACGCCTATAAAATTAATATAAGTTGGTGTTTGCTGAATTTGTTTTAACATAACTTCATTGTGAGGAATCAGTAAAGAGTGATGATTTAAACAAAAAAGGTCTTCATTTCGCCAACAAAGGGTATGCCACTTTCCAGACAGACTTTCAAATGATGCCTATAAAATTAATATAAGTTGGTGTTTGCTGAATTTGTTTTAACATAACTTCATTGTGAGGAATCAGTAAAGAGTGATGATTTAAGCAAAATGTCTTCATTTCGCCAACAAAAGGTATGTCACTTTCTAGACAGACTTTCAAATGACGCCTAAAAAATTAATATAAGTTGGTGTTTGCTGAATTTGTTTTAACATAACTTCATTGTGAGGAATCAGTAAAGAGTGATGATTTAAGCAAAAAAGCTCTTCATTTCGCCAACAAAAGGTATGTCACTTTCTAGACAGACTTTCAAATGACGCCTATAAAATTAATATAAGTTGGTGTTTGCTGAATTTGTTTTAACATAACTTCATTGTGAGGAATCAGTAAAGAGTGATGATTTAAGCAAAAAAGCTCTTCATTTCGCCAACAAAAGGTATGTCATTTTCCAGACAGACTTTCAAATGACGCCTATAAAATTAATATAAGTTGGTGTTTGCTGAATTTGTTTTAACATAACTTCATTGTGAGGAATCAGTAAAGAGTGATGATTTAAGCAAAAAAGGTCTTCATTTCGCCAACAAAGGTTATGCCACTTTACAGACAGACTTTCAAATGATGCCTATAAAATTAATATGAGTTGGTGTTTGCTGAATTTTTTTTAACATAACTTCATTGTGAGGAATCAGTAAAGAGTGATGATTTAAGCAAAAAAAGTCTTCATTTCGCCAACAAAAGGTATGTCACTTTCCAGACAGACTTTCAAATGACGCCTATAAAATTAATATAAGTTGGTGTTTGCTTAATTTGTTTTAACATATCTTCATTGTGAGGAATCAGTAAAGAGTGATGATTTAAGCAAAAAAAGTCTTCATTTCGCCAACAAAAGGTATGTCACTTTCCAGACAGACATTCAAATGACGCCTATAAAATTAATATAAGTTGGTGTTTGCTTAATTTGTTTTAACATAACTTCATTGTGAGGAATCAGTAAAGAGTGATGATTTAAGCAAAAAATGTCTTCATTTCGCCAACAAAAGGTATGTCAATTTCTAGACAGACTTTCAAATGACGCCTACAAAATTAATATAAGTTGGTGTTTGCTGAATTTGTTTTAACATAACTTCATTGTGAGGAATCAGTAAAGAGTGATGATTTAAGCAAAAAAGTCTTCATTTCGCCAACAAAAGGTATGTCACTTTCCAGACAGACTTTCAAATGACGCCTATAAAATTAATATAAGTTGGTGTTTGCTTAATATGTTTTAACATATCTTCATTGTGAGGAATCAGTAAAGAGTGATGTTTTAAGCAAAAAAAGTCTTCATTTCGCCAACAAAAGGTATGACACTTACCAGACAGACTTTCAAATGACGCCTATAAAATTAATATAAGTTGGTGTTTGCTTAATTTGTTTTAACATATCTTCATTGTGAGGAATCAGTAAAGAGTGATGATTTAAGCAAAAAAAGTCTTCATTTCGCCAACAAAAGGTATGACACTTTCCAGACAGACTTTCAAATGACGCCTATAAAATTAATATAAGTTGGTGTTTGCTGAATTTGTTTTAACATAACTTCATTGTGAGGAATCAGTAAAGAGTGATGATTTAAGCAAAAAAGGTCTTCATTTCGCCAACAAAAGGTATGTCACTTTCTAGACAGACTTTCAAATGACGCCTATAAAATTAATAGAAGTTGGTGTTTGCTGAATTTGTTTTAACATAACTTCATTGTGAGGAATCAGTAAAGAGTGATGATTTAAGCAAAAAAAGTCTTCATTTCGCCAACAAAAGGTATGTCACTTTCCAGACAGACTTTCAAATGACGCCTATAAAATTAATAGAAGTTGGTGTTTGCTGAATTTGTTTTAACATAACTTCATTGTGAGGAATCAGTAAAGAGTGATGATTTAAGCAAAAAAATCTTCATTTCGCCAACAAAAGGTATGTCACTTTCTAGACAGACTTTCAAATGACGCCTATAAAATTAATATAAGTTGGTGTTTGCTTAATTTGTTTTAACATATCTTCATTGTGAGGAATCAGTAAAGAGTGATGATTTAAGCAAAAAAAGTCTTCATTTCGCCAACAAAAGGTATGTCACTTTCTAGACAGACTTTCAAATAACGCCTATAAAATTAATATAATTTGGTGTTTGCTGAATTTGTTTTAACATACCTTCATTGTGAGGAATCAGTAAAGAGTGATGATTTAAGCAAAAAAGTCTTCATTTCGCCAACAAAAGGTGTGTCAAGTTCTAGACAGTCTTTCAAATGACGCCTACAAAATTAATATAAGTTGGTGTTTGCTGAATTTGTTTTAACATACCTTCATTGTGAGGAATCAGTAAAGAGTGATGATTTAAGCAAAAAGGTCTTCATTTCGCCAACAAAAGGTATGTCAATTTCTAGACAGACTTTCAAATGACGCCTACAAAATTAATATAAGTTGGTGTTTGCTGAATTTGTTTTAACATACCTTCATTGTGAGGAATCAGTAAAGAGTGATGATTTAAGCAAAAAAAGTCTTCATTTCGCCAACAAAGGTATGTCAATTTCTAGACAGACTTTCAAATGACGCCTACAAAATTAATATAAGTTGGTGTTTGCTGAATTTGTTTTAACATAACTTCATTGTGAGGAATCAGTAAAGAGTGATGATTTAAGCAAGAAAGCCTTCATTTCGCCAACAAAAGGTATGTCACTTTCCAGACAGACTTTCAAATGACGCTACAAAATTAATATAAGTTGGTGTTTGCTGAATTTGTTTTAACATAACTTCATTGTGAGGAATCAGTAAAGAGTGATGATTTAAGCAAAAAGGCTCTTCATTTCGCAACAAAAGGTATGTCACTTTTCCAGACAGACTTTCAAATGACGCCTATAAAATTAATATAAGTTGGTGTTTGCTGAATTTGTTTTAACATAACTTCATTGTGAGGAATCAGTAAAGAGTGATGATTTAAGCAAAAGGTCTTCATTTCGCCAACAAAGGGTATGCCACTTTCCAGACAGACATTCCAAATGATGCCTATAAAATTAATATAAGTTGGTGTTTGCTGAATTTGTTTTAACATAACTTCATTGTGAGGAATCAGTAAAGAGTGATGATTTAAGCAAAAAGTCTTCATTTCGCCAACAAAAAGTATGTCACTTTCTAGACAGACTTTCAAATGACGCCTATAAAATTAATATAAGTTGGTGTTTCCTGAATTTGTTTTAACATAACTTCATTGTGAGGAATCAGTAAAGAGTGATGATTTAAGCAAAAAGGCTCTTCATTTCGCCAACAAAAGGTATGTCACTTTCAGACAGACTTTCAAATGACGCCTATAAAATTAATATAAGTTGGTGTTTGCTGAATTTGTTTTAACATAACTTCATTGTGAAGAATCGGTAAAGAGTGATGATTTAAGCAAAAAAGGTCTTCATTTCGCCAACAAAAGGTATGTCACTTTTCAGACAGACTTTCAAATGACGCCTATAAAATTAATAGAAGTTGGTGTTTGCTGAATTTGTTTTAACATAACTTCATTGTGAGGAATCAGTAAAGAGTGATGATTTAAGCGAGTCTTCATTTTCGCCAACAAAATGTATGCTTTCCAGACAGACTTTCAAATGACGCCTATAAATTAATAGAAGTTGGTGTTTGCTGAATTTGTTTTAACATAACTTCATTGTGAGGAATCAGTAAAGAGTGATGATTTAAGCAAAAAAGTCTTCATTTCGCCAACAAAAGGTATGTCACTTTCTAGACAGACTTTCAAATGACGCCTATAAAATTAATATAAGTTGGTGTTTGCTTAATTTGTTTTAACATATCTTCATTGTGAGGAATCAGTAAAGAGTGATGATTTAAGCAAAAAAGTCTTCATTTCGCCAACAAGTATGTCTTTCCAGACAGACTTTCAAATGACGCCTATAAAATTAATATAAGTTGGTGTTTGCTGAATTTGTTTTAACATACCTTCATTGTGAGGAATCAGTAAAGTGATGATTTAAGCAAAAAAAGTCTTCATTTCGCCAACAAAAGGTATGTCCAATTTCTGAACCAGACTTTCAAATGACGCCTACAAAATTAATATAAGTTGGTGTTTGCTGAATTTGTTTTAACATAACTTCATTGTGAGGAATCAGTAAAAAATTATTTGATTTAAGCAAAAAAAGTCTTCATTTCGCCAACAAAAGGTATGACACTTTCCAGATAGACTTTCAAATGACGCCTATAAAATTAATATAAGTTGGTGTTTGCTGCATTTGTTTTAACATAACTTCATTGTGAGGAATCAGTAAAGAGTGATGATTTAAGCAAAAAAAGTCTTCATTTCGCCAACAAAAGGTATGACACTTTCCAGACAGACTTTCAAATGACGCCTATAAAATTAATATAAGTTGGTGTTTGCTGAATTTGTTTTAACATAACTTCATTGTGAGGAATCAGTAAAGAGTGATGATTTAAGCAAAAAAGGTCTTCATTTCGCCAACAAAGGGTATGCCACTTTCCAGACAGACATTCAATTGATGCCTATAAAATTAATATAAGTTGGTGTTTGCTGAATTTGTTTCAACATAACTCCATTGTGAGGAATCAGTAAAGAGTGATGATTTAAGCCAAAAATGTCTTCATTTCGCCAACAAAAATATGTCACTTTCTAGACAGACTTTCAAATGACGCCTATAAAATTAATATAAGTTGGTGTTTCCTGAATTTGTTTTAACATAACTTCATTGTGAGGAATCAGTAAAGAGTGATGATTTAAGCAAAAAGGCTCTTCATTTCGCCAACAAAAGGTATGTCACTTTCCAGACAGACTTTCAAATGACGCCTATAAAATTAATATAAGTTGGTGTTTGCTGAATTTGTTTTAACATAACTTCATTGTGAGGAATCAGTAAAGAGTGATGATTTAAGCAAAAAAGGTCTTCATTTCGCCAACAAAGGGTATGCCACTTTCCAGACAGACTTTCAAATGATGCCTATAAAATTAATATAAGTTGGTGTTTGCTGAATTTGTTTTAACATAACTTCATTGTGAGGAATCAGTAAAGAGTGATGATTTAAGCAAAAAAAGTCTTCATTTCGCCAACAAAAAGTATGTCACTTTCTAGACAGACTTTCAAATGACACCTATAAAATTAATATAAGTTGGTGTTTCCTGAATTTGTTTTAACATAACTTCATTGTGAGGAATCAGTAAAGAGTGATGATTTAAGCAAAAGGCTCTTCATTTCGCCAACAAAAGGTATGTCACTTTCCAGACAGACTTTCAAATGACGCCTATAAAATTAATATAAGTTGGTGTTTGCTGAATTTGTTTTAACATAACTTCATTGTGAGGAATCAGTAAAGAGTGATGATTTAAGCAAAAAAGGTCTTCATTTCGCCAACAAAGGGTATGCCACTTTCCAGACAGACTTTCAAATGATGCCTATAAAATTAATATAAGTTGGTGTTTGCTGAATTTGTTTTAACATAACTTCATTGTGAGGAATCAGTAAAGTGATGATTTAAGCAAAAAAGGTCTTCTAAACCAGCAAAGGTATGCCACTTTCCAGACAGACTTTCAAATGATGCCTATAAAATTAATATAAGTTGGTGTTTGCCTAGTTGTTTTAACATAACTTCATTGTGAGGAGTCAGTAAGTGATGATTTAAGCAAAAAAGTCTTCATTTCGCCAACAAAAAGTATGTCACTTTCTACGACAGACTTTCAAATGACGCCTATAAAATTAATATAAGAAGTTGGTGTTTCCTGAATTTGTTTAACATAACTTCATTGTGAGGAATCAGTAAAGAGTGATGATTTAAACAAAAAGGCTCTTCATTTCGCCAACAAAGGTATGTCACTTTCCAGACAGACTTTCAAATGACGCCTATAAAATTAATAGTTGGTGTTTGCTGAATTTGTTTTAACATAACTTCATTGTGAGGAATCAGTAAAGAGTGATGATTTAAGCAAAAAAAGGTCTTCATTTCGCCAACAAAGGGTATACTTTCCAGACAGACTTTCAAATGATGCCTATAAAATTAATATAAGTTGGTGTTTGCTGAATTTGTTTTAACATAACTTCATTGTGAGGAATCAGTAAAGAGTGATGGTTAAGCAAAAAAAGTCTTCATTTCGCCAACAAAAGGTATGTCACTTTCCAGACAGACTTTCAATTGACGCCTATAAAATTAATATAAGTTGGTGTTGCTGAATTTGTTTTAACATAACTTCATTGTGAGGAATCAGTAAAGAGTGATGATTTAAGCAAAAAAAGGGCTTCATTTCGCCAACAAAAGGTATGTCACTTTCCAGACAGACTTTCAAATGACGCCTATAAAATTAATATAAGTTGGTGTTTGCTGAATTTGTTTTAACATAACTTCATTGTGAGGAATCAGTAAAGAGTGATGATTTAAGCAAAAAGGTCTTCATTTCGCCAACAAAGGGTATGCCATATTCCAGACAGACTTTCAAATGATGCCTATAAAATTAATATAAGTTGGTGTTTGCTGAATTTGTTTTAACATAACTTCATTGTGAGGAATCAGTAAAGTGATGATTTAAGCAAAAAGTCTTCATTTCGCCAACTTAAAAGTTATGTCACTTTCTAGACATACATTCAAATGACGCCTATAAAATTAATATAAGTTGGTGTTTGCTGAATTTGTTTTAACATAACTTCATTGTGGCAGTCAGTAAAAAGTGATTTAAGCAAAAAGTCTTCATTTCGCCAACAAAAGGTATGTCACTTTCCAAACAGACTTTCAAATGACGCCTATAAATTAATATAAGTTGGTGTTTGCTGAATTTGTTTTAACATAATTTCATTGTGAGGAATCAGTAAAAAGTGATTTAAGCAAAAAGGCTCTTCATTTCGCCAACAAAAGGTATGTCACTTTCCAGACAGACTTTCAAATGACGCCTATAAAATTAATATAAGTTGGTGTTTGCTGAATTTGTTTTAACATAACTTCATTGTGAGGAATCAGTAAAGAGTGATGATTTAAGCAAAAAAAGGTCTTCATTTCGCCAACAAAGGGTATGCCACTTTCCAGACAGACTTTCAAATGATGCCTATAAAATTAATATAAGTTGGTGTTGTGAATTTGTTTTAACATAACTTCATTGTGAGGAATCAGTAAAGAGTGATGATTTAAGCAAAAAAGTCTTCATTTCGCCAACAAAAGGTACTGTCACTTTCCGAACAGACTTTTCAATTCGACGCCTATAAAATTAATTAATATAAGTTGGTGTTTGCTGAATTTGTTTTAACATAACTTCATTGTGAGGAATCAGTAAAGAGTGATGATTTAAGCAAAAAAGTCTTCATTTCGCCAACAAAGGTATGTCACTTTCAGACAGACTTTCAAATGACGCCCATATATAAAATTAATATAAGTTGGTGTTTGCTGAATTTGTTTTAATATAACTTCATTGTGAGGAATCAGTAAAGAGTGATGATTTAAGCAAAAAAGGTCTTCATTTCGCCAACAAAGGGTATGTAACGCCAGACTTTCAAATGATGCCTATAAAATTAATATAAGTTGGTGTTTGCTGAATTTGTTTTAACATAACTTCATTGTGAGGAATCAGTAAAGAGTGATGATTTAAGCAAAAAGAAATCTTCATTTCGCCAACAAAAGGTATGTCACTTTCTAGACATACTTTCAAATGACGCCTATAAAATTAATATAAGTTGGTGTTTGCTGAATTTGTTTTAACATAACTTCATTGTGAGAAATCAGTAAAAAGTGATGATTTAAGCAAAAATTTCGCCAACAAAAGGTATGTCACTTTCCAAACAGACTTTCAAATGACGCCTATAAAATTAATATAAGTTGGTGTTTGCTGAATTTGTTTAACATAATTTCATTGTGAGGAATCAGTAAAGAGTGACTAAGCAAAAAAAGTCTTCATTTCGCCAACAAAAGGTATGTCACTTTCTAGACATACTTTCAAATGACGCCTATAAAATTAATATAAGTTGGTGTTTGCTGAATTTGTTTTAACACCGACTTCATTGTGAGGAATCAGTAAAGAGTGATGATTTAAGCAAAAAAGTCTTCATTTCGCCAACAAAAGGTATGTCACTTTCCAGACAGACTTAAAATGACGCCTATAAAGTCTAATATGTTGGTGTTTGCTGAATTTGTTTTAACATAACTTCATTGTGAGGAATCAGTAAAGAGTGATGATTTAAGCAAAAAAGTCTTCATTACGCCAACAAAAGGTATGTCACTTTCAGACAGACTTTCAAATGACGCCTATAAAATTAATATAAGTTGGTGTTTGCTGAATTTGTTTTAACATAACTGTTGTGAGGAATCAGTAAAGAGTGATGATTTGAAAGCAAAAAGGTCTTCATTTCCTTCAACAAGAGGTATTACCACTTTCAGACAGACTTTCAAATGATGCCTATAAAATTAATATAAGTTGGTGTTTGCTGAATTTGTTTTAACATAACTAGGCTGTGAGGAATCAGTAAGAGTGATGATTTAAGCAAAAAAGTCTTCATTTCGCCAACAAAAGGTATGTCACTTTCCAGACAGACTTTCAATTGACGCCTATAAAATTAATATAAGTTGGTGTTTGCTGAATTTGTTTTAACATAACTTCATTGTGAGGAATCAGTAAAGAGTGATGATTTAAGCAAAAAAAGTCTTCATTTCGCCAACAAAAGGTATGTCGCTTTCCAGACAGACTTTCAAATGACGCCTATAAAATTAATATAAGTTGGTGTTTGCTGAATTTGTTTTAACATAACTTCATTGTGAGGAATCAGTAAAGAGTGATTTAAGCAAAAAGGTCTTGTTATCCAACAAAGGGTATGCCACTTTCCAGACAGACTTTCAAATGATGCCTATAAAATTAATATAAGTTGGTGTTTGCTGAATTTGTTTTAACATAACTTCATTGAGGAATCAGTAAAGAGTGATGATTTAAGCAAAAAAAGTCTTCATTTCGCCAACAAAAGGTATGTCACTTTCCAGACAGACTTTCAAATGACGCCTATAAAATTAATATAAGTTGGTGTTTGCTGAATTTGTTTTAACATAACTTCATTGTGAGGAATCAGTAAAGAGTGATGATTTAAGCAAAAAAGGTCTTCATTTCGCCAACAGAAGGTATGTCACTTTCCAGACAGACTTTCAAATGACGCCTATAAAATTAATATTAGTTGGTGTTTGCTGAATTTGTTTTAACATAACTTCATTGTGAGGAATCAGTAAAGAGTGATGATTTAAGCAAAAGGTCTTCATTTCGCCAACAAAGGTTATGTACTTTTAGACAGACATTCAAATGATGCCTATAAAATTAATATAAGTTGGTGTTTGCCTGAATTTGTTTTAACATAACTTCATTGTGAGGAATCAGTAAAGAGTGATGATTTAAGCAAAAAAGTCTTCATTTCGCCAACAAAAAGTATGTCTCATAGACTTTCAAATGACGCCTATAAAATTAATATAAGTTGGTGTTTCCTGAATTTGTTTTAACATAACTTCATTGTGAGGAATCAGTAAAGAGTGATGATTTAAGCAAAAAGGCTGTTCATTTCGCCAACAAAAGGTATGTCACTTTCCAGACAGACTTTCAAATGACGCCTATAAAATTAATATAAGTTGGTGTTTGCTGAATTTGTTTTAACATAACTTCATTGTGAGGAATCAGTAAGAGTGATGATTTAAGCAAAAAGGTCTTCATTTCGCCAACAAAGTGTATGCCACTTTCCAGACAGACTTTCAAAATGATGCCTATAAAATTAATATAAGTTGGTGTTTGCTGAATTTGTTTTAACATAACTTCATTGTGAGGAATCAGTAAAGAGTGATGATTTAAGCAAAAAAGTCTTCATTTCGCCAACAAAGAGCGTAATACTTCTAGACAGACTTTCAAATAGCCCTATAAAATTAATATAAGTTGGTGTTTCCTGAATTTGTTTTAACATAACTTCATTGTGAGGAATCAGTAAAGAGTGATGATTTAAGCAAAAAGGCTCTTCATTTCGCCAACAAAAGGTATGTCACTTTCCAGACAGACTTTCAAATGACGCCTATAAAATTAATATAAGTTGGTGTTTGCTGAATTTGTTTTAACATAACTTCATTGTGAGGAATCAGTAAAGAGTGATGATTTAAGCAAAAAGGTCTTCATTTCGCCAACAAAGGGTATGCCTTTCAGACAGACTTTCAAATGATGCCTATAAAATTAATATAAGTTGGTGTTTGCTGAATTTGTTTTATCATAACTTCATTGTGAGGAATCAGTAAAGAGTGATGATTTAAGCAAAAAAGTCTTCATTTCGCCAACAAAAGGTATGTCACTTTCCAGACAGACTTTCAATTGACGCCTATAAAATTAATATAAGTTGGTGTTTGCTGAATTTGTTTTAACATCTTCATTGTGAGGAATCAGTAAAGAGTGATGATTTAAGCAAAAAAAGTCTTCATTTCGCCAACAAAAAGTATGTCACTTTCTAGACAGACTCAAATGGCCTATAAAATTAATATAAGTTGGTGTTCCTGAATTTGTTTTAACATAACTTCATTGTGAGGAATCAGTAAAGAGTGATTTAAGCAAAAAGGCTGTTCATTTCGCCAACAAAGGTATGTCACTTTCCAGACAGACTTTCAAATGACGCCTAAAGAATTAATATAAGTTGGTGTTTGCTGAATTTGTTTTCTTATAACTGCATTGTGAGGAATCAGTAAAGAGTGATGATTTAAGCAAAGGTCTTCATTTCGCCAACAAAGTGTATACCACTTTCGAACAGACTTTCAAATGATGCCTATAAAATTAATATAAGTTGGTGTTGCTGAATTTGTTTAACATAACTTCATTGTGAGGAATCAGTAAAGAGTGATGATTTAACAAAAAAAGTCTTCATTTCTTAGCAAAAGTATGTCACTTTCTAGACAGACTTTCAAATGACACTATAAAATTAATATAAGTTGGTGTTTCCTGAATTTGTTTTAACATAACTTCATTGTGAGGAATCAGTAAAAAGTGATGATTTAAGCAAAAAAGGCTCTTCATTTCACCAACAAAAGGTATGTCTTTCCAGACAGGCTTTTCAAAATGACTTTCCTATTAAAATTAATATAAGTTGGTGTTTGCTGAATTTGTTTTAACATAACTTCATTGTGAGGAATCAGTAAAGAGTGATGATTTAAGCAAAAAAGGTCTTCATTTCGCCAACAAAAGGGTATGCCACTTTCAGACAGACTTTCAAATGATGCCTATAAAATTCATTATAAGTTGGTGTTTGCTGAATTTGTTTTATCATAACTTCATTGTGAGGAATCAGTAAAGAGTGATGATTTAAGCAAAAAAGTCTTCATTTCGTAACAAAAGGTATGTCACTTTTCAGACAGATAATTGACGCCTATAAAATTAATATAAGTTGGTGTTTGCTGAATTTGTTTTAACATAACTTCATTGTGAGGAATCAGTAAAGAGTGATGATTTAAGCAAAAAAAGTCTTCATTTCGCCAACAAAAGGTATGTCACTTTCCAGACAGACTTTCAAATGACGCCTATAAAATTAATACTCAGTTGGTGTTTGCTGAATTTGTTTTAACATAACTTCATTGTGAGGAATCAGTAAAAAGTGATGATTTAAGCAAAAAAGGTCTTCATTTCGCCAACAAAGGGTATGCCACTTTCAGACATTCAAATGATGCTATAAAAATTAATATAAGTTGGTGTTTGCTGAATTTGTTTTAACATAACTTCATTGTGAGGAATCAGTAAAGAGTGATGATTTAAGCAAAAAAAGTCTTCATTTCGCCAACAAAAGGTATGTCACTTTCAGACAGACTTTCAAATGACGCCTATAAAATTAATATAAGTTGGTGTTTGCTGAATTTGTTTTAACAACTTCATTGTGAGGAATCAGTAAAGAGTGATGATTTAAGCAAAAAATTCTTCATTTCGCCAACAAAAGGTATGTCATAGACATACTTTCAAATGACGCCTATAAAATTAATATAAGTTGGTGTTTGCTGAATTTGTTTAACATAACTTCATTGTGAGGAATCAGTAAAGAGTGATGATTTAAGCAAAAAAAGTCTTCATTTCGCCAACAAAAGGTATGTCACTTTCCAGACAGACTTTCAAATGACGCCTATAAAAATTAATATAAGTTGGTGTTTTGCTGAATTTGTTTTAACATAATTTCATTGTGAGGAATCAGTAAAGAGTGATGATTTAAGCAAAAAAGTCTTCATTTCGCCAACAAAAGATGTCACTTTCTAGACATACTTTCAAATGACGCCTATAAAATTAATATAGTTGTTTGCTGAATTTGTTTAACATAACTTCATTGTGGGAATCAGTAAAGAGTGATGATTTAAGCAAAAAAGTCTTCATTTCGCCAACAAAAGGTATGTCACTTTCCAGACAGACTTTCAAATGACGCCTATAAAATTAATATAAGTTGGTGTTTGTAGATTGCTTTAACATAACTTCATTGTGAGGAATCAGTAAAAAGTGATGATTTAAGCAAAAAAAGTCTTCATTACGCCAACAAAAGGTATGTCACTTTCCAGACAGACTTTCAAATGACGCCTATAAAATTAATATAAGTTGGTGTTTGCTGAATTTGTTTTAACATAACTTCATTGTGAGGAATCAGTAAAGAGTGATGATTTAAGCAAAAAAGATCTTCATTTCAGCAACAAAGGGTATGCCACTTTCCAAGACAGACTTTCAAATGACGCCTATAAAATTAATATAAGTTGGTGTTTGCTGAATTTGTTTTAACATACCTTCATTTTGAGGAATCAGTAAAGAGTGATTTAAGCAAAAAAGTCTTCTAGCCAACAAAAGGTATGTCACTTTCTAGACAGACTTTCAAATGACGCCTATAAAATTAATATAAGTTGGTGTTTGCTGAATTTGTTTTAACATAACTTCATTGTGAATCAGTAAAAAGAGTGATGATTTAAGCAAAAAAGGTCTTCATTTCGACAACAAAGTGTATGCCACTTTCCAGACAGACTTTCAAATGATGCCTATAAAATTAATATAAGTTGGTGTTTGCTGAATTTGTTTAACATAGCATTGTGAGGAATCAGTAAGAGTGATGATTTAAGCAAAAAAATTCTTCATTTCGCCAACAAAAGGTATGTCCTTTCTAGACAGACTTTCAAATGACGCCTATAAAATTAATATCAGTTGGTGTTTGCTGAATTTGTTTTAACATAACTTCATTGTGAGGAGTCAGTAAAGAGTGATGATTTAAGCAAAAAAGTTTTCATTTCGCCAACAAAATGTATGTCACTTTCTAGACAGACTTTCAAATGACGCCTACAAAATTAATATAGATTTGGTGTTTTATGAATTTGTTTTTTAACATAACTTCATTGTGAGGAATCAGTAAAGAGTGATGATTTAAGCAAAAAAACTTCATTAACCAACAAAAGGTATGTCACTTTCCAGACAGACTTTCAAAATGACGCCTATAAAATTAATATAAGTTGGTGTTTGCTGAATTTGTTTAACATAACTTCATTGTGAGGAATCAGTAAAGAGTGATGATTTAAGCAAAAGGAGTCTTCATTTCGCCAACAGAAGGTATGTCACTTTCCAGACAGACTTTCAAATGACGCCTATAAAATTAATATAAGTTGGTGTTTGCTGAATTTGTTTCATAACTTCATTGTGAGGAATCGATAAGAGTGATGATTTAAGCAAAAAAGGTCTTCATTTCGCCAACAAAGGGTATGCCTTTCCAGACAGACATTCAAATGATGCCTATAAAATTAATATAAGTTGGTGTTTGCCTGAATTTGTTTTAACATAACTTCATTGTGAGGAATCAGTAAAGAGTGATGATTTAAGCAAAAAAGTCTTCATTTCGCCAACAAAAAGTATGTCACTTTCTAGACAGACTTTCAAATGACGCCTATAAAATTAATATAAGTTGGTGTTTCCTGAATTTGTTTTAACATAACTTCATTGTGAGGAATCAGTAAAGAGTGATGATTTAAGCAAAAAAGGCTCTTCATTGTAACAAGGTATGTCACTTTCCAGACAGACTTTCAAATGACGCCTATAAAATTAATATAAGTTGGTGTTTGCTGAATTTGTTTTAACATAACTTCATTGTGAGGAATCAGTAAAGAGTGATGATTTAAGCAGAAGAATCTTCATTTCGCCAACAAAAGGTATAGTAACTTTCAGACAGACTTTCAAATGACGCCTATAAAATTAATATAAGTTGGTGTTTGCTGAATTTGTTTTAACATAACTTCATTGTGAGGAATCAGTAAAGAGTGATGATTTAAAGTCTTTATTACGCCAACAAAAGGTATGTCACTTTCCAGACAGACTTTCAAATGACGCCTATAAAATTAATATAAGTTGGTGTTTGCTGAATTTGTTGCCTGCTTCATTGTGAGGAATCAGTAAAGTGATGATTTAAGCAAAAAGATCTTCATTTCGACAACAAAGGGTATGCCACTTTCCAGACAGACTTTCAAATGACGCCTATAAAATTAATATAAGTTGGTGTTTGCTGAATTTGTTTTAACATACCTTCATTTTGAGGAATCAGTAAGTGATGATTTAAGCAAAAAAAGTCTTCATTTCGCCAACAAAAGGTATGTCACTTTCTAGACAGACTTTCAAGTGGCCTTATAAAATTAATATAAGTTGGTGTTTGCTGAATTTGTTTAACATAACTTCATTGTGAGGAATCAGTAAAGAGTGATGATTTAAGCAAAAGGTCTTCATTTCGACAACAAAGTGTATGCCTTTCCAGACAGACTTTCAAATGATGCCTATAAAATTAATATAAGTTGGTGTTTGCTGAATTTGTTTTAACATAACTTCATTGTGAGGAATCAGTAAAGAGTGATGATTTAAGCAAAAAAATTCTTCATTTCGCCAACAAAAGGTATGTCACTTTCTAGACAGACTTTCAAATGACGCCTATAAAATTAATATCAGTTGGTGTTTGCTGAATTTGTTTTAACATAACTTCATTGTGAGGAGTCAGTAAAGGTGATGATTTAGTTAAGCAAAAAAGTTTTCATTTCGCCAACAAAATGTATGTCACTTTCTAGACAGACTTTCAAATACAAAATTAATATAAGTTGGTGTTTGCTGAATTTGTTTTAACATAACTTCATTGTGAGGAATCAGTAAAGAGTGATGATTTAAGCAAAAAAATCTTCATTACGCCCAGCAAAGATATATCACTTTCCAGACAGACTTTCAAATGACGCCTATAAAATTAATATAAGTTGGTGTTTGCTGGAATTTGTTTAAACATAACTTCATTGTGAATCAGTAAGTGATGATTTAAGCAAAAAAGGTCTTCGCCAACAGAGGTATGTCACTTTTAGAACAGACTTTCAAATGACGCCTATAAAATTAATATAAGTTGGTGTTTGCTGAATTTGTTTAACATAACCTTGTGAGGAATCAGTAAAGTGATGATTTTAAGCAAAAAAGGTCTTCATTTCTTATACAAAGGGTATGCCACTTTCGAACAGACATTCAAATGATGCCTATAAAATTAATATAAGTTGGTGTTGCTGATTTGTTTTAACATAACTTCATTGTGAGAATCAGTAAAGAGTGATGATTTAAGCAAAAAAAAGTCTTCATTTCGCCAACAAAAAGTATGTCACTTTCCTGAACAGACTTTCAAATGACACCTATAAAATTAATATAAGTTGGTGTTTCCTGAATTTGTTTTAACATAACTTCATTGTGAGGAATCAGTAAAGAGTGATGATTTAAGCAAAAAGGCTCTTCATTTCGCCAACAAAAGGTATGTCACTTTCCAGAACAGACTTTCAAATGACGATATAAAATTAATATAAGTTGGTGTTTGCTGAATTTGTTTTAACATAACTTCATTGTGAGGAATCTGTAAAGAGTGATGATTTAAGCAAAAAAGGTCTTCATTTCGCCAACAAAGGGTATGCCACTTTCCAGACAGACTTTCAAATGATGCCTATAAAATTAATATAAGTTGGTGTTTGCTGAATTTGTTTTAACATAACTTCATTGTGAGGAATCAGTAAAGAGTGATGATTTAAGCAAAAAAAGTCTTCATTTCGCCAACAAAAAGTATGTCACTTTCTAGAACAGACTTTCAAATGACGCCTATAAAATTAATATAAGTTGGTGTTTCCTGAATTTGTTTTAACATAACTTCATTGTGAGGAATCAGTAAAGAGTGATGATTTAAGCAAAAAGGCTCTTCATTTCGCCAACAAAAGGTATGTCACTTTCCAGACAGACTTTCAAATGACGCCTATAAAATTAATATAAGTTGGTGTTTGCTGAATTTGTTTTAACATAACTTCATTGTGAGGAATCAGTAAAGAGTGATGATTTAAGCAAAAAAGGTCTTCATTTCGCCAACAAAGGGTATGCCACTTTCCAGACAGACTTTCAAATGATGCCTATAAAATTAATATAAGTTGGTGTTTGCTGAATTTGTTTTAACATAACTTCATTGTGAGGAATCAGTAAAGTGATGATTTAAGCAAAAAAGTCTTCATTTCGCCAACAAAAGGTATGTCACTTTTCCAGACAGACTTTCAATTGACAGCCTAAAATTAAAATTAATAAGTTAAGGTGGTTTGCTTTGAATTTTTTTTCTTCATTTGTGAGGAATCAAGTTTAAAGAGTTTGAATCATTTAAGCAAAGTCTTCATTTCGCCAACAAAAGGTATGCCAACTTTCCAGACAGACTTTCAAAAAAGCGCCTAGAAAATTAAGATTTAAGTTGGTGTTTGCTGAAAAAATTTGTTTTAACATAACTTCATTTTGAGGAATTTCAGCCAACAAAGTGATGATTTAAGCCAAAAAAGGTTTCTTTCCAAGAAAGGGCATGCCACTTTCCAACAAGAAACTTTCGAAATATGCCTATAAAATTAATATAAGTTGGTGTTTGCTGAATTTGTTTTAACATAACTTCATTGTGAGGAATCAGTAAAGTGATGATTTAAGCAAAAAAGGTCTTCATTTCGCCAACAAAGGGTATACCACTTTCAGACAGACTTTCAAATGATGCCTATAAAATTAATATAAGTTGGTGTTTGCTGAATTTGTTTTAACATAACTTCATTGTGAGGAATCAGTAAAGAGTGATGATTTAAGCAAAAAAGTCTTCATTTCGCCAACAAAATGTATGTCACTTTCCAGACAGACTTTCAAATGACGCCTATAAAATTAATATAAGTTGGTGTTTGCTGAATTTGTTTTAACATAACTTCATTGTGAGGAATCAGTAAGTGATGATTTAAGCAAAAAAAATTCTTCATTTCGCCAACAAAAGGTATGTCACTTTCTAGACATACTTTCAAATGACGCCTATAAAATTAATATAAGTTGGTGTTTGCTGAATTTGTTTTAACATAACTTCATTGTGAGGAATCAGTAAAGAGTGATGATTTAAGCAAAAAGTCTTCATTTCGCCAACAAAAGGTATGTCACTTTCCAGACAGACTTTCAAATGACGCCTATAAAATTAATATAAGTTGGTGTTTGCTGAATTTGTTTTAACATAATTTCATTGTGAGGAATCAGTAAAGTTGATGATTTAAGCAAAAAAATCTTCATTTCGCCAACAAAAGGTATGTCACTTTCTAGACATACTTTCAAATGACGCCTATAAAATTAATATAAGTTGGTGTTTGCTGAATTTGTTTTAACATAACTTCATTGTGAGGAATCAGTAAAGTGATGATTTAAGCAAAAAAGTCTTCATTTCGCCAACAAAAGGTATGTCACTTTCCAGACAGACTTTCAAATGACGCCTATAAAATTAATATAAGTTGGTGTTTGCTGAATTTGTTTTAACATAACTTCATTGTGAGGAATCAGTAAAGAGTGATGATTTAAGCAAAAAAAGTCTTCATTACGCCAACAAAAGGTATGTCACTTTCCAGACAGACTTTCAAATGACGCCTATAAAATTAATATAAGTTGGTGTTTGCCAATTTGTTTTAACATAACTTCATTGTGAGGAATCAGTAAAGAGTGATGATTTAAGCAAAAAAGGTCTTCATTTCGCCAACAAAGGGTATGCCACTTTCCAGACAGACTTTCAAATGATGCCTATAAAATTAATATAAGTTGGTGTTTGCTGAATTTGTTTTAACATAACTTCATTGTGAGGAATCAGTAAAGAGTGATGATTTAAAGCAAAAAGTCTTCATTTCGCCAACAAAAGGTATGTCACTTTCCAGACAGACTTTCAATTGACGCCTATAAAATTAATATAAGTTGGTGTTTGCTGAATTTGTTTTAACATAACTTCATTGTGAGGAATCAGTAAAGAGTGATGATTTAAGCAAACAAAGTCTTCATTTCGCCAACAAAAGGTATGTCACTTTCCAGACAGACTTTCAAATGACGCCTATAAAATTAATATAAGTTGGTGTTTGCTGAATTTGTTTTAACATAACTTCATTGTGAGGAATCAGTAAGAGTGATGATCTAAGCAAAGGTCTTCATTTCGCCAACAAAGGGTATTACTTTCCAGACAGACTTTCAAATGATGCCTATAAATTAATATAAGTTGGTGTTTGCTGAATTTGTTTTAACATAACTTCATTGAGGAATCAGTAAAGAGTGATGATTTAAGCAAAAAAAGTCTTCATTTCGCCAACAAAAGGTATGTCACTTTCCAGACAGACTTTCAAATGACGCCTGTAAAATTAATATAAGTTGGTGTTTGCTGAATTTGTTTTAACATAACTTCATTGTGAGGAATCAGTAAAGAGTGATGATTTAAGCAAAAAAATTCTTCATTTCGCCAACAAAATTATGTCACCCTTTCTAGACATACTTTCAAATGACGCCTATAAAATTAATATAAGTTGGTGTTTGCTGAATTTGTTTTAACATAACTTCATTGTTTGGAATCAGTAAAGAGTGATGATTTAAGCAAAAAAAGTCTTCATTTCGCCAACAAAAGGTATGTCACTTTCCAGACAGACTTTCAAATGACGCCTATAAAATTAATATAAGTTGGTGTTTGCTGAATTTGTTTTAACATAACTTCATTGTGAGGAATCAGTAAAGAGTGATGATTTAAGCAAAAAAAGTCTTCATTTCGCCAACAAAAAGGTATGTCACTTTCTAGACATACTTTCAAATGACGCCTATAAAATTAATATAAGTTGGTGTTTGCTGAATTTGTTTTAACATAACTTCATTGTGAGGAATCAGTAAAGAGTGATGATTTAAGCAAAAAAAGTCTTCATTTCGCCAACAAAAGGTATGTCACTTTCCAGACAGACTTTCAAAATGACGCCTATAAAATTAATATAAGTTGGTGTTTGCTGAATTTGTTTTAACATAACTTCATTGTGAGGAATCAGTAAGTGATGATTTAAGCAAAAAGTCTTCATTTCGCCAACAAAAGGTATGTCACTTTCTAGACATACTTTGAAATGACGCCTATAAAATTAATATAAGTTGGTGTTTGCTGAATTTGTTTTAACATAACTTCATTGTGAGGAATCAGTAAAGAGTGATGATTTAAGCAAAAAAGTCTTCATTTCGCCAACAAAAGGTATGTCACTTTCCAGACAGACTTTCAAATGACGCCTATAAAATTAATATAAGTTGGTGTTTGCTGAATTTGTTTTAACATAACTTCATTGTGAGGAATCAGTAAAGAGTGATGATTTAAGCAAAAAAGTCTTCATTTGTAACAGTACCTGTCACTTTCTAGACATACTTTCAAATGACGCCTATAAGAATTAATATAAGTTGGTGTTTGCTGAATTTGTTTTAACATAACTTCATTGTGAGGAATCAGTAAAGAGTGATGATTTAAGCAAAAAAAGTCTTCATTTCGCCAACAAAAGGTATGTCACTTTCCAGACAGACTTTCAAATGACGCCTATAAAATTAATATAAGTTGGTGTTTGCTGAATTTTTTTTAACATAACTTCATTGTGAGGAATCAGTAAAGAGTGATGATTTAAGCAAAAAAAGTCTTCATTTCGCCAACAAAAGGTATGTCACTTTCTAGACAGACTTTCAAATGACGCCTATAAAATTAATATAAGTTGGTGTTTGCTGAATTTGTTTTAACATAACTTCATTGTGAGGAATCAGTAAAGAGTGATGATTTAAGCAAAAAAAGTCTTCATTTCGCCAACAAAAGGTATGTCACTTTCCAGACAGACTTTCAAATGACGCCTATAAAATTAATATAAGTTGGTGTTTGCTGAATTTGTTTTAACATAACTTCATTGTGAGGAGTCAGTAAAGAGTGATGATTTAATCAAAAAATGTCTTCATTTCGCCAACAAAACGTATGTCACTTTCTAGACAGACTTTCAAATGACATACAAAAATTAATATAAGTTGGTGTTTGCTGAATTTGTTTTAACATAACTTCATTGTGAGGAATCAGTAAGAGAGTGATGATTTAATCAAAAAAGTCTTCATTTCGCCAGCAAAACGTATGTCACTTTCTAGACAGACTTTCAAATGACGCCTACAAAATTAATATAAGTTGGTGTTTGCACTGAATTTGTTTTAACATAACCATTGTGTAGAGAATCAGTAAAGAGTGATGATTTAAGCAAAAAAAAGTCTTCATTTCGCCAACAAAAGGTATGTCACTTCCAGACAGACTTTCAAATGACATATAAAATTAATATAAGTTGGTGTTTGCTGGGAATTTATTTTTTAACATAACTTCATTGTGGGGAGTCAGTAAGAGTGATGATTTAATCAAAAAAAGTCTTCATTTCGCCAACAAAGGGTATGCCACTTTCTGAACAGACTTTCAAGTAACCTATAAAATTAATATAAGTTGGTGTTTGCTGAATTTGTTTTAACATATCTTCATTGTAGAGGGCAGTAAAGAGTGATGATTTAATCAAAAAAGTCTTCATTTCGCCAACAAAACGTATGTCACTTTCCTGGTATACTTTCAAATATTTATATATAAAATTAATATAAGTTGGTGTTTGCTGAATTTGTTTTAACATAACTTCATTGTAGAGGAATCAGTTAAGAGTGATGATTTAAGCAAAAAAGGAATCTTCATTCGCCAACAAAAGGTATGTCACTTTCTAGACAGACTTTCAAATGACGCCTATAAAATTAATATAAGTTAGTGTTTGCTGAATTTGTTTTAACATAACTTCATTGTGAGAATCCATTAAGAGTGATGATTTAAGCAAAAAATCTTCCTTCGCCAACAAAAGGTATGTCACTTCCAGACAGACTTTCAAATGATGCCACAAAATTAATATAAGTTGGTGTTTGCTGAATTTGTTTAACATAACTTCATTGTGAGGGAGTCAGTAAAGAATGATGATTTAATCAAAAAAGTCTTAATTTCGCCAACAAAACGTATGTCACGTTCTATAGACAGACTTTCAAATGACGCCTACAAAATTAATATAAGTTGGTGTTTGCTGAATTTGTTTTAACATAACTTCGTGAGGAATCAGTAAAGAGTGATAATTTAAACAAAAAAGAGTCTACATTTCCTTCAACAAAAGGTATGTCACTTTCTAGACAGACTTTCAAATGACGCCTACAAAATTAATATAAGTTGGTGTTGCTGAATTTGTTTTAACATAACTTCATTGTGAGGAGTCAGTAAGTGATGATTTAATCAAAAAAGTCTTCATTTCGCCAACAAAACGTATGTCCTTTCTAGACAGACTTTCAAGTAACGCCTATAAAATTAATATAGGTTAGTGTTTGGCTGAATTTGTTTTAATAACTTCATTGTGAGGAATCAGTGAAGTGATAGTTAAGCAAAAAAGGGTCATTCATTTCGCCAACAAAAGGTATGTCACTTTCTAGACAGACTTTCAAATGACGCCTACAAATTAATATAGAGTTGGTGTTTGAATTTGTTTAGCAACAACTTCATTGTGAGGAGTCAGTAAAAGTGATGATTTAATCAAAGTCTTCATTTCGCCAACAAAACGTATGTCACTTTCTAGACAGACTTTCAAATGACGCCTACAAAATTAATATAAGTTGGTGTTTGCTGAATTTGTTTTAACGCTTCATTGTGAGGAATCAGTAAGTGATGATTTAAGCAAAAAAAGTCTTCATTTCGCCAACAAAATGTATGTCACTTCCAGACAGACTTTCAAATGACGCCTATAAATTAATATAAGTTGGTGTTTGCTGAATTTGTTTTTAAACAACTTCATTGTGAGGAATCAGTAAAGAGTGATCATTTAAGCAAAAAAGGTCTTCATTTCACTTAAACAAAGGGTATGCCGCTTTCCCGAACAGACATTCAAATGATGCCTATAAAATTAATATAAGTTAGTGTTTGCTGATTTTGTTTTAACATAACTTCATTGTGAGGAATCAATGACCATTAAAGAGTGATGATTTAAGCAAAAAAAGTTCTTCATTTCATAATAAAAGGTATGTCACTTTCTAGACAGAACTTTCAAATGACGCCTATAAAATTAATATAAGTTAGTGTTTCCTGAATTTGTTTTAACATAACTTCATTGTGAGAATCAGTAAAAGTGATGATTTCAAGCCAAAGCTCTTCATTTCGCCAACAAAAGGTATGTCACTTTCTAGACAGACTTTCAAATGACGCCTATAAAATTAATATAGTTGGTGTTTGCTGAATTTGTTTTAACATAACTTCATTGTGAGAATCAGTAAAAAGTGATGATTTAAACAAAAAAGGTCTTCATTTCGCCAACAAAGGGTATGTCACTTTCAGACAGACTTTCAAATGATGCCTATAAAATTAACTCATAAGTTGGTGTTTGCCTGAATTTGTTTTAACTGCTTCATTGTGAGAATCAGTAAAGAGTGATGATTTAAGCAAAAAAATCTTCATTACGCCAACAAAAGGTATGTCACTTTCCAGACAAGACTTTTCAAATAGCGCCTATAAAATTAATATGATTGGTGTTGCTGAATTTGTTTTAACATAACTTCATTGTAGAGGAATCAGTAAAGAGTGATGATTTAAGCAAAAAGTTCTTCATTTCGCCAACAAAGGGTATACTACTTCAGACAGACTTTCAAATTGATGCCTATAAATTAATATAAGTTGGTGTTTGCTGAATTTGTTTTAACATAACTTCATTGTGAGGAATCAGTAAAGATTGATGATTTAAGCAAAAAGTCTTCATTTCGCCAACAAAAGGTATCCCTTTTCACCAGACAGACTTTCAAATGACGCCTATAAAATTAATATAAGTTGGTGTTTGCTGAATTAGTTTTAACATAACTTCATTTTGAGGAATCAGTAAAGAGTGATGATTTAAGCAAAAAAAGTCTTCATTTCGCCAACAAAAGGTATGTCACTTTCTAGACAGACTTTCAAATGACGCCTATAAAATTAATATAAGTTGGTGTTTGCTGAATTTGTTTTAACATAACTTCATTGTGAGGAATCAGTAAAGAGTGATGATTTAAGCAAAAAAGGTCTTCATTTCGCCAACAAAGGGTATGCCACTTTCCAGACAGACTTTCAAATGATGCCTATAAAATTAATATAAGTTGGTGTTTGCTGAATTTGTTTTAACATAACTTCATTGTGAGGAATCAGTAAAGAGTGATGATGTAAGCAAAAAAGATCTTCATTTCGCCAACAAAAGGTATGTCACTTTCCAGACAGACTTTCAAATGACGCCTATAAAATTAATATAAGTTGGTGTTTGCTGAATTTGTTTTAACATAACTTCATTGTGAGGAATCAGTAAAGAGTGATCATTTAAGCAAAAAAGGTCTTCATTTCGCCAACAAAGGGTATGCCACTTTCCAGACAGACATTCAAATGATGCCTATAAAATTAATATAAGTTAGTGTTTGCTGATTTTGTTTTAACATAACTTCATTGTGAGGAATCAGTAAAGAGTGATGATTTAAGCAAAAAAGTTCTTCATTTCGCCAACAAAAGGTATGTCACTTTCTAGACAGACTTTCAAATGACGCCTATAAAATTAATATAAGTTGGTGTTTCCTGAATTTGTTTTAGCATAACTTCATTGTGAGGAATCAGTAAAGAGTGATGATTTAAGCAAAAAAGCTCTTCATTTCGCCAACAAAAGGTATGTCACTTTCTAGACAGACTTTCAAATGACGCCTATAAAATTAATATAAGTTGGTGTTTCCTGAATTTGTTTTAACATAACTTCATTGTGAGGAATCAGTAAAGAGTGATGATTTAAGCAAAAAAGCTCTTCATTTCGCCAACAAATGTATGTCACTTTCTAGACAGACTTTCAAATGACGCCTATAAAATTAATATAAGTTGGTGTTTGCTGAATTTGTTTTAACATAACTTCATTGTGAGGAATCAGTAAAGAGTGATGATGTAAGCAAAAAAAGTCTTCATTTCGCCAACAAAAGGTATGTCACTTTCTAGACAGACTTTCAAATGACGCCTATAAAATTAATATAAGTTGGTGTTTGCTGAATTTGTTTTAACATAACTTCATTGTGAGGAATCAGTAAAGAGTGATGATTTAAACAAAAAAGGTCTTCATTTCGCCAACAAAGTGTATGTCACTTTCCAGACAGACTTTCAAATGATGCCTATAAAATTAATATAAGTTGGTGTTTGCTGAATTTGTTTTAACACAACTTCATTGTGAGGAATCAGTAAAGAGTGATGATTTAAGCAAAAAAATCTTCATTACGCCAACAAAAGGTATGTCACTTTCCAGACAGACTTTCAAATGGCGCCTATAAAATTAATATAAGTTGGTGTTTGCTGAATTTGTTTTAACATAACTTCATTGTGAGGAATCAGTAAAGAGTGATGATTTAAGCAAAAAAGTTCTTCATTTCGCCAACAAAGGGTATGCCACTTTCCAGACAGACTTTCAAATGATGCCTATAAAATTAATATAAGTTGGTGTTTGCTGAATTTGTTTTAACATAACTTCATTGTGAGGAATCAGTAAAGATTGATGATTTAAGCAAAAAAAGTCTTCATTTCGCCAACAAAAGGTATGTCACTTTCTAGACAGACTTTCAAATGACGCCTATAAAATTAATATAAGTTGGTGTTTGCTGAATTAGTTTTAACATAACTTCATTGTGAGGAATCAGTAAAGAGTGATGATTTAAGCAAAAAAAGTCTTCATTTCGCCAACAAAAGGTATGTCACTTTCTAGACAGACTTTCAAATGACGCCTATAAAATTAATATAAGTTGGTGTTTGCTGAATTTGTTTTAACATAACTTCATTGTGAGGAATCAGTAAAGAGTGATGATTTAAGCAAAAAAGGTCTTCATTTCGCCAACAAAGGGTATGCCACTTTCCAGACAGACTTTCAAATGATGCCTATAAAATTAATATAAGTTGGTGTTTGCTGAATTTGTTTTAACATAACTTCATTTTGAGGAATCAGTAAAGAGTGATGATGTAAGCAAAAAAGGTCTTCATTTCGCCAACAAAAGGTATGTCACTTTCCAGACAGACTTTCAAATGACGCCTATAAAATTAATAGAAGTTGGTGTTTGCTGAATTTGTTTTAACATAACTTCATTGTGAGGAATCAGTAAAGAGTGATGATTTAAACAAAAAAGGTCTTCATTTCGCCAACAAAGGGTATGTCACTTTCCAGACAGACTTTCAAATGATGCCTATAAAATTAATATAAGTTGGTGTTTGCTGAATTTGTTTTAACACAACTTCATTGTGAGGAATCAGTAAAGAGTGATGATTTAAGCAAAAAAATCTTCATTACGCCAACAAAAGGTATGTCACTTTCCAGACAGACTTTCAAATGGCGCCTATAAAATTAATATAAGTTGGTGTTTGCTGAATTTGTTTTAACATAACTTCATTGTGAGGAATCAGTAAAGAGTGATGATTTAAGCAAAAAAGTTCTTCATTTCGCCAACAAAGGGTATGCCACTTTCCAGACAGACTTTCAAATGATGCCTATAAAATTAATATAATTGGTGTTTGCTGAATTTGTTTTAACATAACTTCATTGTGAGGAATCAGTAAAGATTGATGATTTAAGCAAAAAAAGTCTTCATTTCGCCAACAAAAGGTATGTCACTTTCTAGACAGACTTTCAAATGACGCCTATAAAATTAATATAAGTTGGTGTTTGCTGAATTAGTTTTAACATAACTTCATTGTGAGGAATCAGTAAAGAGTGATGATTTAAGCAAAAAAAGTCTTCATTTCGCCAACAAAAGGTATGTCACTTTCTAGACAGACTTTCAAATGACGCCTATAAAATTAATATAAGTTGGTGTTTGCTGAATTTGTTTTAACATAACTTCATTGTGAGGAATCAGTAAAGAGTGATGATTTAAGCAAAAAAGGTCTTCATTTCGCCAACAAAGGGTATGCCACTTTCCAGACAGACTTTCAAATGATGCCTATAAAATTAATATAAGTTGGTGTTTGCTGAATTTGTTTTAACATAACTTCATTGTGAGGAATCAGTAAAGAGTGATGATGTAAGCAAAAAAGGTCTTCATTTCGCCAACAAAAGGTATGTCACTTTCCAGACAGACTTTCAAATGACGCCTATAAAATTAATAGAAGTTGGTGTTTGCTGAATTTGTTTTAACATAACTTCATTGTGAGGAATCAGTAAAGAGTCATGATTTAAGCAAAAAGGTCTTCATTTCGCCAACAAAGGGTATGCCACTTTCCAGACAGACTTTCAAATGATGCCTATAAAATTAATATAAGTTGGTGTTTGCTGAATTTGTTTTAACATAACTTCATTGTGAGGAATCAGTAAAGAGTGATGATTTAAGCAAAAAAGGTCTTCATTTCGCCAACAAAGCGTATGCCACTTTCCAGACAGACTTTCAAATGATGCCTATAAAATTAATATAAGTTGGTGTTTGCTGAATTTGTTTTAACATAACTTCATTGTGAGTAATCAGTAAAGAGAGATGATTTAAGCAAAAAAAGTCTTCATTTCGCCAACAAAAGGTATGTCACTTTCCAGACAGACTTTCAAATGACGCCTATAAAATTAATATAAGTTGGTGTTTGCTGAATTTGTTTTAACAAACCTTCATTGTGAGGAATCAGTAAAGAGTGATGATTTAAGCAAAAAAAGTCTTCATTTCGCCAACAAAATGTATGTCACTTTCTAGACAGACTTTCAAATGACGCCTATAAAGTTAATATAATTTGGTGTTTGCTGCATTTGTTTTAACATAACTTCATTGTGAGTAATCAGTAAAGAGAGATGATTTAAGCAAAAAAAGTCTTCATTTCGCCAACAAAAGGTATGTCACTTTCCAGACAGACTTTCAAATGACGCCTATAAAATTAATATAAGTTGGTGTTTGCTGAATTTGTTTTAACATACCTTCATTTTGAGGAATCAGTAAAGAGTGATGATTTAAGCAAAAAAAGTCTTCATTTCGCCAACAAAAAGTATGTCACTTTCTAGACAGACTTTCAAATGACGCCTATAAAATTAATATAAGTTGGTGTTTGCTGAATTTGTTTTAACATAACTTCATTGTGAGGAATCAGTAAAGAGTGATGATTTAAGCAAAAAAGGTCTTTACTTCGCCAACAAAATTATGTCACGTTTCAGACAGACTTTCAAATGACGCCTATAAAATTAATATACGTTGGTGTTTGCTGAATTTGTTTTAACATAACTTCATTGTGAGGAATCAGTAAAGAGTGATGATTTAAGCAAAAAATGTCTCCATTTCGCCAACAAAGGGTATGCCACTTTCCAGACAGACTTTCAAATGATGCCTATAAAATTAATATAAGTTGGTGTTTGCTGAATTTGTTTTAACATAACTTCATTGTGAGGAATCAGTAAAGAGTGATGATTTAAGCAAAAAAGGTCTCCATTTCGCCAACAAAGGGTATGCCACTTTCCAGACAGACTTTCAAATGATGCCTATAAAATTAATATAAGTTGGTGTTTGCTGAATTTGTTTTAACATAACTTCATTGTGAGGAATCAGTAAAGAGTGATGATTTAAGCAAAAAAGGTCTCCATTTCGCCAACAAAGGGTATGCCACTTTCCAGACAGACTTTCAAATGACGCCTATAAAATTAATATAAGTTGGTGTTTGCTGAATTTGTTTTAACATAACTTCATTGTGAGGAATCAGTAAAGAGTGATGATTTAAGCAAAAAAGCTCTTCATTTCGCCAACAAAAGGTATGTCACTTTCCAGACAGACTTTCAAATGACGCCTATAAAATTAATATAAGTTGGTGTTTGCTTAATTTGTTTTAACATAACTTCATTGTGAGGAATCAGTAAAGAGTGATGATGTAAGCAAAAAAAGTCTTCATTTCGCCAACAAAAGTTATGTCACTTTCTAGACAGACTTTCAAATGACGCCTATAAAATTAATATAAGTTGGTGTTTGCTGAATTTGTTTTAACATAACTTCATTGTGAGGAATCAGTAAAGAGTGATGATTTAAGCAAAAAAGGTCTTCATTTCGCCAACAAAGGGTATGCCACTTTCCAGACAGAATTTCAAATGATGCCTATAAAATTAATATAAGTTGGTGTTTGCTGAATTTGTTTTAACATAACTTCATTGTGAGGAATCAGTAAAGAGTGATGATTTAAGCAAAAAAATCTTCATTACGCCAACAAAAGGTATGTCACTTTCTAGACAGACTTTCAAATGACGCCTATAAAATTAATATAAGTTGGTGTTTGCTGAATTTGTTTTAACATAACTTCATTGTGAGGAATCAGTAAAGAGTGATGATTTAAGCAAAAAAATCTTCATTACGCCAACAAAAGGTATGTCACTTTCTAGACAGACTTTCAAATGACGCCTATAAAATTAATATAAGTTGGTGTTTGCTGAATTTGTTTTAACATAACTTCATTGTGAGGAATCAGTAAAGAGTGATGATTTAAGCAAAAAAGGTCTTCATTTCGCCAACAAAGGGTATGCCACTTTCCAGACAGACTTTCAAATGATGCCTATAAAATTAATATAAGTTGGTGTTTGCTGAATTTGTTTTAACATAACTTCATTGTGAGGAATCAGTAAAGAGTGATGATTTAAGCAAAAAAGTCTTCATTTCGCCAACAAAGGGTATGCCACTTTCCACACAGACTTTCAAATGATGCCTATAAAATTAATATAAGTTGGTGTTTGCTGAATTTGTTTTAACATAACTTCATTGTGAGGAATCAGTAAAGAGTGATGATTTAAGCAAAAAAAGTCTTCATTTCGCCAACAAAAGGTATGTCACTTTCCAGACAGACTTTCAAATGACGCCTATAAAATTAATATAAGTTGGTGTTTGCTGAATTTGTTTTAACATAACTTCATTGTGAGGAATCAGTAAAGAGTGATGATTTAAACAAAAAAGGTCTTCATTTCGCCAACAAAGGGTATGCCACTTTCCAGACAGACTTTCAAATGACGCCTATAAAATTAATATAAGTTGGTGTTTGCTGAATTTGTTTTAACATAACTTCATTGTGAGGAATCAGTAAAGAGTGATGATTTAAGCAAAAAAGGTCTTCATTTCGCCAACAAAGGGTATGCCACTTTCCAGACAGACTTTCAAATGATGCCTATAAAATTAATATAAGTTGGTGTTTGCTGAATTTGTTTTAACATAACTTCATTGTGAGGAATCAGTAAAGAGTGATGATTTAAGCAAAAAAAGTCTTCATTTCGCCAACAAAGGGTATGCCACTTTCCAGACAGACTTTCAAATGATGCCTATAAAATTAATATAAGTTGGTGTTTGCTGAATTTGTTTTAACATAACTTCATTGTGAGGAATCAGTAAAGAGTGATGATTTAAGCAAAAAAGGTCTTCATTTCGCCAACAAAGGGTATGCCACTTTCCAGACAGACTTTCTAATGACGCCTATAAAATTAATATAAGTTGGTGTGTGCTGAATTTGTTTTAACATAACTTCATTGTGACGAATCAGTAAAGAGTGATGATCTAAGCAAAAAAAGTCTTCATTTCGCCAACAAAGGGTATGCCACTTTCCAGACAGACTTTCAAATGATGCCTATAAAAATAATATAAGTTGGTGTTTGGTTGGACGGACTTATTCAACACCACCATTTATTGCATCATCAAATTTCTAATTATTCAGTTCACTGAAATTCTTAAGGAGTAAACTTTAGAAACAAGAAACATAGGAATTTACCATTATAAGAATTCTTCATCTCCCAGAAGTTAGAGACATTAAACAAATATAATTCATACCAATTTTTCTTTTTTTTAACGAGTTTTATTACAAATATTCAGCTCGATACCATCTTCAAATTCTATGAGAGGAAGCTGAAAATATCTCGTCACATCCTAAAATCAATATTTCAACAAGCATTCATCCTAATAGGGATTTTGGGAGCTGTGCCAACCAGAAAAAACTACTAGCACACACCTTGTGGCAAAGAAAGAAAAATCGGAATTATGGACAGTTTGTACCAGAAACTATCGGCAGCCCGTCTTTCATGGACAACGCTTTAACTTCTTAAGCGTAGGAAGCCTTATTGAAGGAGACGTGCAGAGATCTAAAGGGATCCTGCCATTTTTGTCTTACCTATTTTTAAGAAATCTCTAGGGAGTGTTTTAGTGAAGAACTGAAAATGATGAGGTTTAGTTGTATAACCTTTTATGGAACGATAATTATTAATTCGACGATGGGGTTATCTTCTCTCTTATAAAATAGCCCTGCTTTTTTCAATCTGATAAAATGACGATATTTTCCTTAATAAAGTGACGACCGTAACACGTATATACAACTAAAGGTATATAGCATTTTCTTTATTCGCTCTTCGGGTGACGTGGCTGTGGAGAAGGTGGTGGGGTCGAAGGTGTCAGTACACGCATTAAGAGGGGTCAGCCAACAGGGCTGAGCACATTTTCTTTGTCTCTCTCTCTCTCTCTCTCTCTCTCTCACTGTCTTCCGATCTCAATTGCTCAAGGACTGACTAATCCTAGGATTTTATCTCTTATACAAGCGACTACGTCATCTTTTAGGCACATTGTTTATAACCATTTCAAAGATCACATTATCTGACCTGGGCTACGCTGGTTTCAAAACAATCAAATATTTTCCTGACATGGGGAATTTTGCTCGTGTTCTTAACTTTGAAAACAATTGTAACCCTATTTTTAGATGGTTGTTATTAATTTTAAGTCATTTTCAAGATGAAAAAAGATTTATCTAATATTAGAGAATATAATTATTTTTGTCGGGAAAAGTAGTCGAAATGTTAATAAGTAAAAAACCGAGGTTCGAGATTTACTAAGTACAAAATTATTTTAATCGAATTCATCAACGTGATTCGAGACAAAATATCTGTGAATGGGTTTTGACGATGGGTGTCCCTAGGTCGAAATATTACCTTGGCAATTTCCTGTTTACTGGGTTACCATGACAATTTATAAGAGCAGGCAGAGTGATACAGGGAGTGTGTTTACTATTTGAAGTGTAAATGGTTAAATGTAATTGTTTTCATTTCGAGCTGGTAAAAGTTATACAGGGAGTGAAATTTAAGCCTTACACACTTCTTTCCCACACCGGCTGGGGTGCTGCGTAACAAAATCAGAATGCAAAATGAAAATTAGGGAGCCGGCTCCCGTGTCTTGAGAGAAGGGGTTCGAAAGATATTTAAAATACGGTCGGCTTGAAAACTCACCTGTTGCTAGCAATTAGAGGAAACGATCAGAGAGAGAGAGAGAGAGAGAGAGAGAGAGAGAGAGAGATTGCCAAATTCAACTAACTTATCGTCCAGTCGAAATAGTAAAACACGAATATTCTACTGAAATACCAGCCAACTGATATTTTTTCCGTCACTTATTTTGATGTGATTGTAATCTTGTAATTATTTGATATATATAAATATATATAATTTTACATCGAGTGGCAATAAGCGGTCCTGCTTTGGTTTATGGGGCACATTATGAGAAAAGCAGCTTTAGAAAATCTTATACTCACAGGACAAATTTAAGAGGGAGAAAGGAAAACAACACATATCCTATTTGGTGAACTTGGGATTACGGCCATATGTTGTTGAAACATCGGTTCCTTAAAATCAACGAAGTTTAGTAACGTCGAGACTGGTCAGTACTAGATGGGTGACCCTTTGTTAATCATACACTACCGACCATAAGTTTGGGACCACCCAGAGTTTTAGCAGAATCAAATTCACCGTTTTTGTATATTTTGTTAATCTTATGCAGATGTCAAGAAAAAAAAGTACTCTTTTCATCTTTAAAGTAAACATTTACTCAGTTTGCTACTTGACTCCTCTTATTGTGATCAAGTTTTTGCCGAAAATTTCGATTTATTCAGATATTATAATTACGGTATAATTTATTTTTGTAAACCATATTACTACGGTATAAATGGCAAGGAAGAAACAGATTAGCATTGAAAAAAGAGCTCAGGTTGAAATTCTTTCGAAAGAAGGATTTTCTGAACGTGTTATCGTTAAAAAATTAAGCCTATTAAAAATGGCGTGCATTATTGCCTTCAACGACTTCGTGAAACTGAGTTAAATATTGACAGAAAAAGATCTGGTAGTCCCAGAGTAACATCTATTGTAGAGGATAGGCACTTGAGAATATCTAGCAAGAGGACTAGAAGAAAAACCGCTCCAGAATTAACAACTGAAATGAATTCTACTGGGCAGCATCCAGTATCTGTTACTACTGTTAAGAGAAGACTTCATTCTGCTGGGCTTAAAGGCTGTGTAACAGTTAAGAAACTACTATTAAAGAAGGAGAATAAGGGATGAAATTGATTGTAAAGTTCGAAATGAACTTCCTAAAAATGAACAAATGTTGTTTAAATGCTTGCAGGATGCTTGGAAATCACTTTCACCAACTTATAAAAATAAGTTATTAGAAAGAATGCCAAGGATTTGCTTTGCAGTAATAAAGGCTTGTGGTGGTTTCTTTGATGAAAAGAAAATATGAATTAACTTTAATTAAATTTGAAATTACTCTGTGTTAATTTTGGTTTTAATTATTGTACAATTGTGAACAACAATGAAATATTTCTATATTTATTCTTCTAAGACATACAATTTGTTATTTCTTTCTATTCTGGTCAGTAGTTTATATACTGTAAGCTTGAACGTGCGAGTGGTGTAATGGATAGTGGCTAAGAATTGTTAATGGAAGAGCCGTGTTCCAATTACCGTTGGGTTTGTTATATTTAAATAAGTGCAAATACCCATAGGAAATGTTTCAATCGATGTCTTCTTCTCACTTCTATTGTTTTTTTAATAAGATTTAGTATGTTAAGTACTATAATTGATACACGCTTCGAAAGAGACATGACTGACTGGGCAAAAGATTTTTCCGCAGTAGGTTGCCATTACATTTTGCAGTAGACTTTGCCAACTAATGCTGTAGAAACCAATCTCTCCTACTATTTAATCCATAGCTGGAGGGATAAAAGATGCAATGATACCTTTACTAAGGGTATTTATGCTTAAGTGAATGCAACAAATTCAACTGGAACTTGAACTCGGATCTCTGAATTAAAAACATTAATAAGATAAATTTTTAAAAATTGATGATTTTAATAACATTCAACCGTCTTCAGTCGGAAAATGCAGTAATGTAGAGAAGGTGTTTCTCGAAGCTCTAATGCAAAACAAAACGCAAATGTAAAATTAAGGTAAGTAGCAAAAACCGCCATGAATAATTTAAAAGGCAGATATAATTTTTGAGCGGATTTGAAGTTTTTAGTTTTTGGAATAAATAAACTTACAATTGGAATAGTTTCACTTCTCAAGAAATTAATAAAAAATAAAATTAATAAGAAATTAAATTAAATTAAAAAGGAAAGGAGGTGATTGTTGACTGATCGCATGAGGAGCGAGAACCAGAAACTACTGAGTGTGCCATTAGCTGACAATATATAGTTGCTTCTTTTCATAATGACGGTCAGATCATATTGAGTAGCCGAGGAGCACATGACTTACGCTGTACGGGCGAGTGAACTGAAATACTGGTTGAAGATGAAAGATCAATAACATTCTTTAGCATTAATATATTACATACTCTCAATATTGAGGCAATAATGTTGTTCATATTCTCTAATTAGTATTATTATTGTATGTTAATAATACTAATTAAATAATATGAACATATGAAAGGTGTTAATCCATCTCCTCTCTCCAGTTATGAGTTAAATAACAGGACAAATTGGGTTAGACAGCCTTGGCTGACTACCAGTCTACCGAAGAAACTAATAGCAACCTACTGCGGGATAATCGTAATTAATCTATATTAATGATACTAATTAAATAATATGAACATACTTTGGTAAAGGTACTAATCCGTCTCTTCCCTCCAGTTATTGTTTAATATAATACATATGTTCAATATTGAATCAGTAATATTGTTCAGATTCTTTAATTAGTATTATTAATGTATATTAATAATACTTTTTAAATAATATGAAAATACGTTAGTAAAGGTACTATTCCATCTCTTCTCCCCAGTTATGGGTTAAAGAACAGGACAGATTGGGTTCTGTAGCATTGGCTGGAAACCAGTCTATCGCACAAAGTATTGGCAACCTACTGCGGGATAATCTTCTGCCCAGTCAGTTATGTCTCTTTCGAGACATGATCGCCCAAACGTGTATCACATATGGCATTTAACTGACTGAATGTAAATTTAAAACCAAACAATTTATAAATAGCCTAGAATTCTTTTAAAATCATTTTATTCCAAGTAAGGCAGGATCGCCACTACAGCCCAGTTTCAGAATAGGTATAGGGGTATTGAATAGGTATAGTGGTATTGAAATAGGTATAGGGGTATTGAATAGGTATAGGGGTATTGAAATAGGTATAGGGTATTGAATAGGTATAGGGGTATTGAAATAGGTATAGGGGTATTGAATTGGTATAGGGGTATTGAAATAGGTATAGGGGTATTGAATTGGTATAAGGGTATTGAAATAGGTATAGGGGTATTGAATTGGTATAGAGGTATTGAAATAGGTATAGGGGTATTGAATTGGTATAGGGGTATTGAAATAGGTATAGGGGTATTGAATTGGTATAGGGGTATTGAAATAGGTATATGGGTATTGAAATAGGTATAGGGGTATTGAATTGGTATAGGGGTATTGAAAAGATAAAAGATAAAATATAAACAGGATTCAACAAGATAGAAGATGGTAATTGAAGTAGCATTTAAATTTTTGGAGATTTTAGCCATCAGGGAAGCAAGCAAATTGAAAAGAGTTCCGTCTGTGGGGAGTGCGAGAAAAGTAACTGTTGGAATAAAAGTGGCAGTGATATCTATTTCAACGATTAAAGGTGATATCTAGATACCAACCTAGTCAGTCAGTTAATTACCAAATGTGATACACGCTTAGGTGATCATGTCTTCTTCGAGATGTAACTGACTAGGCAGAAGGTTTTCCCTCAGTAAATTGCCATTATTTTTTTGCAGTAGACTGGTTACCAACCAAGTCTATGGAATCCAATCTGTCTTACTATTTAACCCATATAGATTATTACCTTCGCCAGTGATGGATTAATACCTTTCCCAAAGTTATGTCGACGCAAGTGAATGAAATGAAATTGACTCGAATTCGAACTCGGCTCCCCGATTTCTAATTTTGAATCGATATCCAGTAAACCATAATGCACATCAAATCTTGTACTACGCTAAAATTCATGTCGTCTGGGTACCAGGCAAAATAGCACGTTATTCGCCATGAAAATATTTGTAGAAAAGGAAGGGACGTCACGTCGGTAAGAAAGTGACTTAAGACGAGATGCCAAGTCAGGACGGATTACATTGCAGATCCTTCTTGGGATTTTGTCAAGAACTTCGAGATGAATGGCGGAGGTACCAGACCAGATATGTCAAAATTATTCAATACATGGACACATAGCAGATTTATAAATATGCAAGATCGATTCTGATGAGATTTCTGGCCCGATACATTCACACAAATTTCCTAACACTAGACGCATACTTTCATGGCTTCTGTTCGGACGAGCTTAAGTCACTGATGCCTCCTCAACAGGTGTTTACTCGTGCAACCAGACTGGCAACTGAGTCCCACCCATTCACAGTCAGGTTAGCTAAATGCAGACGACAATTCTACTCCTGCAGCTTCTTCTCTCGCACTTCCCGCCTGTGGAACTCGCTCCCGTATTCTTGCTTTCCTGACGGCTACAACCTCCAGAAATTTAAATGCAAAGTCAATACTCATCTACTAACCACTGGCCTCTAGCTCTCTCCCCACCCCCGTATATCCTTCTCTTTCTCTCCACCTATGTATCTGTCATCGCACCTTCTTTCTATTGTTCCTTTCTAACTAGTTTGTACTCCTCACTCTTTTCTAATTAATCTTTTTACATTTATGTAGCCCACTGCACATCAGTGGCGTTTCTGCCTTGCTTGGGGTGAAATGATTAAAAAAAAAAAATTCCACTTCAGATTGGCTAAAAAGATGAGGCCTAGGACTGTAAAATTTCTCAGATGTTTTATTTTTCTTTTAGATTCCTACTATCGAACTGTTATTCAGGCAAAAATTCTATCCTATCTTGATAATGTCGATTTTCTATTTGCACGTTTGGGAAATAACAGTTTTTTGTTTTTTACAAATTTTAATTATTTTGTAGATTGAAAATTGAAAAAAGAATTTAATAAATTTTTCTTATTCACAAACAGATTAAATTTTTTCTTAAGTCAGGCTTACGTTTTGACTTAGATCAAATATGAATAGATGAATTAATATTTCGATATAATACCGACAATATTTAAATCAGAGCATAGAATTGTTCGAATTGGAGGCAAGTTTATAATATTAACTCACGCAAAAATGCAAAGCTATTAATCTATCTCTTCTTCTCCATTTGCGTTAAATAGAAGAACAGGCTGAGATCAATGGCCTTTGTTGGCAAACTTTCCATCGCCTCGTAAACCTGGGCTAATTGTATCGGCACATGGAAACGAACAGAGACTGATATTGTTCAGTTGTGAGTTCTGTTAGTATTGGAGATAACGTTCATTTATTTTATAAGCTTTCAGAAATGGCAAAAGAAACTGTCCCTAGCTTTAAATTCTGAACACTGCACCAGTTTGGAAGCAGACTAACGGATAATATCTATCTATATTTCAGAGACGAGGTATTGTAATTATTTGCAATATTTACATTGTTTGGACTGTTGTCCTCATCTTTATTGCCATATTCACCTTCGATATCTGTCTATATTTCTGAGATGAGGTATTGTAAACATTTACATAATTTACATTGTTTGGACTGTTGTCCATGGAAAAGGAATTAATCCGTCTCTTCCTTCCAGTTATGGGTTAAATCGCATGACAGATTGGGTTCTATAGCCTTGGTCGGCAACCAGTCTACTGCAGAAAGCAATGGCAACCTACTGCGTGATAATCTTCTGCCCAGTCAGTCATGTCTCTTTCGAGACATGATCGACCAAGCGTGTATCACGTATGGCACTTAACTGACTGACTATATTTCTGCAATAAGGTATTCTAGATGAGGTAATGCAATTATTTACATTGTTCGGACTGTTGTCCTCATCTTTGTTGCCATATTCACCTTCAATATCTGTCTATATTTCTGAGATGAGGCATTGTAATTATTTACGCGATTTACGTTGACCTGACTGTTGTTCTCATCTTCTTTCCTATATTCACGTCGTTTCGACCGTTGTCTATATATTTTTAATAAAGTGCAATTATTTACATCGTTTGGGCTGTTGCCCTCATTTTTTGGCCATGTTAACAACGTTTAGGTCATTGTACGTTCTGGCCTTTTTCAGGATTCGTGTATTTTACTGAGATTAGATATTTACACTATTTATACAGTTTACGTTGTTAGAAGTGGGGAGTGGAGGATTTGCAGAAGTGGGGACTAGAGGATTTGCAGCAAGGTCCTTATGCAAAGCCTTAACAGATATTGGGATACTGGGAGTCAAAAAAGGAAAGCACTCAAGTCCATAACAGAAACAGCGGAAAGAACAGCTAATTGGTTATGGATCAAAAGAGAGAGAGAAAGAGAGAGAGAGAGAGAGAGAGAGTGCCTGGATTCCAAATTGTTACCTAAAATTCCCTGAAATTCTGCGTCTAAATTAATGTTTCGGACGAGCTCATGGAAAGTGCCTCTGACTGTCGCCAATCAGAAGCATTTGCAAGGTTTCGTACCGGGCCTAAACGTAATTTTTCCAGTGTCTGAAGCGCTTATAGAAGGTGGGCCAGAAAGTGATAATCTCTGGTCGGGTCGGCGCGGTGAGGGGGTATGATGTTGAAAAACCGAAACCCCCTAGTAATCCTCGCGATGACATCACTGACGACACCCTCTAGCGCCCCCCCCCCATTACGGTGCGTATGTTTGAAATTCAGTCATTTAGGTTGTTATCCTCGTCTTTGTCATATTTATGACATTTCAGTCGTTTCTCGATCGTACCTGCTTCAGGTGGTAGACGTTGGATTGCCCCAAGGACATAGAATCCAGTTTATAAAAGCATTAGTTGAAGTGATTCAGTGTCTTTACCCAAAGAGTTCTGAGTTTAATACCAGGCCACAGCAGAGATGAACAAAACTTGGAGAGTTGAGTTACTAACGGGAAATAACTAGAATTGGGAAATACAGAAAAGTTATGGCGTGTGGAGCAAGAACAATCTATCCACGTGAAACGAATTAAAGGGTTCAGTTCGAAATTCTAACGTATATCAATGGAAGAAGGTCAGAGCGTACAACGGCTGATATCTTGTGAATAAGACAATGTGGATGAGAAGAAAAAGCAGAATAATAGAAACAGTGTAAATACCAACGGATAATGGATGGTATTACAGAAGGAAATTAACATTAGACTTTGATATATCCCGAAAAGGAATACAGTATAAAAAGATCAATTGAAGAATGGAACTCCACACCAAGAATAAGAAATAGAGATTTATTGCATTAAGGCACAATTAACAATACACATATAGGCAAGCCATGGATTGGAGCGGAGTCGACTATCGAATAGTGAATGCCTTCGCCTAAGACCTTTTTCAGTTGAAGAATGGAACTCCACACCAAGAATAAGAAATACGGATTTATTGTACTAAGGCACAATTAACAATACACATATAGGCAAGCCATGGATTGGAGCGGAATCGACTATCGAATAGTGAATGCCTTCGCCTAAGACCTTTTTCAGTTGAAGAATGGAACTCCACACCAGGAATAAGAAATACGGATTTATTGTACTAAGGTACAATTAGCAATAATACACATATAGGCAAACCACGGGTTGGAGCGGAATCGACTATCGAATAGTGAATGCCTTCGCCTAAGACCTTTTTCAGTTGAAGAATGGAACTCCACACCAGGAATAAGAAATACGGATTTATTGTACTAAGGTACAATTAACAATAATACACATATAGGCAAACCACGGCTTGGAGCGGAATCGACTATCGAATAGTGAATGCCTTCGCCTAAGACATTTTTCCTGTATTTACTAGCCTTCCCACGCAAGGCCAGATGTGACACATGGTCATTTTATAGTGGGTATTCCCGGCCATATAGCCGGGCCAAAAAATCTCTGTCTATTTTTCCCCAGTCGTGGTTTTACCCTTCGGCGGAACCACGACTGGGTTTGTGCTCTCTGCTCGGAAGCAGAGAGCGCCCTCTACCCGAAGGCAGAGTGCCGACAGTGTCATAGAGCAGTCGGGCGAATGCCTAAGATCTTCCCACGATTTATTTTGCAATAAATACAAAATTGTGGCACAAAGCCGAAAAAGGGAGGGGGAGAGGTTGGTTCTTGCTTAACTATCCTATACCTAGCTAAACACTATCACGACCCATTCATTCGTTACAATTTGCTCCATCATCAAAAGAAGCTATCCATCTACTCCCAATCTTTCATACACCACAATGCCACAAACTTACAAGGGGCACATAAAAAATAGGGAGAATAACCCATGACAATAAAAATGTATTTATGTACAATATAATATATACAATAATATGTACAATATAACATAAAATATTTAATGAAAAATGAAATGATGGGAGGGGGATGAACCCAAAAATAAACTGAAAGTACAACAAATTTTTAACTAAAATAATAATCAATGTTAGTAAGAACCGTCCATCCCAGAAAAAAGAGTGGCCGCTGTATTCCGCCAAACGGCGAAATCAAGAAGCACACTCGTTAAGGGAGTGGGGAGGAGGGTAAAAAATTAGTGGAATGGGACAATAAAAGGCTGACCCACACGAGATAAAAGGAGGCCAAAACAAACTAGGGAGGTTGGGAATCTCGAATTGGATCATAACGAAAGAGAAAGCCGGGTACAGGCTAGGCACACATTCATTCACTTTAACTAGGTACACAAAAGAGAGCTACCTTAAGCAAGGGAGGGTTCCACAGGAATCCACCCCGATGCAACCAGCAGATCTAAAAGAGAAAATCAAGAATAGCCCCGTTCAAGCGAACCAGCCTTGCTACATATACCCACCTTTTGCTGAAGTCTGTCGAAGTCAAACGTTTCCAGTCAGTTCTAATCTTTATTTTGAGTATCAGCTCAAAATAGCAGATCAGATCCTGATGTGAAAGACGTTGACCTCGCAAGACTTCCTCCATTCGCGTCGTCCAAATCACCATTCGAGCCGGGCTAGCAGCGACAGAAACACCATACGCTTCATCCCAGAAAGCGGGGGCGACACATTATCGCAGGCGAATGCACGATCAATGAGCACATGCTCTCGCGGCTCGATACGAGCAGTCAACTCGCCGACCCGGTCCCATAGAGGGCAAACCCGCGAACAATGGTAGAAGGCGTTCGAAGCCGTTTCTTCCAAGCCAAGGCTGCAGCGTTCACAATCTGGCAAATCCGCCAGGCCCCATATGAAGGCCTTGTCATTAAGAGGCAAGCGATTCCGAGCTAATTGCCAGGTAAGCGAAAACTCAGAGTTGCTGAGATAATCACTACCTGGCGCCCAAGACCAGAACGAGCGAAACTCATCCTCCGACAAGCGCAGCACATCACGTAATGGATCCTTAGCAACGCCCTCCACTAACCCACGATAGAAGACTCTCCTAGGCCGTGAAAGGTCACTGGACCGTGGAATGGCCCGCAGGGCCGCCAGACATTCGAGGAGAAAGCTCGATCGCCCTCGAGGCTTACGGAACCGCTTCGAGATGGGGGGAGTGATATCAAGGCTAGGGAACAAGTCCCTCACTATCCCCCTAAGCAATGAGTCTTCCAAAATCGCTCGCCTGAGAAAAACCAACCTTGACGCAACCTTATGGCCCATGAGGTATGGCATTCCCAGACCCCCATGACACGGACGTTGGTAACAGACACGTTTGTCGACGTAGTGTTTGCGTCCTCTCCACATAATGGAGAATAGCAAACGCTCGATCGCCTTCCTACGCCGTTTACAAAGTGGAAGTACTGACAACTGGTAAAGGATAATGGGAAAGACGTATGTAGCACACGCCTCAGCCATACCCTTTAAGGACAAATTCCTTCGACGCCAAGTCTTGGCCGACGCGTCTACTTTTGCCAGTACTTCAGACCAATTTTTCTCCAACTGTAGGTCGGGCCCGAACCACACTCCAAGAATGCAGACCGGGCCGTCCGTCCAGTCGAAGGGCCCGGGGGGTGGATAACACCCTTCCAGGCGCCTAACCGCAAGCCGGACGACTTATTGCGGTTAATCTTGGCCCCTGTCACCTGTTCGTACCGTTCAAGCGCCTTCTGTACCACCTCGATGTCACTCCGGGAGGACACGAAAGTAGTGACGTCATCGGCGTACGCGGAAACCCTGGCTCGAGCACCACCAGGGACAGCGATTCCACGTAGGACCGGACTGCAGGCCCTGTCCCTTAGCCGGCAAAGGAGGGGCTCCAACGCCAAAGCATAAAGTAGGGGCGACAGTGGACAACCCTGTCGGACCGACCTAGACAGCGCCAGAACGCCCGACAACTTTCCGTTCACCTGTACTACAGCCGTCGGGGATTGATACAGGAGGCTAATCCAGCGGCTGGAGTTGGTTTCGAATCCAGCTGCCTGCAGGACAGCCGCCAGGTAACGATGGTCAACCCTATCAAATGCCTTGGACTGATCTAAATGGATCAGCGCTGTTTGTTCGTCGTCTTTTATCCCCTCTATGATCGTGCGTATCAGATGCAGGTTGCTCTGAATTGTTCGGCCCTTCACAGCACAAGTCTGATCAGGTCCCAACAGAGACTCGGCAACTAATTGCAAACGATTTTGCAAGATCTTGGCCAAAATATTTAACTCTGTGTTTAGCAGAGTTATGGGCCGGTAACCCTCTAGCTCCCACATCCTTGCCTTTTCTCAACAGCGTGATCACACCCCAGGTGAACCGGTTGGGGATGGACCTCTGCCGGAACCAGTTTTTGAACACGACAGTCAAAATCGGGACAAAGATGTGCGACAGCCTCAAGTACAATTCATAGAGCAAACCATCGAGACCCGGCGATTTGCCTCTGCCGACCTTCTTCAAAGCCGCGTAGACTTCGCCCTCCGTAATCTCTCCCTCGCAGCTAGCTGCATCAGCCGGCAAAAGCCGGGGGAAGTCAGCCAAATAGCTATGAAACTCCTCACGGAATCCAGGCTCCTTGGTAAACAGGATCTGGAAATGCCGCCGAAACGCCTCGCACATGTCGTCAGTCGACCGCAGAGTGTGTCCGTCCGGGTTGCGAACCTCTCGAATGTACCGGTCGCCTCGGCGAATTTATTCCTTGCGCAGTTCTGCGCCCATATTCACAGCTTCGGAAGACATCTTGCTTAACTTATGTCTAACTACCTGGCCCATGTAACGATCGCTATTCGACCGTTCCACGGCCTCCTTAGCTATGGCTATCTCTAGGGGATCCCCACCAGCCACTGCCCGGGAGTAATTAGCTCTAAGTGTCTTCACCTTGTCAGCCTTATCTAGTTTGAGCCGTTTGCTGAACTTGGTGGTGAAAGACCTAATACTATTCTTAAGGTTCTCCCACCACTTATTCCCGATGACTCCCCCAGTTAACGCCCGCTGCACTAAGTTAATTAGCTGGCGCCGTAAGTCCCCCCCTGTCCAGTAAGGACACGTTGAACTTCCAGTAACCAGCCATTCTAACCCTATTTTCTAAATTTACCCGGGCACAAACGCGTTTGTGGTGCGAGTAACTTAACCAGTAGAACGTGGGAAAATCTACAAAATCTATGATTTCACGAACTAACATTCTATCAAGGTAGCTAGCCACCTTGGTAGAAGGCCACGTCCACATCCTCCCGCCCTTGTGATCGACCCGGTATCTATCGACTAGACCGAAGTCCTCGATCAGATCGACCAAACTACGTCATTTTATAGTGGGTGTTTCCCGGTCATATAGCCGGGCCAAAAAATGTCTGTCTATTTCCCCCAGTCGTGGTTCTACCCTTCGGCGGAACCACGACTGGGTTTGTGCTCTCTGCTCGGAAACAGAGAGCGTCCTCTACCCGAAAGCAGAGAGTTGAGAGTGTCATAGAGCAGTCAGGCGAATGCCTGAGAGCTTTTTGTATTTACTAGCCTTCCCACGCAAGGCCAGATGTGACACATGGTCATTTTTTAGTGGTTATTCCCGGCCATATAGCCAGACCAAAAAATCTCTGTCCATTTTTCTCCAGTCGTAGTTCAACCCTTCGGCGGAACCACGACTGAAGTCAGAGAGCTGACAGTGTCATAGAGTAGTCAGGCGAATGCCTAAGACCTTTCCTTCTTCGTATCGCTCGTTACCGTCTTTTATAAAGTAAAGCATTCCATTCTCGAGGGATGACAGGATGTTCCACTATAACAGACTTTAAGCAAAAGATTTTGGCGAAATTTTAAGCTGAAAGTTTTTCCTAAGAAAAACAAGACAAATAAATCACTGGTTATAAGGGATTATTTTTTGCTTAAATATCTACTGCTTTTAAGTTTTATGTATTTTTTAAGTTACTTACGTGATACACGCTTTGGGCGATCATGTCTCTTTCGAGACATGACTAACTACGCAGAAGAATTTCCCGCAGTAGGTTTATATTACTTTCTGCGGGGGAACTGGGTTACAAAACCCAATATGTCCTGCTATTTAACCCATACATGGAGGAAGAACCGAGGAATTAATTCCTTTCCGAAAATATTTGCACGTAACTGAATGCAACGAATTTATCTAGAATTCGAACTCGGGTCTCCGATTTCTCTTTCCGAGCCAATATCCATTGCATCTCAACGTAAATCTGTAATTGCCATAATATTCTATCTTAATAATTCAGTCCTTTACCAACCTTAACTTTTGGTAAGTTGTAGCAAGATACTTATTCCATAATGCGTGGTGTAAGTTCAAAAAGAACTGAAATTGTTAGAAACAAATTAAGTAACGTACTTTATTGATACAAGTTAAAAGTGAATATTTGTTGCCTTATTTTTTGCATTAATCAAAAGTCTTGAAACAATGTTGTGTGAATAAATATATTTTTCTTTCAATTTTCTTGAAGTTACATCAATAAAAATAAGCGAGGCCATCTAATAATATAAAAAAAACCTTTCGAAAATAGGGAAGCACTTGTAATAAGAATAACCCATTTTCCCATCACGACTACTCGGAAATCCAATAAAACGCCATTGATCAAATCGGGGAGTAGTTTTAGTAAAAAAGATTGTGAATATCTTACATGTTTTATTTACTCCAACGAGTTTCTATGTTTGAACTTGGTGTGCGTGTTGGATGTTTTCCTCCCGCTTATTTTTGTTTTCTTTTGGTGAGTGGCGGCCTCCCGTTTTCTTAAAGATCGGATTTTACTTGTGGTGCGCACGTGATGAATGAATTGAGAAATCAGATTTATTCACGAAAACACAGCCCATCAGTTCTTTAATTGGCATGTCTTGGGAAATGGTGAATGAGAATCCAATAATTTCCTTTCAGTCATTACTCACTTGTGACAAATCACTTCCGATTCCAGTCTAAAAAAACATTCCTCCCCAATAATAACTCAAAAACTTTTTGCTCTTGTTAAATCTTAATAACAATGGGAATGGCAAGGAAAGTATAGTTTCGGAAAATGGGATTTTTTTATATGCAAAATCTAATTCCAAATTTCTGCGTGTAATCCTCTTAAAGAATAATTAATAATCATAGGAGAAAAAATTATTGCGGAATTGAATCAACCCACAACGAAGAAAAAGACGGGAAATATTTTAAATATAAACGTATAAAATGTTATTATTTTCGTATTTTTACAGCTAAATTTTTATTGCGTAACATTGAAGATTTTAAAGTTTTTTTGTTTCTGTTAAAATAAAAAGAAACGTGATTTCTCCGTGTGTATATGTGAAAGAGATTGTAATGGAGAAAATGAAGACAAAAATTTTTAAATCACGTAGCTTAGTGATGAACTGTTTAAGTGTCACGTAGCTTTGTAAGGAAGCTTGTAAGTGTCACGTGGCAAGATGAGAGAGAATGTAAGTGTCATGTAGCTTGTTTAGGAAGAGTGAAAGTGCCACGTAGCTGATGAGGAAGAAAGGTAAATGACTCTCTTTGAAACCGTCTTGAATTGCTGTGCTATGTTGTGGTCTTTATCTCTTTACTGTCTTTTCTGGTCTACAAAAGTTGTATATATACCCCTCCAAACAGTCCTGGAGCATGATTTTTACTGTCGGCAGGAACACGATCCACTATGTGAAAAATGTTAAATATTTATTTTCAATGGATTAATTCATTAACAGTAATGATGCGCGAATCGCCTGACTCAGAAATCGTTTTTGTTTTTTATGATTGACTGTCTTGGTGTTTATTTCTGTCATGGGGAAACACACCTATTCCTCAGATAATGGACTCTCACTCCTATAGTTATAAAAGTTAACAGGAAGTTAACCGGAGAAGTTTTTGGGAAGATTTTTGACGTGTGTTGTCATTTTCCGACTTCTCTGATCTTGCTTTGGTGAGCGTCGGACTTTTTTGTTAAAAAAAAAAAACTGTTAATCACTCATTTGGACTCTATATTTTACAAGAAAAGACCTTTTTGTAGAGCTAAGTTTTTTTGTTTTTTTTCGTTTACTTGATTTGTTCCTTTCTTTTTTATTTTCTAGCTTTTTGTATTTTATTTTTGTATTTTTTAGCGGCCATATTTGTTTTTAGGTCGGCCCTATTAAATTAATTTTTGTTTTCGTTTTTTCAGTACCTGTTTGGCTTTAAAAGCCATATTTATTTTTGTCTAAAACTTTCTTTTTTATAGTAACTTTCATTTTATTTTTTTTGTTGACCAGAAATTGTTTAATTAACTGTTTTTTTTGGGTTTTTTTTTACTTTCCACAGCCCCTCCCCATATTTTTTTGCGGAGGTAGCCTTTAGGCGACACTTCATTTTTTTTGTTTAAGTTATTTTTTCGTATTCCTTGTGTATTTAGTGTTATTGTATCTTTGTCGTACGAATTTATTTTTTCGATACTTTCAATTTTGTAAAGTTTATTTAATCCCCTCAAAGTTATTTTTAGCCCCTCCTCCTATTTCTTTTACGGGAGTAGCCTTTTAGGCAACTCTTCGTTTTTTTCTGTTTGTTTTAGTTTCCTTTTTCATTAATTTAATTGTAATTTGTAAAGTTTATTAATTGTACAAGGGCATATTTTTTTAATTCTCTTAAACCTCTCAAGAGGCTCACCCTTTTTTGAAGTTTTATGCTATTTTTTGAGTTTGTCGTATATTTAAGTTTATTTCTGGCCGCCAAAGGCTAGTTTTCTTTTAATTATCTTATTTGTTCGTCGTCATTGGCTAATTTTATTTTGTATTTAAGTTCTTAAATCCTTCAAGGTTTATTGTTTATATTTCAAAACCGTTTCCTTGTCCTTGATGTTGCTACTGTATTTTGTGTTTTTATTTTTATTTTATGTTTTCCTTTTTATTTTTTTCCCCGTTTTTCCCACCCCACCCCATACATTTTATTTATATTGGTGGAAGAAAAAGAAAAAATTTAGTGGTGTTATGAAAATTCAAAATGGCCGACAAAAGTCGGCCAATAAAGAAAAAATTAAATTTTGACCCGCCATGGAAGGGTCCGCCGAAAAAAAAACGGAAAGGAGCAAGTGGAAAATAACATAAATGCGACCAAGTCTACGGTGGCCGAAAAAAGCCAAAATAATGTTGCCGAAAAAACAATGAACAAAGACAAGACAACAATAGATGTTGAGGCCGTCTAATCGCCCTGTGGCTGGAAGTCCCCACCAAAATGCAAAGTCAATTTGACGGAGTTCTTGGAGAGAGCTAAGAGCTACGCACACCTTGTAAAAGGTGGGCTCTTAGAAGATCCTCAGGAATTGAAGAAAATTGAAAAACGAATAGTGTCAGTCTTCGTGGTGGACAAGCGTTCGCGCAAAATTTGTCGCAGCACGAAAGACACAGTGATAAAAGCACTGCAGTCAACAGGGGTTAAGCCCTTAAGAATAGTTAAAGGTGCGGGCTTCTTCATGTGGGACGTACTGCTACCCACGCCAGATGACTGTCTAAAAATAGCTACGCAGGATCTGATCACAAAGGATCATATAAGAACCGAGTACGATGGCAAGAGAAGGACCAATATAACAGTATATGAGGTTCCTCCTCAGGTCATCGGGGAGCATCTTGCTGCGTACTTTTCGCAGTTCCCCGAAATTTTAGATGCCCCCTGCGATGACCTGACCGGGGGATGGTTTTTCGAAATAATGATCGACCGCTATGCCTTCCTGACCATCTCCAACTGTCTTGACGTAGGGGGCCTGAGTTTGCCGGTGATCGTGTCCGGCCGAAAGCCAAAATGCTGGAGGTGTGGAGAGACTGGTCACCTCTCCTCCTCCTGCCCAGAGAAGAAGGCCTCTAGAAGCCAGGCCCCAGTAGACCAAAATCCCCCTCTGGCCGCTTCTATAACATCCGTCTCGCCTGTAGTGGGCATGCCAATACTCAGGACCGGTGCGGTAGTTCCCTCGGTTGGAAACAAAAAAAGTTCCCTTATCCCCCGAAAAACCCTCGCCAGCTGCAAGTGCAGCCACGTAGAAGAAAAAGGGGGAGTGACTGGTTGTTGGCAGAACCTCTAAGACTAAAGGCACTAACAGCCCCACTCCCACCATCAGCAAGAAAGGCGATGCCTCGGCCTGGTCGGCTCCAAAACTGGAAGAACTTAGAAAGGCTTATGATCCAGGCAATAAAAAAATGGAAAAAATCCAAGAGCTGAAAAAGCAACTGGAAAAACGGCCATTTCGCCCTTCAGAAGATCTAAAACAACAACTTAAAATCGTCCGTCTCGCCCCTCGGCCTCTCTCCCGTCCTCCCCTCAAAAGAAAAATTCCAACGACAACAAAAAAGTTCACTCATCCCAACCCACTCCCCGGAAACCGTCCCCTCGAAGCCGAGACCCCAGCCCGATCATAAACTATTTCAAAGTTTCTCCCTGCCTCTCTCCCTGTCCCTCTCCCCCAAAACAGATGCCGCCTCCATCAAAAAGGCAACGAAGTCCTTCAGTTGAGGACAAGGAGGCACGCAAGAAACCGGCCAAAGTGCCTTACAGGCAAGGGGAGGACATCTGTCGTATTTCCCCGGCCCAGGCTGAAAGAGCCAAGAATTTCGGAAATCGGATCAAGCAGCTCAAGGCGCTCTTGGCCATGAAGAAGTGCGGCGATAAAGATGTGGAAGTGCCTCAAAATTTTCCAAGTGCACAAAGGGTATTGACAGTCATCCGCACTAGGCCGGGGGCACGGCAGAGGTGGGGCATGGTCGAGGAGGCGGCAAAAGCAATATTAATGTCACCACCAATCATTACCACAAAATCTGAATGGATCACAAATTTGGAAAAGTTCTGTTCAGGACGGGTCCCGGTTTTCGTTCATCCCTCCCTCTATAGGGCTCTGAAATTAACCTTTCCCTGAGATGTTGGCGGCGTCTCCTCTGACGGCACTATCAAGAATGAGATGGGCCATGGGTCAATGGGAGAGGCTGTCGGCATCCTATCCCCGTCCATGTTATGTCCAGGACCCCAACCCTAATTACGTATCACAATGGCTCTCTGATTAGAAAGTTTGAATGCCCGGGGGCTGAGGTCAGAGTCTCGGAGGGTGAGACTCCTTCACGATCTTCAGCGCCTCGGGGTGGATGTTGTTGTTTGCAGGAGACCCGGTTTTTTGCTGGCCACTATGAGGGCATACTGTCTAGGGATTACGATCTCTATTCAGCATGTTTTGATGGTCGTTCTAGAGGTGTTTCCTAGCTAGTGAGCAAGTCTTTAGGTGCGGTGTGTGCGCTTGTCTTCGCAGATCCAGCGGGCAGGATTTGTGTGCTGGATATTACCATAAAGACTCATTGGAGTTTATGCGCCCAATGACCATGCGGAGCGTCCTGCTTTGTTTCGGCGGCTCGAGTCCTTCTTTGGAACAGCAAGGCGGGTAATTTTAGCGGGGGATTGGAATGACCCTGAGAAGGATCGTATAGGAGAAAGATCGGGTACTAACAACCCGGATGTGAAACCCTTTCGGAAATTTATCGACAGGAATGATCTTGTCGATAAATCCCGAAATGAACACCCCCGAGAGGTAGTGTGGACTTGAACTAATAGAGGCAGCTCGGATTCGAAGGTACGCGCAAGCTATCTCGACCGAGTCCTAGTTAGGAGAGTCAACGTAGGGCTCTTAGGTTGTCCAAATTTCCATTCCATAGTTTACACGGATCATAGGCTCGTCCGGGTTCGTGTAAACTAAGATAAGCCTAAGGTTTAGTTGGCTGGATACTGGAAATTGAATGCGTCATTATTTGATAGCCAAGATTTCCAGGAACAGCTATTACTAACACTAAAGCGGGAACTGACGGGGGCTGTGGTTTGGAATAAGAGGTGGGATTCACTTAAATCCAAAATTAGGTCGTTTACTGCCGACTATAGCTGTCGGTTCAACTTAGCTAATTTAGCGGCGCAAACGGCGATAGAGAAAAAAGTTGATCGAGCAGTTAAATCCCGTAATAGTGAGGACGTAGCCTTAGCTAGGGCCGAGCTGGCCTCCTTGCTTATCAAGAAGGATCAAGCTCTGGTAGTTAGGGCTAGGTTAAAAAGAATGTCTTCTGAGGCAACGAATATGGCCGCAGAATTGCGTACAGAGGAAGCTCGGCAAGCAGTCAATCGGCATATCATGGACATCACATTGCCGGATGGACGTACCGTGACTACAGACGTGGGTATATGTGGGGCTTTTCGGAATTGCTTCCAGGATCTTTTCACCAGGGAGCCTGGTCTGAGCTCTGCTCAGTTCTACACCTATTTGGCTGACTTTCCCCGCCTCCAGGTGGCTGAAGCAGCTGGGTGCGAGGGGCCCATAACAGAGTCGGAAATCTGGGATGCGCTGAAATTGGTTGGCCGGGACAAAACTCCAGGATTGAATGGTCTTCCCTACGAACTCTACTTGAGGCAGTCGTCCGTCTTTGTTCCTCTGCTGGCGCTTGTTTATAACAACTGGATGGAGCAGGGGTCTATACCTCGTCGCTTCACCAGGGGTGTAATCAAGTTGCTTCGCAAGAGCAAGGGCGGTGGGGGTGGCATAGACAATTATCGGCCTTTAACGGTGTTAAATACTGACTTAAAGATTTTTGCCAAGGTCTTGGCCCGCCGTTTGCAGGCTGTCCTCCCTAGTCTGATTGGACCCGAGCAGACTTGTGCTATGAAGGACAGGACTATTCAGGACAACCTTCATTTGGTACGCCTGATCATCGAGAAAAACGACACTGAAGCCGCGCTGATCAATTTGGATCAGTCCAAGGCATTCGATAGGGTTGACAATCGGTTTTTGGAGTCTGTCGTTTCCGCCGCCGGTTTCGGGCCGTACTTTCGCTCCTGGATCCGACTGCTGTATGAGTCCCCCGGTGTGCTGGTGGAAGTGAATGGGGTAAGATCGAAACCCTTCACATTATCTCGCTCCATTCGTCAAGGTTGTCCACTTTCGCCTTTGCTCTACGTTCTTGCGTTGGAGCCATTCCTTCGCAAGTTAAAGGCAAATCCGGTCCTTCGCGGAAATTCCGCACCTGGTGCTACCACCTCGGCCAGGTACTCCGCCTATGCTGACGACGTTTCGGTTTTTGTGTCGAGCAAAGCCGAGATGGACGAAGTTAGCAAAGAAATCAGATGTTATGAGACGGTGACAGGGGCCAAGATCAATCGCGATAAGTCTGTTGGCTTGCGATTGGGTGCGTGGAAGGGAGTTTCTCTTCCCGGACCTTTCCTCTGGAAAGACGGGCCGATCAAGATTCTCGGCGTTTTCTTCGGTCCTGATCTCCAGTTGGAAATTAATTGATTGGAGGTTCGAGAGAAGGCCGAGTGCGCAGTTCGTCTGTGGACTCGGAGGAAGCTCTCCTTAAAGGGGAGGGCGGAAGTATGTGCCTCGCACATCTACCCGATTCTCCTTTACCGACTCTCGGTACTTCCTCTCCCGTGTGCCATTCGTTTGGGATTAATACAGCTCTTGTTCTCCTTCCTTTGGGGAGAAGGCAAGGCTCCCAAGGTGCGTCGCAAGATCTGTTGCCTTCATCCTTCTGAGAGCGGTCTGGGCAAGCCTAGCGTTGAGATTCGTCAACACACGCTTCGCATTAGATTCCTGGATTGAATGTGTATACTGGCGGATGAGAACGGCGTCCTCGTTAAAGAGGACGTCCATAAAACCTTTCCATCCTTGAGAAGTGTGCATTTGTCGGAGGAGGAGGACGGTCGTACTCCTCGTGGCGAGTGCTCCTTCTATAAAGAATGTCGTTTGGCTCTCCAGTTTCTCTTGCGGGATACGGATGGCTTCTCCAACGCCCAAGCGTTGTCTCTTAGGGTATTATATCGGGTATTAGTTAGGGGGGCCGTTCAAGATGAACTGATAGGCGAGCTCGGGCTTACGAAGCATGAGGCTCGCTCCATATGGCATTGGGCGCCTAGGTTGAAATATCTCACTAACGATGAGGCATCACTCACCTGGCTGATGATTCGAAAGGCTCTCTGGGTTGGCAAGAAGCTTCATGCAGCGGGCTTAGCTCCGAAATCAACCTGCGTGCGTTGTTGGCTGTCGGCGGAAACCGTCGATCATGCCTTCTTCCACTGCAGTGTTGTTGCTCCGTTGTTTAATTTTGTTGAAGATCTCATGGTTCGTATGCTGCGTGGAAAGTTCTTTGTTCTTGAGGCTAGTTCTGTTTGTAGCAATGTCGTACCTCCGTTATCTAGGGCTGAGCACTATGTGCTCTTTTGCTTACTAGGTGTTATGACAATCGTGATTTGGACGACGCGACAGAAGGAATTCTATGGTGATGAGAAGTTTACCTCTTCCCAACTGATCTTGTTCTTTAAGCATCAGCTTAAAGTCAAGATCAGGACGGAAAGGAAACGATTCACTCCATCTGAATTTGGCAAAAGGTGGGTGAGTTTTGCGCGTTTCTGTCGAGTGAAAGGTTCTGACCTGGAGTGGTTGTCTGATGCTGGTTAGGCATCAGGATATTGGGTGTGCTGGGCAGAACATGTACACCCCTTCCCTGTTAGGTTAGAGTAGGTAGATTTTGATTTTCTGTTTCTCGCTTTTAAGTTAACTTAGCTAGGTTATGATTGCTCACTAGCCCCTTTTCTTCTTTTCGTCCGCAGTTTTCTTTAGGTTTAATCCCCCATCCCTTTCCCGCTTTAGGTGTTCAACAATGTTAGTTCTTCGGTGGATGCGTGGCGTCTTTCGTTATTTTTCAGGTGTGTTTTTCGTTTTTGTTATAGTGTTTAAATGTGTGAGTGATTGTGTGAGTAATTGCTGATCGGATAAGTGATATTTATAATATTCATAAAGCCACGCATTAACTTTCGTCCGGGGAACTGATTTTGCTGTCACAATATTAGAGTAGTGGGGGGCTTTTATTACTAATACGATTTTATTTAGTTTCTGTATATATTGTTTTCATTGTATAAAATCATTGAGGATTTTAAATGTTATTTTCTGCCCTTGTCCTCCACTGAAAATTGTACATATGGGGAATAAGTAGGACTTCACAGAGGACCTGAGGTATTATGGTGAACGTGGTAAGAATGGTAAATAAAAATGTGGTATTATGGTGAAAGGTTTAATGTAGGTGTGTCAGGGTCAACGAAAGTGAATAGCTAAGTTAAATTAGGACAGATGAAGACCAGCCTTCCCCACCCCCATTTCGGCCGTGTGCCACATTTGTACATTGCATACAATAAATAATGAAGTTGTTGGGAGTTCTTAGAAGTTCTAGACAGTTCTTTAGAGTTCTATTGGAGTTCAATAGAACTACTAGTTAGTTCCTGTTGGACTAAGATAGTTGACATTCGTCGGCAGTTATCCGAATACAAAGGAGTCAGCTTTCAGTGGAAGATTAACAAGTTTCTAACATTTTTGGGTACGTTAAGTCGATTAGCAACCGACATAGCATGATTAAAATCTTCAGTGCGAAAACTACTCCACAATAATTTCCGCCTTTGCTCCACCAATTATGTGCGTTGTGGCATAGAAACTTTTGTGCTGGTGGGACGTAAAATTAATATGAAGAGGGAAAAAGTCAAACAATTACGTCGTGACCCCAACATGAACAGATATTGAGCAAACTTTCATGGGAAAATTAGATCAGAGGTAGATGTTGCAATGGGATGTCCTACACTCCATATAGCCTATGTGGACTGATTATATGGTAGTCATATATAGTGAACACAGGAAATACCTGTGATTATCTAGGCAACGAGGCTTGCTTGCGTAAGAACTGAGCGATCAGTCCGGAGCGAGCACTCTTGTTTAACTCTCTGCGTGAATGTGAGGCTCCGACGAAGGAGAAAGTCTCTCTTGGTTTCATAAAATAAGACCCCGACCCAGCCTCAAACCGAGTGTAGGGGATATTTTTGGCTGAGGCTAAGGGCTCGGAATTACACATAAATAGACCTTGTGTTACACCTGGCTTAGTGGGAAGGCGGCAAACACCCTTGCCTCGGCATCGAGATTTGCTTGCAGACTGAGTAATCAGTCTGGATTAAGCACTTTTGTTCACCTCTCTGCGTCCGAGCAGAGAGGGACCTAAGCGAGGTTCTGTCGAAAGGTAGAGTCTCGCTTGGGTTCATAAAACAAGAGTCAGACCCAGCCTTAAGCTGCATCTACGGAATATTTTTGGCCGAGCGTAAAGGCTCAGAATCCCATATATATAGACCTTGGGTCGCACCTGCCTTAGTGGAAAGACGTCAAATACCCTTGCTTCGGCAATTACTAGACCGCCTCCAGATTCCCTGTATTGCCGTAGTGTATTCTCTTTTTTCATCTACGCACGTGTTGGTGTTCTTTAACTGGAGTACCACATTGTCTGTTTGTAACATCTTTAAAGGGATCAACAGTAACTTCTATATGATCGTTATAAACAATGAAACTTTTGAGTATTCAAATAAAATTCTTATTGTGTTATTTTTTAAGAAATATTTTGGAAATTCTCAAAGATTTGATGTCATTCGTTTTATTTTTTCTTGTGATCAGCATGAATCTGTCTGCGTCAAAATATATAAAGAGTTGATTTGTATCATTGTAGCATCACCCATTTCAACGGAGTGAACTCTTACTACAACTACATCCACTTCCCCTCACAAGAGGTGAGAGTAGATCAGCAGAAGAGCAGGAGAGCGATAGCAGAGATAGCCAAGACTGCTACTGTACTATTATTGCGAGTCCCAATTATAATATTACTTCCTAACCCGTATTTATTCGTTCTACTAACGAAGTTCCAAGTATTCGTATTTTGCTGTGTTTAATATATATATATATCGTTATTTCCTATTTTGGTTGTTATATTATTTATTGCTGGACTTCTCAACCGGGTCCACGACAATTTGTCGACAGGGTGTGTTTGATCTGAATATTTATTGCATTCTTTTTCTCCAGTTTCCACTGGTAAAATAATAATAAAACGATATTATTGTTAGATGCTACTTGGAAAAAATCAGCTCACACATTCAGTTTACATAACAGAGAAAGTTAACGAATAAATATTAAGGTCGAATGGCCCGGCTGAATTCTAATACCCGCCACCTACTAAGCGATAAAAGTGAATAAATCAAAGATAGAACAATATTATGATGCAAAGCAAAGAAAATTGTCTCATTCCTCTTTGGAATGACTTAGTCAGTCCGTTAAGTGTCATACGTGATACACGCTTTGGGCGATCATGTCTCGAAAGAGGCATGACTGACTGGGCAGAAGATTATTTCGCATTAGTTTGCCATTGCATTCTGTAGTAAACTGGTTGCCAGCCAAGGCTATAGAACCCAATCTGTCCTGTTATTCGACTCATACCTAGAAGGGGAAGAGATGTATTATATTATTAAGTAGTAATTAGTGGGTGTCAGTTTATTACTTCATAACAATATAAAACGATCACCCACTTTATGCCCAGTAGAAGCCTTAATCAGGTCTAACCAACTATTATATTCAGTCACTCAGTTAAGTGCTATACGGGATACACGCTTTGGCCGATCGTGTCGCGAAAGAGGCATGACGGACTGGGCAGAAGATTATCCCGCAATAGGTTGCCATTGCTTACTGCACTAGACTGGTTGCCAGCCAAGGCTATAGAACCCAATCTGTTCTGTTATTTGACTCATAGCTAGATGGGGAAGAGATGTATTTTATTATTAAGTAGTAGTTTGTGGTGGGGGTGTCAGTTTATTACTTCATAACAATATAAAACGATCCCCCACTTTATGACCAGTAGAAGACTTAATCATCTCTCTAACTATTATATTCAGTCAGTCAGTTAAGTGCCATACGTGATACACGCTTTGGGCGATCATGTCTTGAAATGGATATGACTGACTGGGTAGAACATTATCCCGCAGTAGGTTGCCATTGCTTTCTGCGGTAGACTGGTTGCCGGCCAAGGCAGCAGAACCCAATCTCTCCTATTATTTGACTCATAGCTAGAGAAGGAAGATATATATTATATTATTAATAGTAATTAGTCGGGGATCAGTTTATTACTTTATAACAATAAAAAACTGATCCCATGTTTATGCACAGTAGAAGCCTTAATCATGTTTTCAACTATCATATTCAGTCAGTCAGTCACTTAAGTGCCATACGTGATGACGCTTTAGGCGATCATGTCTTCAAAGAGACATGACTGACTGGGCAGAAGATTATCCCGCAGTAGATTGCCATTGCTTTCTGCGGTAGACTGGTTGCCAGCCAAGGCTACAGAATTCAATCTGTTATATTGTTTAATCCATAACTGGAAGGAAGAGACGGATTAATACATTTCCCAAGGGTATTTGCGCGTAAATGTATGCAAGAAATCCAGCTGGAATTCGAACTCGCATGTCTAAGACATGTTTTTCGTTTTTTCACCGCAAGCAAGACGATAAAAGTTATTATGATACAATGAATTATTGTGAGTGAAATAAACAAAGAGGTCAATAAAAATGGAGTTCAAGGAGACAGTGATCAAAACTGACATTGCATTTAAATTTTTGAAATCGTAGTTGACAGGGATTCGGAAGAGAAATCCACAACTGAGTAGTGCGAGAAGAGAAAGTATTAGCATAAATTACTGTTTATATTTTTTTAAAGTTAACAATTAAATTAGGAAACCTATCTGACAATCTAGTACTACCCTTCAACTCATTAAGTCGAGTCAACAAAGAGGAAATCTTAACAGAATAATTGCGATAGACACATAAAGCCGTGGGGAGCTGGTTAATTTTATTTGGTTCGGCCTTGTGTCAGACATAACCGAACTCCCGGCAGCTTACAAGATTTATCTAGAATTATAATCATCAGAAGGTTGGCTGTCGGCGGGTTGGATGTGTGGAAATGGTGTGGAATAGTGTAAGAATAAAATATACATTTTTCATGCTAAAATAGAAATTTATTTAAATGAAAAGAATAACAAAAATTCGTAGAAATTAATGTTCAGTGAGAAAGTTAAAGGTATCAAGAATTGTAGAAAATGTTCGTAGTAGTAATTGCTTAAAGAGCATATGCGCACGTACGTATGTATGTATGTATTCAGTAGGAATGTCTTCGGAGGGAGAAGAAGAAGTAAAAGAAATCAGCACGCGAGAAGGAAATAGAAAGAGAACAAGGATGCGACCTGACCTTATCTCCAGGTCGATTTGAAGTTGAAGTTACATTTTAGTTTTGTCTTTCTTGCTGCTTCCATCTGACTGACTGGCCGGTTGACGCTGATGGAGGTCATTTATAGAACTTTTAGATTTTTGCGCTGACTCACAAAGTCCTTAAGTCTTGCCAGTCGCTCCCATTGGTCAAAAATCATTTTAACACCTACTTGCGAAATTTGGTTTCTACTTTTTCTTTAAGCACAAGGTCAATTCTTTTTCTATTTGGGAAAAACCAGGATCTCATTAATCATTGTGAATTTTTGTAAAAGTGAAAAAGTTTGATTTTAATTCTTAATCCACTACACATGTTTCTAGAATGTGGCAAGAAAAACATTGGGTTACGGCGGTGGAAAGACGACTGAAGCCGAGATGCCATATCAGTACTGATACCGTTGCAGGTTTTCTTTGAATTATACAGCAAAAACAATAATTCTGATATGGAAACAATACTCAGTGAATGAATGTGTAGGAATCTTTCCACTCGGTTTGTCGAGGAATGTCAAAATCCGGAGTGTCGGTATTAACTACAATAACATATATATTTGCACTATTTCGCGAGAAAAACAGCATGGCGAAATGAAAAAGGCCACAAACATAACGAAAATAAAGTTTTATAGTCAAAATATTCATGTTATTAAGATGAAAAACGAAAGTATTCTTTAATTAATTTTTGGAAGTTTTTAATCGTTTCTAAAACGTTCGAAATTTTGGTTAAAATCTTGTTTTGTTTATGTCATCGCCGTGGCTAACTTTTAACATTGACTTTTTTGCACTTCTTGCCAGTTGAAAACACATTTGGAAATTCTTGTAAAAATCAAATAATTGTCCGATTTTAATGAAATTTTCAGGACTTATTTACAAATAAATAAAATTATTTTTGACATGTTTTTTCAGAACATTTTTGTAAAACGATTTTTTTAAATAAGTTATCCCTTACTTAATTTCATGAAATTTTGCACAGAAACTTCTTATTTAATGAAATTATTTTTTCTTAAAAGTAGGAGTCGTTGGAGATTGTAAATCACCTACTTTTTTTTCAGATTTAACTGAAAATCTGCTCTGAATTGAAAAACTATGACATTACTTAATTAAAAAAGCTTCAACTGGTTTTTGTAAATAAGTAATATTAAAAGTAGGAGTCATTGGAGATTGTAAATCACCTACGTTTTTTTTTTCAGATTTAACTGAAAATCTGCTCTGAATTGAAAAACTATGACATTACTTAATTAAAAAAGCTTCAAATGGTTTTTGTAAATAAGTAATATTAAAAATAATATAATCTAAAGAAATAAACATTTTCTGATGAATAATGAATTTTTACAAGAATGTTTTCATTTTTTTTTACATTTTAATCATAATAATTTTTAATAGTGTAAAATTATGTATTTTTTTTTTAATAAGCGTTTCACCCCGAGCAAGGCATGCCACTGCCACTACTGCGCAGGGGGCTACGTAGAGTGGAGAAAGGATGATTAAATATAGGAAATGTCAGAGGGTGGGTGATAGGCGGGTAAGGATACCAAGAATGAGGGTTGGGTAGATGAGAGTTATTGGATGTCATACAGTAATTAAGTGGAAACGAAATTTACGAGTTCAAAATTACAAAAATTAATAAACGTAGTTACGCTATCTATTTTTAAAATAATTTTTTATTTTGTAATTAGTTAACTTATTTTCATGTATGGTAGACTGAAATTGCCATTATTTTAAAAAGGTTACGTAATTTAAGAGTTTTGTCACTTCCCTTAGATTTATGAAAATTGTTATTTATGGTCATGCGTAGCAGCAGTTGTCGCTTCGTCATTCAACAGTTCATCAAGCGTTTGGTCTGATGAATACAACCAATCGTCAATAATTTGTTTTATACTATCTTCTTCTTTTATGTACCTTGTCCCTTCAGGACGTAGGCGATCATGGCCTTCCACGTCTTCCTATCCCTGGTGGCTCTTAGCACGCTTTCTTCTGTTACACCACCCGAACCCCGCTCAGCCATCCACTACTTCAAGCCCATAAATCTAGAATATAAATGTATAGAAACTAGTATGGCCACACAATGAGGGATCAGTTTATATATTGATTATAATATAGATTTGATCCCCCACTTTATATCCACATTATAATTTCTTATAAACAGTTGGCATATATAAATCGTTAATCTAATCTTCTTCTTCTTTTATGTACCTTGTCCCTTCAGGACGTAGGCGATCATGGACTTCCACGTCTCCCTATCTCTGGTGGTTCTTAGCACGCTTTCTTCTGTAAGGTCTCTCAGCCCTCCTTCTGTCATCCACCTGCTCAGACCCTTCAAATATATTATCCGCTGTTTTCCTCTGTCTCTTTTTGCCTCTATCTGGCCTGTTAGTATCAGGTTCTCCAAGCCCTTCTTCCTCATTGCATTTCCCAGGAACTTTACTTGTCCCCTCCTGATGCTCAATATTAATTTCCTTTTCGTTTCCATTATTTCCAAAACCTCGTCATTGCTCACATGCTCGGGCCACGATATCCGCAGCATCCTTCTGTAGAACCACATTTCAGCTACTTCAAGTTTTTCCTTCATCTTTGATGATATTGTCCATCATTCAATGCCATATTGAAGAACCGATATCGTATAGCAATCCAGTACACTCTTCCTTGTTTCTAGTGAAATTTTCCTGTTTCTTAATACATTACTCAACTTCTGGCAAGCGTAACGAGCTCATTAATTTGCTGTTGAATCGACTAGATGTAGCCGTATTTCTAACAGTTACTCTTTCTCGCAGTTCTCACTGTGAAACTCCCTTCCAGCTCTATGCTTTCCAGACAACATTTATCTGCAATATTTTAAATGCAATGTCTATTGCTATCTAGTGTTTTCTTAATTACTTTTTCTCTTGCTGTTCATTATTAATGTTTCGGTTACTAATTCTTCTTTACCCAGTAAACACTTGTTTCTTAGTGGTTTTATTGCCTTACATGGGGTGAAACAGATAAATAAGTAACAGAAAATATTCCAACCTGAAAGCGTGATCCTAATCAGCATTGACAGTGGAAGAGGTAGATTAATACCTTTCCCTTTATGAGAAAATGAACCTACTGTGTTCATCTTGCTAACTTATTTTTCTGAGCTAGTCACCATTATATTACCGAGTCAGTTCATATTGTCCAACATTCGCTGCCATATTGAAGAACTGACATCACATAGCAATCCAGTCCTCTCTTCTTTGATTCTAGCGAAAGTTTCCTGTGTCTTAATACTTTACTCAGCTTCTGAAACGCGTCTTTCGCCATGCCGATTCGCCTTTGGATCTCGGTGTCGCACTTTCTGTCTTCAGTTAGAACACTTCCCAGATATTTGAATTTTCGTACCTGCTTGATTTAACCACCCCCCATCTGTATTTGGCACTTTGGGCTGCTCTTTTTGTTGAAAGTAATATTTATTTAAAATCAGATTAATTTAACTTTCAGTTTTCTAATTTTACTAAAATAAAGTATCGGAAATATTTTAAAATATTTTTAAAATCGATGAATTTTTGTTTGTTTACAATTTTCCTAAAATTAAGAAAATGCCCCCTTTTTAAAAAAATTCAAGAAATCGAAATTAAATGTAACATTCTAATCTATATAATTTCTATCTGAAATACACAAGAATTTTTTACTTAATGGATATAATAATTTTAATCATTAAGCTTTTAATTAAATCTAAAATGAAACCTTCATGAATGTATTTTCTTCATTTTAAAAATTTAATTTTAAACTTAGGTATCGAAAATTTTTGCCGAAATATTGGCGGTACCTAACATAAGATATTATTGAGGGACTGCCGGTAAATCGACCGTCCATAATGAACACACGATTTTTATCAAAGAAAAAAAAAATGGACAGAAAAAAAACACAACGTTGTTTCAACAAACATTGATTTGATATAACGACAAGAATACAAGCAATTGATTATAGACTAGAAAGTAATGTCTTTTTGTTTCGGTCAATGAAGTTCTGAAATCTAAACTTATTTATAAATGAAACTTTGTCTGTGTGTGTATGCGTGCGTGTGTGTGTTTGTGCCTGTGTGTGTGTTTGTGCCTGTGTGTGTGTGTGTGTGTCCGTTACCTATAGACTCCGAAACGGCTGAACCGATTTTCTTGAAAATTTACACAGTTTTACTATAAGCGTCTGCGAGAGTTCTGAGCTAGGTTTTGTGTCGAAGTACCCCCGATAAATATCGTAAATCGATAGTCGAAAAAATCGGGTTATAGAAGGAGTGCTCCAATTATAATCAAATTTGATACACTCATAGACAAAGACATAAGAAACGCTATTCAGAAGTTTCAAGTTTGCAGTTCTTACAAAAGTGCAGAAAATCGATAATATATATATAAAAGGCAAGATGTTTGTGTGTGTGTGTCTGTTTATCTGCTTGTATGTCTGGATTTTTTTCAGCCCTTTTATTTTTGTTTTTGCTTCGGGTTTGGCTCTAAGTCGGTATAATTATAGTTCTTAGTCTCAGCCATGATACCATTTACTCAGAGGACTTATTTAACCTTCAAAATTCAGTTTACGACGAGAAAACCTATTTGCTATCGATACCAGGAAATCAAAATTTGACTTACATCCATTCATTTTTCTTTCAGTCTACGGTTTCACTTTAACTGGAAACAACTATTGCTTTTTAGCATTTCGTGCTAACGTCCAAAGAGTTTGAGCTCCAGGACCATGGATTAGTTTTAAAGTTTTCATTACACCCGAGCAACGCCGGGCTATACTGCTAGTAGAATATAAATTGTATTTGAGTACGTGAGAAACCATGGAATGCTGTTGTATGTGAGTTTGTGTGAAAAAAGTCCAACACGTATGTGCGTGATTTACAATAAAGGAGATATAAGAGCTGGTTAGAATTTATTTTTTCGACTATGGATTCTATTGCCGTAGTCTGAAACGGTCACTATCGCTTTTACCATGTAGGCCTGAAAGATGTCGTGAAGATCTCAAACGGGAACGGTGTGGACTTTGGTGACAGCTATGCGCGTCTGATCTTTGGGGATAGTTTCATGTGTTTAATATAAGAAAATCAGTTCAAAATTAAACTATATATTTATTTCGAATTAACGCGCATATGGAGGGCCATGAAGTTTTTCCCGTCTGAAACTGTTACTTATTTATCTGTTTCACCCTATGTAAGGCAATAAAACCACTAAGAAACAAGTGTTTACTGGGTAAAGAAGAATTAGTAACAGAAACATGAATAATGAACAGCAAGAGAAAAAGTAATTAAAAAAAAACACTAGATAGCAATTGACATTGCATTTAAAATATTGCAGATAAATGTTGTCTGGAAAGCATAGAGCTGGAAGGGAGTTTCACATTGAGAACTGCGAGAAAGAGTAACTATTAGCATAGAAATACGGCTACATAAGAATAAACTCGCCTGATGTGTACATATAATCCTGCCTATACGAAATGAATTCACTGGTGCCCCTGCAACAGGAGTTTACCCGTGCAACCAGACTCGCAACTGGTTCCCACCCATTCATAGTTAGATCAACCAAATGCAGACAACAATTGTCTTCCACAAGCTTCTTTTATTACACTTCCATATTCTTGCTTTCCCGACGGCTACAACCTCCAGGAATATAAATGCAATGTCAATACCCATCTCTTAACCACTTGACTCTAGTTCTTTCTACATCACCCTGTATATCTTTTCCTTTCTCTCTGCCTTTGCAATTGTCATCACATCTATTTTCCCATCCTTCTCTTGCTCCTTTCTCTGACACGCCTGCAATTTGTTCGTCTTTTTCTTTACCCTCCTCCTATCTAATCTTTTTACTCTTATGTAGCCCCCTACTCGTTTTACTCTTATGTAGCCCCCTAATCTTTTTACTCTTATGTTGCCCCCTAATCTTTTTACTTTTATGTAGCCCCCTAATCTTTTTACTTTTATGTAGCCCCCTAATCTTTTTACTCTTATGTATCCCCCTACTCTTTTTACTCTTATGTTGCTCCCTAATTTTTTTACTCTTATGTAGCCCCCTGCACATCAGTGACGTTACCGCCTTGCTTGGGGTGAAATGATGAAAAAAATGTATTTACATTTTGGTAAAAAACAAAAACAAAAGAAAAGAAACAATGAATACAGAGTGCGAATTTCATTTCAATAGCTCCTTAAGACCATTCTTCCTATTTCCCGATTTTAGTATGAATTTCTTTTTGGTATATTTACAATATCCAAAGAATCCATCTAAAGTGGTCACGTAGCTCATTTTCATATTTCCGCTTTAATAAAGCGTTCTTTGTTGAAGTCGTTGTGACTTCTTCCGACGATACATCTGAGGACCTTTTTCGTAACCTTCTGTTTACAAATCGAAAACCGTTAAGGTTAACTGAAAACAGAAAAGCATAGACAGATTTTTTAAAAATCTATACAGAAAAAAATTGTTCCAAATTTTCTTCGGACTATTAAACGATTTCTCGGCAGACACAAAACTCATAAAACCACTGCTCTGTCGATAGAATATTTTCATTGGCTCATTAAGCATCCTTCATAAAGTGTATAATTGCTAAGAGACACAATACATTACAAGAGTCATCACCGACGTTCGTCATTGATCATTTTTGATAATTTATTTTACATATTCTTGTTTCTGTCTTCTTGTTGCTATTTTTTTATAACGTTAGTTTTTTGTAACGTTGTTCTGAAGGGAGGATGTGCGTTGTGGTGCAGTGGATATCGGCTCGGAAGAAGAAATCGGTGAGCCGAGTTCAAATTCTAGTTCAATTCCTTGCATTCACAAAAACACTTGGGAAAGGTATTAATATGTCTCTTCCCTCCAGTTATGGGTTAAATAATAAGACAGATTGGGTTCTATAGCCAAAACATTATAGGATGACAGTTTAAATATTCATAATAAGTCTTATCGCTTAGCGGTGAGTCAAAATGGTTAGCAAGTATGAATTATATATGCACAATGTCAAATTTAAATTTATATGAAATTTCAATAAAGTTAATACTTATTAAATCTTTATTTTAAATCGCATGACAGTTCAGATGACCATGCTGCGCTAAGAGTAATACATTCTCGTTTTTAAAAAGTGTTTATTGACAATGGTCAGTCAGTTAAGTGCCATGCGCGATACACGCTTTGGGCGATCATGTCTCGAAAGAGACATGACTGACTGGGCAGAAGATTATCCCGCAGTAGGTTGCAATTGCTTTCTGCGGTAGAGTTGTTGCCGACCAAGGCTATAGAACCCAATCTGTCCTATTATTTAACCCATAACTGGAGGGAAGAGACGGATTAATACCTTTCCCAAGAGTATTTGCGCGTAAGTGAATGCAAGGAATTCAACTGGAATTCGAACTCGGTTCCCCGATTTCTCGTTCCGAGCCGATATCCACTGCGCCACAACGCACATTGACAATGGTACCTCATCAAAATAGCAGGTAACATTTACTGAGTTGGACATTAAAAAATAAAACGGTATTGTACTTGGAAATAGAAAATACTTTATATTAATTGATCTTTTTTTTGCTCATCTATCTAATCTAAAATTATTTATAAATGGAACTTTGTCTGTGTGTGTATGTGTGTGTGTGTCTGTATGTGTGTGTGTCCATTACCTATAGACTCCAAAACGGCTGAAACGATTTTCTTGAAAACTTACACAGTTGTACTATAAGCGTCTGTGAGTGTTCTTAACTAGGTTTTGTGTCGAGGTACCACCGATAAATATCGAAAATCGATAATCGAAAAAATCGCGTTATAGAATGAGTGGTCCAATTTTAATCAAATTTGATACACTCACAAAGGCATAAGAAACGATATTCAGAAGTTTCAAGGTTGAAGTTCTTACAATGGTGCAGAAAAACGATAAAATATATATAAAAGGCAAGATGTTTGTGTGTGTGTGTCTGTTTATCTGCCAGTATATCTGTGTTTTTTCAGCCCTTTTATGTTAGTTTTTGCTTCGAGTTTGGCTCTAAGTAGGTATAATTGTAGTTCTTAGTCTCAGCCATGATACCATTTACTCAGAGGACTTATTTAGCCTTCAAAATTCAGTTTACGACGAAAAAAATTTATTTGATATCGATACCTGGAAATCAAAATTTGACTTTTTTTTTAATCATTTCACCCCGAACAAGGCGGAAACGCCACTGATGTGCAGGGGGCTACATAAATGTAAAAAGATTAATTAGAAAAGAGTGAGGAGTACAAGCTAGTTAGAAAGGAACAATAGAAAGCTGAGAAAGCAGGTGCGATGACAGATACATAGGTGGAGAGAAAGGGAAGGTTATACGGGGGTGGGGAGAGAGCTAGAGTCCAGTGGTTAGTAGATGAGTACTGACTTTGCATTTAAATATCTGGAGGTTGTAGCCGTCAGGAAAGCAAGAATACGAGAGCGAGTTCCACAGGCGTGAAGTGCGAGAGAAGAAGCTGTAGGAGTAGAATTGTCGTCTGCATTTGGCTAACCTGACTGTGAATGGGTGGGACCCAGTTGCCAGTCTGGTTGCACGAGTAAACACCTGTTGAGGAGGCACCAGTGACTTAAGTTCGTCTGAGCAGAAGCCATGAAAGTATTTATAGAAGAGACAAAGGGAGGCCACATTTCGACGATGGGGAAGTGGCTGCAGTCGAGCCGCCAGATCAGTACCTATCACATTACAGACTCTCCTTTGGAGCCTGTCAAGAACACTGAGGAGAACGGCAGGGCACCTGACCATAAATGGCAGCAGTACTCCATGCACGGACGGATGGTTGACTTGTATATATGCAGGATGGATTCAGGTGGAAAAAACATCCTGGATCGACATAGTGACCCAACCTTCTTAGCAGTAGATTTTGCTATAGATTCAATATAGTGGTTCCATTTGAGGTCTGAGGACAGGGTAAGTCCGAGGAGGGGTAGTGTATTACTCTCCAGGAGAATCGCTAAGTCCATGCTTATGGGAGGCAGGAGAGGTTGCCTGTAATGGTTGACAGACAACAGCTTGGTCTTAGAGGAATTGAAGTTGACAAGCCACTTCTTGCCCCAGTTCACCACAGAGTGTAGATCCCGCTCAAGGTCAGCAGCGAGATTATGTCTGTCCGCCACGACAAGTTTCTTACTGGTACGGGAGTATATTGTAGTGTCATCTGCGCAGATGCCTACTTGGGACTTGATCTCATCTGGGAGGTCGTTGATGAAAGTAAGGAAGAGCGTCGGTCCCAGGATAGAGCCCTGTGGGACACCGGCATTCGTGCTGTAGGACGAAGAGGCACGCCCATTCAGAACGAGCTCCATTTTGCGGTTATTTAAGAAATATTGGATTAGGTCAAGCAGGCGACCGGTAATACCATAACCGCGTAGTTTGCATAGAAGGCCAGAGTGCCAAACCCTGTCGAAAGCCTTGGAGATGTCCAGAGCAACCGCGCGAGCCTCGTCAGACTCATCAAGGGCCTGTAGCATGTACTCCGTTACGGTTGTTAGCTGGTCGGTCGTGGACCTGGCAAAGCGGAATCCATATTGCCTGTCGGAGAACAGTTTGTGGGCGGTGAGATGATGAACTATTTCAGCATTGATTATAGCCTCGAATACTTTCCCGAATATCGGTAGAAGACTGATAGGGCGATAGTTGGATGGGTCCGAGTGTTCACCACAATTCTTAACTACAGGAACGAATGAAGAGAACTTCCAGCATGCAGGAAAGCAGGAAGCAGAAAGCAGAAAGGCAATAGTTAAATAGTTTAGAGAGGACAGGGGAAAGTTCAGGAGCACACCTCTTAAGGACTATCACCGGGATTCCATTGTCTCCACTCGCCTTATGGGGGTCGAGTTTTGAAATTACTCTGGATACTACTGTCGGGGTAATATATACGTCGTGCAGTTTGGCCTCAGTTCTAATAGGGAAGTCGGGTGGGTGTACTCCGGACGTGTCGAATGTGGAGTTGGATGAGGATCTGTGGGAAAAGCACTCAGCTTTGTCTGCAGATGACGTGAGAACCTCAAATCCATGGATTAAAGGAGGTATTGAGGATTTCCCATTGTTGAGCACTCGTTTACAAATCTTCCAATAGTCCTTGGAGCCGAACTTGTGGTCAGCTATGTGCTGTCGCATTCTCTCAGCAAACAACTGTTTGGCGTCATTTAGGGTTCTCTTGCACTCATTGCGAGCAGATATGAACAGGCGCCTATTGTGATCAGTTGACTGTCTCCGGAATAGACGGAAGTAATGGTTCCTGTGGGCAATGGCGGCTGAGCAGGCCGGAGAGAACCACGGAGATGAACGATGTTTTAAGCAATACTTCCTGGTGGGTATGAAGGCATCAATGCCAGCTTTCACCCATGACGAGACCTCAGAGGCACAGTCATCAACTGATAGGTCGAACACTTTTCCCCAAGGGACGTCGCAGAGGAAATCGCGAAAGGCATCCCAGTCAACTTTTTGGTAGAGGTAGGAGGTCCTATAGGTATGGACATACATCCATTCATTTTCTTTCAGTCTACGGTTTCGCTTTAACTGGAAAAAACTATTGCTTTTTTTGTCTTTCGTGCCAACGACCAAAGAGTCTGAGCTCCAGGACCATGGATTAGTTTTAAGTTTTTCATTACAGGGCTGTACTGCTAGTTAATAATAAGTCTGATTGCTTAACTGAGAGTCAAATGGTTACCAAGTATGAATTATATATGCGCAATGTAAAATTAAATTTTATATTAAATTTTAATGAAGTGAATATTTATTACTTCGGTATTTTAAATCGCATGATAGCTTCGATGATCATGCTGCGCCTAAAAATATTACTTTCTCGCTATCTTTTGAAAAGTGGTTATTGACAATGGTACCTTATCACAATAATAGGTTACATTTATTGAGTTAGACACTTTAAGAAAAAAAAACGATATTGTACTTGCAAATGGAAAATACTTTATATTGTGTTATCTTTTCTTTGCTCATCTTTAAGAGTTGTGTTTTTTTTTGTGCTTCTGCACTCATCTGAATATGGCGCAAATGCCTGTCGTAAAAGTGTCTCCCGTTCGTTTTAATTAAGCGTAGCATTAATGGTAATTATTTGAGTACATAAGAAATAAATAATTTCCAACTTTTTTCACTGTTCAATTTTACTAATAATATCTTTTTTCTTTTCCTTCGAAAATAGGTTTTGTCGAAAAGAAAAATAATGATATTGACAAATTAGCACAGGTGTTATGGAATACAGTCAAGGTTGACAATAGAACGAAGAGCTGATCGATGTAATATGCGTCTTCTGCACCTGATAGTATTTGATGATTCAAGAGTAGTCCACGATATACCGGTTCGACAAAGTAACTGGTATTGATTATCCGATAAAGTAAAACATATAATGATAAAGTTTTTTCTGGAAATTTTGAACATTATATTCTATCGTCAAAATCATCATCAGCTAGAATAAAAAAGTGAGTCTCGTTTTTGAACACACACACACAAACACACACGCACACAAATATATATATATATATATATATATATATATATATATAGTTTATAAAAGAAAACTCAACACGTCATTTCAGACGGTCTTAACAACTTCAAACGGATCCAAAGCCATTATTTGGAACTGGACTCTATTCCTTTCTTCCCTCTTTCCCGCTTTCTTCTCTTTTCTTTCCTTCTCCCCTTTCCCCTTATATTCATTGCCATTTATTTGTTTGTTTGTAATTTTATGTTTATTTTTATTATTTTTATTGTTATCCCTCTCTTCATTTTAAGATAATATTCATTCCGTAAGAAATTTTGTACCAGATGGAGGATATATTGTAAGGTCTGATGATATGAGCTAATTAGACTCATTAAAATGAGCTTTGTTTATAACTGAAATGACGTGTTGAGTTTTTCTTTATAAACTTCATATCGCTCTGGCTAACACCCATCGAGCTCTATATAGATTTACCAATTAATGTTTTATATTAAGTTAATCTTGTTGAATTATCTTCACCGTTTACGGACTGACACAAACATTCTTCGGCCTTCTTTGTTTTAATTGCCGACGATGTTTCTGAAGATGTGTCGGCTAGAAGGCGGCTTAAAATCCCCCTCTTATTTTTTTCTTTTTAATTGAGATACTTTTGTATTTGTCTTAAAACAATGATCCCTTTAAAAATAATTGTAATTGGTTTGGGAGATTGTATCTCCAACGGATTAAACAATATTTATATTGGTCACACTACTAACTCGCTCTCACGCCGTTTGATACTACATTTAAACGACAATTCTCACGTCTTTCGATATCTAAAGCAACATACCAGACCACATAGATAATTCCGCGAAATCCTAGTCGAAAACACAACCATACTTAAACACGAAAACAAAAAATACTCGAAGCCAGATACATAAAACAGTTGAAACCTAACCTGAACAAAATTAACTACGAAATCTTCACACACATTCTCAAATGCCTATAATAGATAACAGAAGCGATTGGTTATCCCAATGGATTCCCATATTTAATACTTCTCGACCCCACTCTCGTGTGGTCATGTGAGACACCACAAGCTGTAGTGCAATTTTCGCTTCCAGTATGCACGCACATGTTCGCCAAACTTTCATACAAACAAAATAGACGGTTACTACTATCGTATGTCCGCGAACTGCCCATCACAACCAACACAATTGTCATCTTTGATAATGGTTGATGTAAGCCGAAAGCTCAAAACGAATTAAATAAAAACATGTATCAATATTGTGATTTTCTTTCCTCTTTCAACGATAATGCTATTAAGCTTATCAGACGATATGAAAGAAATTTACATAAAATAAATCAACAAAACATGTCTATATTATTTAATGAAACAAGCATCAATATATATATATATATGTGTGTGAAAAACTGTAATTACACTAGCATACTGAGCGCCTATATCTCAGATGTAGAATCGTTGATTGGTGTCAATTCGTTCGGGTTTCAATCCTGGCTAGAAGCAATGGGATGTCTAATCGTACTGATGAGCTGTGTAACAGCGAAACAGATCTCGCTGCGGATGACTATCTATCTATCTATCTATCTATCTATCTATCTATCTATCTCTCTCTCTCTCTATATATATATATATGTATATATATATATAGCCCAGGGGTAGAATCGCCGACTGACGCCACTTCTGTCGGTTTTCAATCCTGGGTTAAAAGCAATCGGAGTCTAACCGTACTGATGAGCTGTGATACAGCGAAACAGATCTGTCTGCGGATAACAATCTATCTATCTATCTATCTATCTATCTATCTATCTATCTATCTATCTATCTATCTATCTCAGTCTGTTCATATCTATCTATCTATCTATCTATCTATCTATCTATCTATCTCAGTCTATTCTATATCTATCTATCTATCTATCTATCTATCTATCTATCTATCTATCTATCTCAGTCTGTCCATCTATCTATCTATCTATCTATCTATCTATCTATCTATCTATCTATCTATCTCAGTCTGGTCTATCTATCTATCTATCTATCTATCTATCTATCTATCTATCTATCTATCTATCTATCTATCTATCTATCTCAGTCTGTTCATATCTATCTATCTATCTATCTATCTATCTATCTATCTATCTATCTATCTATCTCAGTCTGTCCATATCTATCTATCTATCTATCTATCTATCTATCTATCTATCTATCTATCTCAGTCTGTTCATCTATCTATCTATCTATCTATCTATCTATCTATCTATCTATCTATCTCATCTCCAGTCTATCCTATCTATCTATCTATCTATCTATCTATCTATCTATCTATCTATCTATCTCAGTCTGGTCATATCTATCTATCTATCTATCTATCTATCTATCTATCTATCTATCTATCTAAGTCTGTTCTATCTATCTATCTATCTATCTATCTATCTATCTATCTATCTATCTATCTATCTAGCTATCTATCTATCTATCTATCTATCTATCTCAGTCTGTTCATATCTATCTATCTATCTATCTATCTCAGTCTGTCCATATCTATCTATCTATCTATCTATCTATCTATCTATCTATCTATCTATCTAAGTCTGTTCATATCTATCTATCTATCTATCTATCTATCTATCTATCTCAGTCTGTCCATATCTATCTATCTATCTATCTATCTATCTATCTATCTATCTATCTATCTATCTATCTATCTCAGTCCTGTCCATATCTATCTATCTATCTATCTATCTATCTATCTATCTATCTATCTATCTATCCTACTTTCTTTGGTCGTGTATACGCCGTCTCTTGGTGTTTTTCTCTTCCAACCGTATTTTCCGTTTTGTATCCAAAATTGATGTATCCAGTTTGTTACTTCACCTTGATTACGTGACTGACAGCTAAAAGGCTGACAACATTATCCGCGATCTCTCCGTATGGTTTGCCAGTGTGTTCGTGCAGCGTTACAATTTCTTTGCCATAGGGCTTATATTGCCTATTATATATTCTATTTCTCCAAACTTCTTCAATAGGTGGTGGATCTTTTTTCCCTTCTATAACTGCTTTACCAATATCTTCTTGATTCGTTTGGGAAATTTTATTTATAGTACCGAAAATGCTTTCATATCGTTTACAATGCTTTTCATTTTATTATTATTATGTATTTTTCATTATAAATTGATTTCTGCTATAGTCGCACTACCAACCAAGTCTGCGGGAAGACCTAAGGCAGGTCGTGGTGTGTTGTTATGACTCCATTTCATGTTTTTCATATCTCCCCTAACATCCCCAGCGTTACATAGACAACCTTCTCCTTAGTGTGTAGGCTGTAGTTAACAGGACAATGTTTGGTATATTTTTGTATAACTCTTATTCTAGGGTTTCCAGGGATTCTTTCAATATGTTCTTTTTTCCATTTTAATAATAATAATTATTATTATTATTATTATTATTATTATTATTATTATTATGTTGTCATTTTTCATCATATTTCGATTTCTGCTATGGTCGATCTACCTACCAAGTCTGCAGGAAGACATAAGTAAGGTCGTCGTGTGTCGTTATGGCTCTATTTCATGTTTTTTTCTATCTCCCCTATCATCCCTGGCGTTACATAGACAAAGTTCTCTTTAGTGTGTGGGCTGTAATTAACAAGACAATTTTTGTAATATGTCTTAAGCTGTGGTTTCCAGGGATTTTTTCAATGTGTTTTTTTTTTTGTTCCTATTTGATCATTCCAAGTGAACCTTCTATCACTAGCACGATTCTTGTTTTCAATTTCCACATTTTTTCTATTTCAATTTCCAGGTCTTTATATTTTGACAGTGTTTCGAATTCCTTGGTTGCTCTGTTACAATCCGCTGGACAAGCCATATCAATTAATAGGCAAGTTTTTTTTCTTTCTGGTTTTTAACAATAATATCCGGCCTATTTGCTTCAATTTTTCTATCTGTGATGGTGTAATCCCATAGAATGGTTACATCTTCTATTTCTGTAACCGGTGCTGGGTGATGTTCATACCAGTGTTTGTTTACAGATTTTCCATAGTATTTGCACATATCTAGTGTAAATATTGCCCCAATCTATCGTGACGATTTTTATATTCATTTGGGGAAAGTACAGAATAACCTGAGATTAGATGGTCTATTGTTTCTTGGTGTTCATCACAGAATTTGCATTTTGGATCCACATTATTATGTATAATATTTGCTTGAAAGTTCCTAGTGAAAGGACTTTGGTCTTGCGCTGCAAGAATAAAGCCTTCAGTCTCAGACTTTAGTCTAGATGCACGTAGCCATCAATGAGTATTAACTTTATGAACATTGGGTTTATTGGCACGTTCTGGATATTGCCCATGCAGAGGTTTGTCTTGCCAGCGTTGTTTCATCTGTTGAAGAACTTCACCTTTGGCTTTGATTTTCATATTTTTTTCCGCAATATTTGGTTCTTGGCTTCTGCTTTGCTTTTCTACAGAACCTACTACATGTAAATCTTGTTTGTATTTACTGCCTTCTTTTATTATTGAATATGTTTTCTTTCTTTCTTTGACTAATTGTATCATCCAGTCTTTGTTGTTTCTATGTATGTTAGTAAGCCAATGTTTATTGTCTTGTATGATAATTCTAGCTGAATAAGACTTCTTTCACCTTCTTTACGGGGTATGTATAGACGGTCAACATCAGCATTTGGAGGATGCATCTTATACTTAGAAGGAAGTTTTCGTGTTTTAAAATCCATTCGCCTGATGTCGTTTAGAGTCCAGTTTAAGATATTGAAACTATATTGGACAATTGGGATTGCAAGGCTATTAATGGCCATAATTCTGTTCTGAGAATTTAATTCAGTTTTTAATATCATTCGTAGCCTTCTATAGTACTCTTTACGCAACGCAATATTTCTTTCATTATTTTATGTTGTATGTTTTCACTCTTATTTACACCTAGGTATTTATAAGCTTTTTCCGGCTTTAATTATTTTATTGTTACAGTAGGGTCTAAGCTAATTAAGGATTTTGTTGTAGCTATCCACGTAATACTCTAGCTGTAGCACTTTTATTCAAATTGAATTTCATTCCAATGTCTTCGCTGAAGCATTTTACAGTTTGCAGGAGACCTTCCAGTTCGTTATCATTCTTAGCATACAACTTTAATTCATCCATGTAAAATAAATGGCTTATTTTCTTTTGGGCTATTTTATAACCACATTCTGTCTTGTTAAGTTGGCTGGTTAGGGCTATTAATGATATGCAAAATAGCAAGGGAGACAAAGAGTCACATTGTAATATACCTTTCTTTATGCTTATTTCACCAGACTTATAGGTTCCATGATTGAAGTAAAGGGTTGTTTTCCATCTCGACATGGATTGTTTGATGAAATTGATGATGACGGATGATATCTCGTATACATTTAAAGATATAACAATTCAGGAATGTGGCACACTGTCGAATGCCTTACGATAATCTATCCAGGCAGTACTAAGGTTTTTTTTTTTGCATTGTAGCAGTTTTCCAGGATCATTCTGTTAACAAGCAATTGGTCTTTACATCCGTAACAGTCACGTTTGCACCCTTATTATTATTATTATTATTATTATTATTATTATTATTATTATTATTATTATTATTTCTGTTGTATATGCATTTTCTTCTGGGTCCAAATTAAAGACTTAATGTCAGAAATTATCTTCATGACATATTTTCTAAAAACAAACAAACAAAACAGATTTTCCATTACTAAAGCTCTTTGCATAGTTCGAGCTCTAATTGTGAGAATATATTTTTGTATTTTATTATGATATGGGATACCAGTGACCCGTTCAGTGTGTGTAACGGAACATTTTCCAATTAAACCGAGGGATCTACCCAGAACTGGAATTATTCCGGTTATCTGTGTGCAACATTTTTTAATTTCCACTTCACGATCTTTTGTATTTCTAAATATGCATTACAGTCTGCAGGAAATATCATGTCAACAAGAAAGCGCATTCTGTTTTTGTAGTCTTTGATCACAATTTCTGGACAATTTGCTTTGACTGCTCTGTCTGTGTAGTGTAAAGCTCCATAAAATTATTACAGACCCTATTTCTGTAACTGGGTCTGGGTGATGTTCATACTAACTTCTTTTGTTTTTTTTCCTTTAACAATTTTAGATTCTGCAGTGCTTATATCAGCCCTACTCAGTCATGCCGAGTTTTGAAGTCAGTTGATGCTAATAACAATAATAATATTAACAGCTGTAACAGGCTTACTGAAAAAATGTGTTGACTTCAAATGCAGGTTCTGTGATAAATATCCAGAAACAATTGACCATTTGGTATCAAGGTATTAGCATTCAGTAAATATAAAACTCGGCATCACAGGGTGGTCCAATATCTGCACAAGAAAATAGGTAACTTTTATGAGAAAGAATTCGTTACGTTAAAATACACAGGCATAACAAGCAAACCTAATCGCCTAGATATATTGACCATGTTATTGTTATGGCAGTTTCTTTAGACTGAAATGTGTGTTTGAAGATCTTCAAAAAACTATCAAAATACAAGGATCTTGACGTGAAAATCTAAAATACGTTATACATAAATATAAGAATTCTAAATATGCTTGTAGTGGATTGGAAAAATTTCTCATAGATACAGTGAAGACATCTCGGTCATCTATGCCACGAAAACATCCAAATACATATCTAAACTTATTTATAAATGGAACTTTGTGTGTGTGTGTGTGTTTATTTGTGTGTGTGTGTCTGTGTCTGAGTGTCCGTTACCTATAGACTCCGAAACGGTTGAACTGATTTTGTTGAAAATTTACACAGTTGCACTATAAGCGTCTGCGAGTGTTCTTAGCTAGGTTTTGTGTCGTGGCACACCCAATGAATATCGAAAATCGATAATCGAAAAAATCAGGTTATAGAAGGAATAATTTGATTTTAATCAAATTTAGACAAAGACATAAGAAACGATATTCAGAAGTTTCAAGGTTGCAGTTCCTACAATAGTGCATAAAATCGATAATATATATATATATATATATATATATATATATATATATAAGGCAAGATATTTGTGCGTGTGTCTGTTTATCTGCCTGTATGTCTGTATTTTTTCAGCCGTTTTATATTAGTTTTTGCTTCGGGTTTAGCTCAAAGTCGGTATAATTGTAGTTCTTAGTCTCAGCCATGATACCATTTACTCAGAGGACTTATTTAACCTTCAAAATTCAGTTTACGACGAAAAAAACTTATTTGATATCGATAACAGGAACACTTTGACTTACATCCATTCATTTTTCTTTCAGTCTACGGTTTCGCTTTAACTGGAAACAACTATTGCTTTTTAGTCTTTCGTGCCAACGTCCAAAGAGTCTGATCTCTAGGACCATGGATTAGTTTTAAAGCTTTCATTACACCCGAGCAACTGCTAGTTTTAACATATAATGCTCAACAGATACGAAGCGTTTTATGTATGTAAAACATGTGTGTTCTCAGTTTGTTCTATTTTAATTTTTTCTTTTATTTTGCAAAGACTTTCAGTGAGCATACTATGATGTTATTTCTGAACATACGTTACTGTTTGGGACCTGGAAAGAAATAAATATATAGAAATGAAAAGGCTACTACTAAGACTACGACTACGACTACGACTACCAATAATAACAATAATTGTTGTGGACTCCGGGTGAAGTAACCGCAGAAAATCATGAACAACAAAAACAGATATTGAGATAGAAAAGTAGCTTTTATTGAATGTAATATACAAACTTGAACGCAGGTTAGTAAATCCAGGAATACAATTAGTAAGAAATAAATATATACAAGTCTTGAAGAAGTCGTTGCAAATATTATATCCGGATATAGTATTCTAGTTGAATGGAGGTCAGAGCTAGTCTGACTTCTGATGTGATAGTCTCTGGGTAACTTCGGTATCTCTCGGTATCTTCCGTATCAGTTCCGGTACTCTCCGATAACTCGCACGGTTACGATTACCCTTCACTGCCAACTGCAACGGTATTTTCCCACTTAAGGCGAAATGTGACACAAGGTCTTTTTAATGCGGGTCTTCCCGGCCATATAGCCAGGCCAATAATATCAGGATATCTTTTGCCAGTAGTGATTCTACCCTTCGGCGGAACCACGACTGGGTTAGTGCTCTCTGCCTGAAAGCAGATAGTGCTCTCTACCCGAAGGCAGAGAGCTGACGGTGTCATAGTAGCAGAGGCAAATGCCGACTGCAACGGTATTTACCCACCTTCCCACTTAAGGAGAAATGTGACATAAGGTCATTTTATAGTGGGTCTTCTCGGCCATATCGCCGGGCCAAAAATGTCTGTCTAATATTACCGGGTCATGATTCTACCCTTCGGCGGAACCACGACTGGGCTCGTGCTCTCTGCCTGAAAGCAGACTGCGCTCTCCACCCGAAGACAGAGAGCTGACAGTGTCATACTAGCAGAGGCAAATGCCGACTGCGGCTACCGCGGCTACTGCTCTTTCTATAGCAGGAGTATATGTACACTCAGTAAAATTCATTATCGTATACAAAGGGGAGATCCCACAACAATAATGATAATTAAAAGAAGGAACAAAAACAATATTTCAGCAGAAAAATTGTCTTCTTCAAGTCATACTTTAAAAAATAACTTCAATTATAAAAATATAGAAATCTACTAAACATTATAAGTCATATCTTCATCTCAGCAGAAACGAGCACATATTCAATCAAAGAAGGAACCACCTCTTCTTTGTGTTATGCTTTTTTGTGTTGTAAATTAATTCTCTTGCCCGGGCTCTTCATTTCTCTTAATGCAGGGAAATTATGACCCAGATACAATTTCCAAAGATACCAAACGTAACCAAACTGCCTCTGTCTACCTCTATCTGTCGTACTATTAGAAGATCAGCTATCACGTCCCTGCACAGCTTCATAAATTTTATTATTATAAGCAATAATTTCTTCGTTGTAAATCCTATTTTAAGCATCAATTTGTCAATATTTGATATTTTCTAACTGTTTTTCTTCTCTTTAATGTACCTTGTAAGTGTTAAATTCTTTACGCCTTCTATATTCAGAATGTTAGTTGTATCTTTCTAATCTGTATACCCTATTTGTCCGGGTCTCATTCTTCTTAGAATTTATCGTCACAAGGTTTTAGTTGAAACAACTCTTTTCCTCATTCGTATCAAAAGAGTCTTTAACATATGGACCGATGATCCTTTTTTAACATTTCATCTCAAATTTTGGCAGGAAAGTTTGATATTTTGCATACGTAACTATCCTCATGCACTTTAAGAGTTGAAAGTTCAGTATATTCTGAATATTTTTCTTTGTAAACTTTGTTTTTGCAATGTGCACCTTCAGAATCTTGTGAGAATTAGTGTCGTTTGTAATCAGATGAATGAACAGAAAGACCGATGAGTTCCATAGGATTTATAAATAAACAGTTCGACCGATTCCTCATAATATCAAATCAACTAACGCAAGATAGCAAGATGAACAAGACTGCCATTTTATTTCAGTTTCATTCCTGGCGGCCATTCATTTGCTTTGACGCATCCATTACCAAGACAGCCGAATTGTTTTTTTATTACAAAACAAGCAACATTTGTACAAAAACATCATTTTTGTAGATTTGTTTATTTTTGTACTTGATTTTTGTAAAGTATATCTTAAAGAAGACAGACATTCATTTTTTTTAAATCGTATCACCCTAAACAAGGCGGTAACACCACTGATGTGCAGGGGGCACATAAGAGAGGAAGATTAGATAGGAGGAGAGTAAAGATAAAGACGAATCAGAGACGAGAATACCTCTGTGATGACAGTTGCAAAAAAGTTGGAGAAAAAGAAAAGATATACATGATGTAGAAAGAACTAGAGTCAAGGGGTTAAGAGATGGGTACTGACATTTCATTTAAATTCCTGGAGGTTGTAGCCGTCAGGAAAGCAAGAATATGGCAGCGAGTTCCACAGGCGGGAAGTGCGAGAAAAGGAGCTACAGGAGTAGAATTGTCGTCTGCATTTGGTTGATCTAACGATGAATGGGTGAAACCTAGTTGGCAACTAGGTTTCACCCATTCAGTGACTTAAGTTCGTCGGAGCAGAACCCTTAAAAATATTTATAGAACAGACAGAGGAACGCCACATCCCGTCGGCTGGAGTCGAGTAACCAAGTCGGTACTTATCACGTTACTGATTTGGAGCCTGTCAAGAACACTGAGATAAACAGCGGGTGTGCCTGACCATATATGACAGCAATATTCCATGCAGGGACGTATGGTTAATTTATATATATATGCAAGATGGATTCAGGAAAAAAAATTATGGCCCGACACAGTAGACCCAATCTATCTACCTAGCAGTGGATTTAGCTATTGAATTCTGTTAAAATATTGTTGAACATTGTCAAACTGCTTTTTTTATTTCTTTATCTTTTTTCTTTGTCTTCTCTTAACTGTTAAAAAATATCGGAAGAATTACGCCAATCATTTTGTTTAATAATATAATTGAATAGCATCTGCTTTTCAAATGCAAATATTAAAATTGTTTTTGTGTAATATTTGTAAAATCGATAAATGTTTCGGACCTAATCAAAAGAAAAACGTATTTAAATAATTATAAAGTTATAAAAATAGAAATTAATTTTCCAGAAGTAATTGTTGTCTGAATCGTTAAAGGTGACAGGACATTTATACTTGCATGAAATCGAAAGTTTCCCTAGAGAGACTAAATTTATTTACATTAACAGACCATAGACTTAAAGTATTAACGCTCTTAAAAAATTTAATAAAATCACCCAAGAAATTATCAAAACAGAAATCATTTCTTTCAAGATTTGCAAAAATCGAATAAAATATACGAAAGGATAGTGTAACATTTAATAAATAATTTAGATAAAACTGGCTACTTATTAAATCAATTCTCACCATTTCTGTACTTTTTCAGTAAGGATTTGATCTTAATCGATGACTTGTAAATGTACAACACGGAAATCTCAAAACGAATTTGGACAGCGAATGATCCCTTGTAAAGCAAAGCAAAGTATTTTGAAACAGGGAAAATATTCGTTAGAAAACAACAAAAAAGTACTGTTATGTAATATCAATCCATCTTCTTATGGTGCCCTCCTACGAGGAATGGACTCTTCCTCTTGTTATATATAGTTATCTGCGTGACTTCCGGTAGGAGCTGTTGACAGCAGTCGAGTTGTCGGCAGTTAAGTACGCAGTCAAGACGACGCGAATGGAGGAAGTCTTGCGAAGTGATCGTCTTTCACATCAGGATTTGATCCAATATTTTGAGCCTCAGCTCAAAATGAAGATCAGAACTGATTGGAAACGGTTGAATTCGACATGCTTCAGCAAAAGGCGGGTGGATGTGGCGAGCCTGGTTCGCGTGAACGGGGCTAGCCTTGATTTTCTCTCTTTTAGGTCTGCTAGTCGCATCGAGGTGGACTCCTTTGGAACCCGCCCCTAATTAAGGTAGTTTCTCCTTGTGTATCTAGTTAATGAGAGTGAGTGTTATTCCCAGCCTGTTCTCGACATTGTCTTTTGTTATGATTCATGTGGAGATTCCCATTTTTGCTAATTTTTAAATTTCTGTTTTATCTCGTCTGGGTCAGGATTTTACTTTCCCCATCCATTTTATTTTTCTTCTCTCCATTCCCTGTAGAATGAGTACCTCTTGATTTTGTAAGGGCAGAATACAGCGGTCTCTTTGTTTTGTGGTTAGGTTGGGTTCAATTAACATCAAGGATTTATCTTGTATTTTAGTTGAACATTTTCATTTGGGAATTTGTCATACACCCGCCTAGTTATCATTTCATATTGGATTGTTATATATTTTTGTATATATATATATATATATATATATATATACTACCGGCCATAATTATTAGGCAATCTTAAAAAATTATGTATTTCATACTATTTTTAGTATTTATTGCCAAGTCAATAATTGTAAATGAAAATAGAATTGTTCTTTTGTTAATACTGCAAAATAACATGTGCATCAAATGAATTTATAAATATTTAATAATTACCTATATTGCAGTTTCATCAATGAAAGAATGAAGAAAATTTAGGGTGATTCGGACGAATTCATCTTTGCTTCATTGCCTTGCAAAATTTTACAAAGTAATAATAACAAAAGAACAATTCTATTTTCATTTACAATTATCCACTTAAATTCTTATGAAATACATTTTTTTTAAATTGATGTGGTCTAATATTATGGCCGGTAGTGTGTGTGTGTGTGTGTGTGTGTGTGTGTGTGTGTGTGTGTGTGTGTGTGTGTGTGTGTTGGATTTTTATATATTTTTGTATATTATATATTGTATATAATAAAATTTTTATTGTCATTTGGGTCTTTTTAGGTCCTCGGACTGTATGAGGTATTGTGGTGTATGAAGGTTTGATTGGTGATGGATAAGTTCTTATACTGAGTGTGGAAATTGTAAAGTATGTCTGGGTCGTGAGTCGAATTAGCTAGGTATAAGATAGTTACTGAAGACCATCTTTAGTTTTTTCCCTTCCTCAATTTGGCCTTGTGCCACAACAAAATATTACATTGTAAATAAAATTAAGTACGCAGTCAAGTATAACAGCTAGTACGCAGTTGTGGCACAGTGGATATCGGCTCGGAACGAGAAATCGGAGAGCCGAGTTCGAATTCCAGTTGAATTCCTTGCATTCACTTACGCGCAAATACCCTTGGGAAAGATATTAATCCGTCTATTCCTTCCAGTTATGGGTTAAATAACAGGACAGATTGGGTTCTATATCCTTGGTCGGCAACCAGTCTACCGCAGAAAGCGATGGAAACCTACTAATCATCTGCTCAGTCAGTCATGTCTCTTTCGAGACATGATCACCCAAGCATGTTTCACGTATGGTACTTAACTAACTGACTGATAATTTTGGATTTTTGATGGATGTTATCCAACCATAAATAAAGTGTATATCGGATCAACTAAGAATATTTTTAAGAAGCGCTTGTACTTGCACCTAACCTCATTTAAAAACAGCTAATACCGAAACCAAACATCCCTCTCCACATACTTCTGGAAGCTAAAGGATTCAAAACAGAAACCCAAAGTAAAATGGAAAATCCTAGAAAAATCTAGAACTTTCAACTCACTTAATGACATTTGCCCTTTATGTCTAAGTGAAAAACTACACATTCTCCAGTACCCTAACAGCAACGATTTACTAAACCGTAGAGACGAATGAGCGGTAATATGCAAACATCGCAAATATTTCTCGCTAAAATTTAAGTAAACCCAACCAGAAACCCCCCTAAAAGAAAACAAACCCTATACAATACCAACAAAAAATAATGCAGTTGCAACAGAATAGTAGATAAATAAATAAAAAACTATATTTTATATTTATAAAATATGTTGTATAAAGGATAGATTTTGTAAAAGAAATATATTTCTTGAATATTATGAAATGTTATATTTTATAATATTATAAAATAGCTTAATATTATGGAATATTATAAAATATTTTTTATGAAAGATATATTTTGTAAAGAATATTTTTTATAAAAAACAAAAAATAAAAAACAGCAAAAAGCACACACCCCAATACAAAAAAACATACATTAAATTAAGGAGAAACCAACCCCAAAACAAAACAACACCTACCAACCCCTAAACCAAACAAGCTAGGCGCCAGCACCACTAGCCCTTTCAAGATTAATAGATTAACCTACCATGAACTCTGCCAAAAACAAACACTTGGCCCTAAGACCAGTAAAAAGGTCAACGGAACTCAAAATACAGACCAACCCCTCTAACACCCCAAAATAACAAATCCAACACAAATAAACGGTCTTTTCAACTAGATAATTCTCATTTCTAAAAAAAAAATCACCTGAGGATGAAGCCAAAACATAATGGGCTGGCTTCGAAACATGAGAAATTTTTTGTGTAGTGATACTATGAATTTAAAAACATTGTAACAACCATTACAGTATAACGCTCTACATTTGTATCGAGCACTCTTTATAAAAGTAAATGCATGAACAAAAAGGTAAATAAACCTACGAGTTCAGCAACTTAGTTACAATATATATATATATATATATATATATAACTTGATTTTTACAGCAAATTACCTACAAGGATAATAAACCCCACAAAATCCGAAATAGGTAGGATAAGGAAAATAATATTAGAGAGGGCCAACCAACAAATAAAAAACACAATTAACCTAACGCAGTGGAAAGGTACGGTAGACGTAATCGAGTGGTTTGAAAAAATGGTGGAAAAAACAATACCACCTTTTTACAATTTGATATTGTGGATTTTTACCCCTCAATTTCGGAGAAACTATTCAGCCTCGCCCTGGAGTTCGCGGAATTCTACTCGGACATCACAGAGGATGAGATCAAAATTATCCTGAACTGCAGGAAATCAGTTATAATCCACGACAACGAACAGTGGACTAAGAACTTAAAGGAGAACTTTGATTTATCAATGAGTGCACTTGATTCTGCAGAAGCTTCAGATCTAACTGGATTATTCTTACTGTACAACTTAACTGCACATAAGGAAATCGAAACGAGCAGGATAGGACTGTATCGGGACGACGGACTGATGATAATTGATAAATCTACTGGAGGTAAGGTTGATAAAACCAGAAAATTAATCCATATAGTCTTTAAACCCTTTGGCCTTAACGTATTGATTAACCACAATATCAAGCAAGTAGACTTCCTAGACATAACATTAGACCTAGTATCGAACACTTTCCAATCTTACATGAAAAACAACGCTAACCCAATATATATAAACCTCAACTCTAATCACCCACCATCCATTGTCAAGCACATCCCGTCATCGGTAGAACGTCGCATTAACACACACTCATCCAAGAAAGAGATATTTGATAAGCACAAGGTAATTTATAATAGAATCCTTAATGAAAGCGGGTACAGATCATCAAAAATCAGCTTTGTTGAAAAATTCAAAATTCCAAAAAGCAAAAATAGAAGCAGGAAAATAATATGGTATAACCCTCCATTCAATCAATCAGTTAATTTCAAGCTGGGACATAAATTTCTTAAATTAGTAGAGAAGCACTTTCCCAAAAATAACCCTCTGAGCAAAATCTTCAATAAAAATACCATAAAATTAAGCTATAGCTGTTCCAATAATCTAGAAAAGATAATCAAAATGCATAACACAAAAATATTAAAAATACACAGCAAAAATAAATCCAACACTAATACAAGTCCGTCCCATGATAACAACCTCTGTAACTGTAGAAACCCCACTTAGACATAAACGGCAGATGTCGTTAAGTGAGTTGCAAGTTCTATTTTTTTCTAGGAATTTCCAGTTTACTTTGGGTTTCTGTTTTGAATCCTTTAGCTTCCAGAAGTATGTGGAAAGGGATGTTTGTTTTCGGTATAAGCTGTTTTAAAGTGTATATCGGACCAACTAAGAATACTTTTAAGCAGCGCTGGTACTTGCACCTAACCTCACTTAAAAACAGCTCTCTCTTAGGGATTTCATGTAGAAATGATCATACAACATTTTGAACTTCGAAATTTATTTTATTATATATATATATATATATATATATAATGTACTTTTCCAACGGTTTCAACGTATGGGGATTCAACAACCTCATTTAGTTACTATGTTTGTGTCGTATATGACACTTCAGTCCCGGAATTGATCTGCATACAAACCAACATATTATGCCACAGTGAGAATATGGCTACATAGCCACAGGAATATTTGCTGACTCATTTCGCCGTTGTCTTACTTAGAAGGCCAGTACGACTGAATTCAGCATTTCTGGTACGATTCTTGCACAAATATCAACAGCAATTAATATTCAGGACAAGTCACTCGAAACTATTATGGGGCACTTTGGCAATCGAGAGGTTACTATTTAGCTTCTATGTGAGCCACGGCGATGCATCAGTTATTTTTCGACTGTCAAGCATGGGGACTTTAGGTATTCTGTAACCATACTTCCATTCATCTTTCCACAGGGCCTATGTGCAAAATACCTTACGCATCCCAAAAGGTATTTTGTTCATTGATTACAATGAGAATGGAAGAACCGCCAATAGCGAATATTACATAGCATTACTGGTGCGTTTGAAGGAAAAATATCGTCAAATAATAGCCACAACTGAAGAAGAAAAAGTTATCTTTCACCAAGATGGCAAAACTACATGAATTGCACTTCGAACTGTTTCCTCATACACCCTATTCTCCAGATCTGGCTCCCAGAGACTACTGACTGTTTGCAGACTTTAAAAGAATGCTCCAAGAAAAGAGATTTCACTCCAATGAAGAAGTGATATCGGAAACTCAGGCGTATTCTGAGTCCAAAAACAAATCGTTCTACAAAAAAGCATCAAATCGATCGTTATAGAAGCGTTGAAATCAGTGTATCAACCTAGGAGGAGACTGTTGATGAATAAAGTCGAATTTTGCCTAAAAGTTGTTGTTTTATGAGATAGACCCGGCATGTATTGAGTGATATGTTATTTCTGATTACAGGACTCAGAACCATACCACACAAGCAGGAGAACCAGTCATGGCTGTCAGATAATTTCTGAAACCACGTCACCCGTTGTATCTGTCTACATAACTCCCCGGACTGCAACCCATGTGATTATTATGTGTGGGTCGTAGTTGAACGAGAGGCCACAACAAAACTCCTTGTAACACCAAAGATGAACGGAAGACAAGTGTTATGGCAACATTCACCACATTAAATAAGAAGACCACCTAAAAGATATTCGGGAGATTACGAAGTCGCCTGGAGCCAATGGTGATTTTATGCAGTAAATTTTATCTTTATTTCAAGATATCTTTGTGTCATTCTGGTTAATATATCTATTAAATTGAGTTGTCAGGGTCATTTTTCGTATTTGCGTAATTAAGACGACAATTTATCCATCGCACAGTGTATGTCTGTATATATCTTAGTTCATTTATAAAACAAAAACCTGTTTCATAGCTGTCTTAGTTGTTCTCCTATCTCTACCTCTTTCACTACATATATATATATATATATATATATATTTGGAGTAGATAGACTAAACTATCGCCCGGCTCACACCCCACCCACGTCTATTGAACAGGTGAAGAGGCTCATCCCTTGTTTCCTGTTTAGGATGTGGTTTCCGGTTTTTCTCTTTTCCAATCTTTTCACTCTTTTTTTTTATTTTATTTTTTTTTTCAATTGGAGTAGATAGACTAAACTATCGCCTGGTTCACACTCCACCCACGTCTATTGAACAGGTGAACAGGCTCATCCCTTGTTTTCTGTTTAGGATGTGGTTTCCGGTTTTCTCTTTTCCAATCTTTTCACTCTTACGTAGCCCCCTGCGCATCAGTGGCGTTTTCGCCTTGCTTGGTGTGATATGATTTTTAAAAAAATATATACTTAGCTCTTGTTTTAAAACCATTTTTTCCTTTCTACGAAGGTTTTTCGACACGAGTATTGTTATTATCTTATATATATATATATATACATATTATTCTATGTCGGTGGGACGATTTGGAGATTTCTGCCCTATGTAATCATCAGTTACATATTACTGAGGAAATTTGTGTGGTCGAAAACCTAGACAATAAGTACGTCACATCCGGCAACATAATTACGTCACATCCGGCAACATAACCCCCAGACTGTAACCCCATTGATTATTATAGTTTGTCGCAGTTGAACGAGAGACCACAACAAAACTCCTTGTAACATCAAAGAAGAAATGAAGGCAAGGATTATAGCAACATTTACCAAATTAAAAAAGAGACCGTCCAGAAGAGGCTATATGTATGTTTGTTTAAACATTATTTTTGATCGATACTCATATTTAAGTATATATATATTTTTTTAATCATCTCACCCCAAGCAAGGCATTCCACTGCCACTATTGCGCATTGGGCTACATAGGGGAAGGTAAAGAGAAGGAGTGGTTAGACATAGGTAATGTCAGGAGGAAGGTGACAGATGAGTAAGGATAGCGAGGATGAGGGTTGGGCAGATGGGAAGAGTGCTTGATAGAATGGGAGCAGGTTAATGTGTTAGGAGGTGTCTATTGACCTTACATTTAAACTCCTGGAGATTGTAGCCGTCGGGGAAGCAATCGTTTGGAAGAGAATTCCACAGTCGGGAAGTGCGAGGAAAGAAACTTTTGGAGTAGAAGTTACGGCTGCATTTTATCGGTTTCACTGTAAAAGGGTGGGATCTACTTGCTAATCTAGTATCTCGTTCAAATTCGTATTTAGGGGGCACTAGTGATCTAAGTTCATCGGAGTAGAAGCCGTGAAAGTATTTATAGAAGAGACACAGGGAAGCCACGTCGTGCCGGTGGGAGAGAGACTGCAGGCCGTCTGCCAAGTCGGTATCTATCACATTACAGACCCTCCTTTGAACCTTATCGAGAAGCCCGAGGAGAACAGCAGGGGCACCCGACCAGATATGGCAGCAGTATTTAATGCACGGGCGGATGGTAGATTTATAAATGTGCAGGATAGATTTAGACGGAAAAAACTTCCGGGCCCTACACAGAGAACCGACTTTCATAGCAGCTATATTCTGCTTTTAATTAAAACTTGGTTATAAACAACCGACAATTTGATATACACACACACACACACACACACACACACATATATATATATATATATATATATATATATATCGCCGAAACCTATACATAGGTTTCGGCGGGAATTTGAAAGCAACGGCTTTATACACACAGGCACTCTTTAACCAACCTTAGTTTAAAATACTAAACTGCCCTTTCTAGAAAATACTCTGAATTAAAAGAAAGTAACTCAGATCCCCAGATAAAATGGAAACTCATAGTCAATGCTTGGACACCTAATAGCTTAAGAGATAGGTGTAATTTATGGTTGACATAAAAAATTAAAGTTTTAAAATTTCAATAGCAAAATATATTCTTTAACAAACGAAAGGATGTCATAAGTATGTTTCACCATAGAAATAAGTATAAATTACAATAATTATCCTATTCCCCCAATTAGTCCCGATAAAAAATTTCAAATTTTTTTAAAAGTAGACCTAACAGCTACCTCCATACCACCTACCACTGCTAACCCTAGGGTCAGGCAACATACCTCCAGCTACCAAGGAAGAATTACTACTAACTCCTTCTACTAGCACACCCCAATGAAAACCAATACATCCCAACCTCTTTTTTTTACCTAAACTAACCTCTGGGCTTAGAATTTTACCTTATTCTCTGTTTTTAAGGGGTCTAAGAATGCATGCCTTAAAATGACATGTTGAAAACTTACAGATAAATAAAGAATTACTGAATTTACAGATAAATAAAGAAATGTATAGATATATATACTGATAAACTGAGCTTTTCACACATTGCGATTTTCTAAATGGGGAACTAAATGAAATATCTCATTTTATCTGTATAAGAAATTCTCTTTTAAAAGTTATTTAAAAATAGAATATTCTCATCTACGAAAGCAACAGAATAAATAAGCTAAATAAAAATAGTATTCAACATTGATTGTCTGCGTCTTGACAAAACTCTTCAAACATTCTCATTCACATTTTATGATATTTTTCAAAAACTAATTAGCCAAAGAAAAAAACGTATTCATTTTCTGGTGGATATTGTCGGCAAGTGATTCACATTTTTTTTTTTTCAATTTTCAGTTATTTTTATATATTAATGCAATAGACCGGAATGTATGATCAACTGAAAACTTACAGTTATCCGCCCCCGGAATTTTATCTATTTATAAAATTATCTGCATTCATTTTGAAGTATAAACTCATGAAGTGCTTTCATGTTATTTTACTAATAAATCTTGTTCGCAAACGAGAAAAAAAAATCTTTTTAGAAAATGCTAAAATCTTGTCTAGTCTGGCCAAGAAATCAATAAGATATAAACGAAACTTATTGTAATTCGTCAAATGTCTTTTTCTTTGTCGTCTTTCTATCACCGAAAAACTTACGGCTTCAGCTGGGGGTAGAACATTTTCTCGGTGTCTTTTTATTTAGTGGTACGCACAAACTAACAAGTCATATACGAGGTGAGGTGAAAAGTTCTTTGTCTAATTCATTTCCTAAAATTTGCATTTTGATGACCAAATATCAAAATGGAAACTGGTTTAAACCGAGCTGTTTCCAAAAAATTGAAACCGAATCTCTATTTTCTGTCTATAGGATTAGCTTCTCCGAATATTTGACTCTTTTCTTAATCCTAGACATCTTTAGATTAATTAGTGCTAATATAGCGTGAGTTCTACCTGAATATATCGTCTACCAAGGTGCAACGAGAATGTCTACCGTACCCATCCCCTCAAGTTACCATCCATCGACAAGAGCACACACTCAGGCAATCGAGCGTTCATGGTTGGATGCTAAAAGCATAATTTTCAAAAAATGCAAGGTTTTATTAGTCAGCCGTTCCAGTCACATTTTGAGCATTTTCACTGGAAGATTATGAGAGAAAATTCCAATTATCTATTCGTGCCTGTCTAAGTAGATATATAGGAAGTCTTTATTACTAAAACATATATATATATATATATATATATATATATATATATATATATATATGACAGTATTGTGCAAAAGTATTAGGGCAAGAACTATTTCATCTTTTATGAGACATCAAAATAATGTTTTTAATAACCTCTGTCTTAACACTACCTGTAGTGTGCAAAAGCATTAGGACAGGGGTGATTTTACTAAAAAACCTATTAACCTTGGATATGACTGACTTTTTTTCGTATTCTCCCCTCTTGGATTGATAAATCTAATGTTACTTCGCAATACACACTTTGGGAACAAATACAAGCTGCTTGGCAGGAGATACTATTAGATAAATTGAAGAAGCTTGTGATGTCAATGCCTGACAGAATGAGGGCTGTGATCAAAGCAAAAGGCTATTGCACCAAATATTAAATTCAAAATAGTACTTGCTCTAATACTTTCGCACAGTACTATATATATATATATTCAACTCAGAGAGATCTGTTTAGCAGTATTGTTTCTAGCCAGGATTGAAACCCGACTGAACTGACATCAGTCGGTGATTCTACCTCTGAGCTATGGGCGATCGGCTGAAGAAAGAAAACTTTAGCTTATTATATACAATGTAAACACACGCTGATTTCCGAGAGTATTCAAATTCATGACTGAATGAACGATGCGTAAATATATATATATATCACACATATATACAAGTCGTTAAAATTTCCCCTCGCTTATTTCATGAGTTTATGGCTTAGAAGTTAACGGCGCAGAATGACACCAAATCAGTCGAGTTTCGATCCCGGCCAGATACAAGTGGATGTTTACCTACACTGATGCGCTGTGATGCAGCGAAACAGGCTTTTATGTGAATGACGAATATATATATATGTATGTTGCATTCGATATAGTGTCTGATCAAATACAACATACATATATATATATCGTATTTGATACCGGGTCTGATCAAAATCAGTTTTTCAGGCCTTTTGTTTTAGTTTTTGCTTTGGGTTTGGCTCTAAGTAGGTATAATCGTAGTTCATAGTCTCAGCCATGATACCATTTACTCAGAGGACTTATTTAACCTTCAAAATTCAGTTTACGACGAGAAAACCTATTTGATATCGATACCAGGAAATCAAAATTTGACTTACATCCATTCATTTTTCTTTCAGTCTACGGTTTCGCTTTAACTGGAAACAACTATTGCCTTTAAGTCTTTCGAGCCAACGTCCAACGAGTCTGAGCTCCAGAACCATGGATTAGTTTTAAAGCTTTCATTACACCCGAGCAACGCCGGGCTATACTGCTAGTAGATATATTAATATCTATCTAAGATTTGAATAAATACGTATACACATACAATATTATATTATAGTTCGATGCTGAGGTAGACCACACGCTATTGTTGAAATGGGAGGTAAACCTCACACTATATTGAGGTAGACCTCACGCTATAGTCGAAACGGGAGGTAGATCTCACACTATATTGAGGTAGACCTCACACTATAGTCGAAACGGGAGGAAGACCTCACACTATATTGAGGTAGACCTCACGCTATTGTCGAAACGGGAGTCAGACCGGACGCTATAAAAGCACTGTGTAATTTGTAATTTTTAAAACATATTTATTGTCTTTTAAACATCTAGGCTTTCAAAAAATGTAATTTTTACAATACAGAATAGTTTTGATTAATTTCAATCACAATTTCTTTTGAGAAATTATATTTTTTCATAATTCGTCTAGTCTGAATGTTAGATAAGGTCTGCCTCCTGTTTCGAGAATAGAGCGTGGTCTAACTCCTGTTTCTATTATATCGTGAGGTCTACCTCAATATCGTGTGTGGTATACCTTCAATTTCGACTATAGCGTAGTTTACCTCCGTGCATGGAGTACTGCTGCCATTTATGGTCAGGCGCCCCTGCCGTTCTCCTCAGTGTTCTTGACAGGCTCCAAAGGAGAGTCTGTAATGTGATAGGTACTGATCTGGCGGTCCGACTCCAGTCGCTTCCCCATCGTCGAAATGTGGCCTCCCTTTGTCTGTTCTATAAATACTTTCATGGCTTCTGCTCGGACGAACTTAAGTCACTGGTGCCTCCTCAACAGGTGTTTACTCGTGCATCCAGAGTGGCGAATGTGTCCCACCCATTCACAGTCAGGTTAGCCAAATGCAGACGACAATTCTAGTCCTGCAGCTTCTTCTCTCGCACTTCCCGCCTGTGGAACTCGCTCCCATATTTTTGCTTTCCTGACGGCTACAATCTCCAGAAATTTAAATGCAAAGTCAATACTCATCTACTAACCACTGGACTCTAGCTCTCTCCCCACCCCCTTATATCCTTCCCTTTCTCTCCACCTATGTATATGTCATCGCGCCTGCATTCTCAGCTTTCTATTGCTCCTTTCTAACTAGTTTGTACTCCTCACTCTTTTCTAATTAATCTTTTTACATTTATGTAGCCCCCCGCACATCAGTGGCATTTCTGCCTTGCTCGGGGTGAAATGATTAAAAAAAAAAAGAAAAAAGTCTACTTCCTGTTTCTACTAGAGCGTAAGCTCTACCTTAGCATCGAACTATAATATCATATTGTAGGTGTATATATATTTATTCAAACCTTATATAATTATTCATAGTTTGTTTTGAAAACTTCTAAAGTCTTTTTGTTAATTAGATGGAGTAGAAATAGTGTTCTATATAATACTTATAATAATACTATTATACATACAATAATAGTGTGCATTTATATATGTCTTTTGTGTGACACACTATCATGAGAAGTAAGGTATATCACCGTTAATTTATTAGCTGTTATTGTTTATTTATTAGCGGTCATGTTAATAATCTGTACAGATAAAAAATTTCCCGAGAAAAAAATTGGTTAAATAAATCCGTACTTTTAATATTAGGTGTCTTTGACTATAATTTTATTTGTTCATGCCTTTCTTCAGAGATGCTGCGCTACCTTTGTTTTCTAGGATCGTCCTATTTCAATTTGGTCTCTGTCACTCTGTTGCTAATCTTTTTTTTTTCCTTTTCTATTTCGTGTAAATAGTCAGTCAGTTAAGTGCCATACGTGCTTTGGGCGATTATGTCTCGAAAGAGACATAACAGACTGAGCAGAAGATTATACCGAAGTAGACTGGTTGTCAGCCAAGGATATAGAAGCCAATCTGACCTATTATTTGACTCATAGCTAGAGAGGAAAGAGATGTATTATATTATTAAGCAGTAATTAGTGGGGGATCAGTTTATTACTTCATAACAATATAAAACTGATCCCCCAGTTTATGCCCAGTAGAAGCCTTAATTATGTTTACAACTATTATGTTCAGTTATTCAGTTAAGTGCCATACGTAATACACACGTTGGGCGATCATGTCTCGAAAGAGACATGACTGACTGGGCAGAAGATTATCACGCAGTAGGTTGCCATTGCTTTCTGCAGTAGACTGGTTGCCGACCAAGGCTATAGAACCCAATCTGTCATGCGATTTAACCCATAACTGGAAGGAAGAGACGGATTAATTCCTTTTCCAAGAGTATTTGCGCGTAAGTGAATACAATGGAGTCAACTGGAATTCGAACTCGGCTCCCCGGCTTCTCGTTCCGAGCCGATATCCACTGTACCACAACGCATAAAAACAAAATTCCAATCAGTGATTAATTGGGGTAAAAAATGGCATGTAAATTTTAATTCTTCCAAAAAAAAAAAATGTTTTTCTTTAACTACGGCAGAAAAAATTTCCTGAATGTCATGAGTATGGCTCATCCTAATCTCGTGCAGAGCAATACACTGTGCCACGGTCCTGGGTATGACCTTAAACTGGATCCGGCAGCAAAGCCTCTGATTGGGAGGTTGTGAGGAGCATGGGACCACCACTTAATTGCTGTTGTTCCCAGTTCCACCCCGACCCGGAGTGGTAGCACCTGTTAGAGTCCCAGCTATGGGTAAATAGTTAACCCTAAAACTGCGGTCAAAATGCTATGAAAGTATTTACCAACAAAACCTTTTTTGAATGAAAAATATTACCAATAAAACCTTTTTTGAATGAAAAATAACTGATTTAAAATAAAAAATATGCTTCAGGCCTTAAATGGCCTTTCAAACAATCCCCATCCCCCCCAAAAAGCAAACAAAAACAATAAAACAAATAATCTAAATAAAACAAAACAAGTGTCGGCAGTAAATGATATGCTGGTTAAATGAACCAACCAACCAACCAGCCAGCCAGCCAGCCAGCCAACCAGCCAGCCAGCCAGCCAGCCACCAGCCAGCCAGCCAGCCAGCCAGCCAACCAGCCAGCCAGCCAGCCAGCCAGCCAGCCAGCCAACCAGCCAGCCAGCCAACCAGCCAGCCAGCCAGCCAGCCAGCCAGCCAGCCAGCCAACCAGCCAGCCAGCCAGCCAACCAGCCAACCAGCCAGCCAGCCAACCAACCAACCAACCAACCAACCATTATTATGCCTCCATGGCTTCACTTTTTCAATCTACGATGTGGAAAAACTCCATCGAATCAATAGCTGCGTCTATTGCTAGGAAGTTTGGGTCACTGTGTCGAGCCATGAAGTTTTTCACACCATTCATCTTTAACATTTATAAATCTACCATTCGTCGTTTGCATTGAATGCTGTTGCCATATCTAGCCGGTTTCTCTAGCTATTTATCTTGAGGTACTAGACAAAATTCAAAGAAGGATCTGCAATGTTATCCAACCTGACTTAGCCCTTGATTTCAGTCACTTTCTCACCGACATTATGTGCCCTTTTTCTGTTTTTTCTACAAATATTTTCTTGGCTACTCTTTTATCGTTGAAATTGTTAAATATAACCGCTGTTTCTGCTCTAATAGTTTATTTTCTCGCATTTTCTACTTGTGGAACACACTCTCGTTTACTTGTTTCACTGATAACTATAATATCCAAAACTTCAAATGCAACGTCAATGGCACTTAACTGACTGATCCTATAAAGGTAAGACTTTGGCCTTGGCTGAAAGAACCTTGGGAAAATCGAAAACTTTTCAAACAATAATGGTGCAAAAGAACTGGGGAAGTCGAAAACAACTGAGATGATTTTATTAGTAACAGAATTAGGAATCCTCAGGATAATTCCAAATAATCTTAAAGTTTAACGATGTATTTTCTTGAAATGCTATGCCCCGTTAAAGCATAGGCGACAATTGTTTCTTACGGTTTAAACATTTGATATAAAATTCTTGAATGTTTACCCTTTGCCCTCTTTACGGTGATGAATTAAAAATAGCCCTAATCCATAGCGGTTATTTCCTGAAGGTAATACCCTTTTAATTAAGCTTTTTATTGTTTGCTCATTCCAGTTTCGAACCAATAAAAGTTATGATGCCAATACATTGAACATTTCAAAGGAATAATAATAATAATAATAATAATAATAATAATAATAATAATAATAATACGAGAAACTTTCAGGCAAATATTATGCATAATAATATGGATCCAAAATGCAGGTTTTGTGATAAACACCAAGAAACAATAGACCACCTAATCTCAGGCTGTTCTGTGCTTGCCCCAAATGAATATAAAAATCGCCACGATAGAGTTGAGCAATATTTACATTGGGCAATGTGCAAACATTATGGAAAAGCTGTAAACAAACACTGGTATGAACATCACCCAGCACCGGTTACAGAAATAGAAGATGTAACCATTCTATGGGATTACACCATCTACACAGACAGAAAAATTGAAGCAAACAGGCCAGACATTATTGTTAAAAACCAGAAGGAGAAAACTTGTCTATTAATTGATATGGCTTGTCCAGCGGATTGTAACATAGCAACCAAGGAATTTGAAAAACTGTCAAAATATAAAGACCTGGAAATTGAAATAGAAAAAATGTGGAAATTGAAAACAAGAGTTATGCCAGTGATAGTAGGTGCACTTGGAATGATAAAAAATGGAACAAAACAACACATTGAAAGAATCCCTGGAAATCCCAGCTTAAGAGATATACAAAAAATTGTCTTATTAAGTACAGCCCACACACTAAGGAAAACTTTATCTATGTAATGCTGGGAATGATAGGGAAGATAGAAAAACATGAAATGGAGCCATAACAACACGCCACTACCTGCCTTAGGTCTCCCCGCAGACTTGGTTGGTAGTGAGACCAAAGCACAAATCGAAATATGATGAAAAATGACATAATAATAATAATAATAATAATAATAATAATAATAATAACGATGATGATGAGAATAATAAAGATAGAGTGGGGGCAATATTTACATTGGGCAATGTGCAAACACTATGGAAAATCTGTAAACAAACACTGGTATGAACATCACCCAGCACCGGTTACAGAAATAGAAGATGTAACCATTCTATGGGATTACACCATCACAGATAGAAAAATTGAAGCAAATAGGCCGGATATTATTGTTAAAAACCAGAAAGAAAAAAAACTTGCCTATTAATTGATATGGCTTGTCCAGCGGATTGTAACAGAGCAACCAAGGAATTCGAAACACTGTCAAAATATAAAGACCTGGAAATTGAAATAGAAAAAATGTGGAAATTGAAAACAAGAATCGTACCAGTGATAGTAGGTGCACTTGGAATGATAAAAAATGGAACAAAACAACACATTGAGAGAATCCCTGGAAATCCCAGCATAAGAGATATACAAAAATTGTCTTATTAAGTACAGCCCCCACACTAAGGAGAACTTTGTCTATGTAACGCTAGGGATGATAGGGGAGATAAAAAAAAACATGAAATGGAGCCAAAACAACACGCCACAACCTGCCTTAGGTCTTTCCACAGACTTGGTTGGTAGCGCGACTATAGCAGAAATCGAAATATGATGAAAAATGACATCATAATAATAATAATAATAATAAGAAGAAGAAGAAGAACAACAACAACAACTATACCGAATTCATTACTAGGTCATCTGCTAGGGAAAGTTAACTGTTTCGTGCAATCAATTTTTGTCCCGGAATCGATCTTATATATATATATTCTAAATTCGTTCATGCCTAGAATATAATTCAGTGCCCCTGTTATTTATCTTAACTTCCTTCATAAGAACCAGAGATAAATCAGCAATATTATTGGTCCTGGTATGACGACTCGGCTTCAGTCACTTACGCCGCAAGATTTGCCTCTGTGTGCCTTTTTATAAACATTGCTTCAATGAGCTGTCCACTATAGTACCAAGAGCCTGGCCCTGACGCGCGTTGTGATCCGGTGGATATAGGCTCGGACCTAGAAATAGGTGAGGAGAGTTCGAATTCCAGTTGAATTCGTTGCATTCACTTCCGTGCAAATACCCTTGGGAAAGGTGCAGTGGATATCGGCTCGGAACGAGAAATAGGAGAGGAGAGTTCGAATTCCAGTTGAATTCGTTGCATTCACTTACAAATAAAAACACTTGGGAAAGATATTAATCCGAATCTTCTCTCCAACTATGGGTTAAATAACAGGATAGTTTGAGTTCTATAGCCTAGATTGGCAACCAGTCTACCGCAGAAAACAATGCTGCGGAAAAATCTTCTGCCCAGGCAATCATGTCACTTTCGGGACATGATCGCCCAAGCGTGTATCACGTATGGCATTAAACAAACTGACTGGCCAGACTGGCGCCGAGATCTCATCCATTTACAGTTGAGCTGGCTAGATGTTTCCTTAAATTCTATGATAATATTGAATTTTCTCGCTCGTTGAACCCGCTGCCGTCTCCATGCTTTTTCATCCAAATTTAATCTTCGAAAATATTAATTTTAATTTGAATCACGATCTACGCTACCCTTCATTACTCTTTCCTCTTTCTACTCATTATTAATGTTCCTGTTCTTAATTCTTTCACACCACGTAACCTCCTACGTCTTAGTGGTTTTAAAAATTTTCTTGGGGTGATACCGATTAAATAATATAAAAAAAATTCTATACTATTAAAATGTGGATATAAAGTGGGGGATCAACTCTACATTATAGTCAAAATGTAAGTTGATCCCTCACTTTATAGCCACAGTCATCCTTCTCTTACCCACTTTCTAACACCCCCTATAACCGGTCACTCTTTCTGATAACTTTCCTCCTATGTAACCCCCTGCACAATAGTGGCAGTAAAATGTCTTGCTTGGGGTGACATGATTAAAAAAAAAAAAAATAATAATAATAATGAGCAGGAGGAGGCAGAGGATTAGTTCAACTAGTACCGTCTTACTAAACTTCAGCAATCAGTATTAAAAATGCATGGACAGTACAAAAGGCTGAATGATGATCTCTGCCAAAGAAAATAAATAAAAAAATATCAGTAATAAAAAAAAAATTGAAAAAGAAAGTCAAGTCAGAAGAAAAGTGCAAATAAGCTTACCGTAGCAACAAAGTCAGCACCCATCAGTGATTATGTAGCGCCGGGTTAAAAACTGTAGTAGCAAAGAATTTAAAAAGAAAGCAACAACAATTACAGAAACTATGCCTCTTCACGCTCAATACTTTGCCCATACCAAACAGGCTGATGTAAACAAACTTGGTACCCATTAGTGATTATGTAGCGCCGGGTTATAACTAAAACCAAAGGTTTCATTATATCCTCACAGGATCAATGCTTGCTAAATGAAAATTACTAAGCTCTCATAAAGAAAAATTGTTTCAGCCCAAAATGAAGATAAATATCCAGAAACAATTGACCATCTTGTATCAAGTTTCACAGCATTTTCACCCATTCCATATAAAGTGGATGTGCGTTGTAGTGCGGTGGATATCGACTCGAAACAATAAATCGGGGTGTCGAGTTCGAATTTCAGTTGAATTCCTTGCATTCACTTTCGCGCAGATCCCCTTGGAAAAGGTAGCAATCCGTCTCTTCCCTCTAGTTATGGATTAAATAATAGGACAAATTGGGTTCTATAGGCTTGGCTGGCAACCAGTCTACCGCAGAAAGTAATGGCAAACTACTGCGCGATAATCTTTTGTCCTGTCAGTCATGTCCCATTTGAGACATGATCGCACAAAGCGTGTTTCACGTATGGCACTTAACTGGGTATATACCCATGGTTAGTGCTTATAAATAAACATCAAGATAAGAAAAGAATGTTACTGTTTCTATACACAAGTATACTATCAGTTTTATGATCATTTTTTCTTATAGAAAAATTGGCCGTTGCTCTATGCGCAGGTAATTGTTTTGAAGAAGCAAAAAATCTCGAAAATTCGGTAACTGGTGGCACTATGCACAGGTAAATTTTAAACGTAAACAATAATGTTTATCACAATAGGTTAACTAAAATCTTCGAGAACCTGATACTAATAGGCCAGATAGAGGGAAAAATCAGAGAAATGCAGCGGATAACATATTTGAAGGACCTGATCAGGTGGATGACGGAACAAGGGCTGGGTAGTGTAACAGGAGAAAGCGTGCTATGATCCATCAGGGATAGAGAGATGTGGAAAGCCATGATTGTCTACGTCCTGAAAGGACAGGGCACATAGAAGAAGAATGATATATGCCAACTGTTTATAAGAAATTATAATGTGGATACAAAGTGGGGGATCAAATCTATATTATAATCAATATATAAACTGATCCCTCATTTTGTGGTCATGCTAGTTTCTATATATTTATATTCTAGATTTATGGTCTTGAGCTGGTGGATGGCAGAGCGGGGTTTGGGTGGCGTAACAGGAGAAAGCGTGCTAAGAGCCATCAGGGATAGGGAGATGTGAAAAGCCATGATCGCCTACGTCCTGAAAGGAGAGGGCACATAGAAGAAGAAGATTACCTGAAACAATACAAACTATATTTGCATGCAATGATCGTTTAATTTCCTGTTTTAATTTTTCTTCTGCCTTTGATAACTCAGCATAGACAGGAGGAAGTGGTATCATTATGCTTTATGAGAGGGTAATTTTATTAGCTGACACTTTCTGTGGTACATCAACAACTGGATCGCAATGATGCCAGATTAATGAGGTCCAATTGTAATTTTCTTTTAAAAATTGTTTTACCACAATCATGGGAGCACATGACAGTAGAGCAAAAAGGGAGAAGAACAATATACAGAGGGCGTCAGAGACTGGGCAACAAAAGGATGGAAATACTGGTGTGAAGAGAGGTGCTTGAGAGTAGAGTGAGAACGGAGAAAACAAGATACATTGGGTGTTAGAGAATAGGTGAGAGAAGGATAGGAATACTGGTGTGAAGAGAGTTACGTGAGAGTAGAGAGAGAAAAGGGAGAAAAACAAGATACAGGGGGCGTTAGAGAATGAGTGAGAGAAGGATGGGAATACTGGTGTGAAGAGAGTTACGTGAGAGTAGAGAGAAAAGGGAGAAAAACAAGATACAAGGGGCGTTAGAGAATGGGCGAGAGAAGGATGGGAATACTGGTGTGAAGAGAGTTACGTGAGAGGAGAGTGAAAACTTAGAAGAACAAGATACAGAGGCGGTCAAAGAATGGATAAGAGAAGGATGTATATACTGGTGTGAAGAGAGTTTCGTGAGAGGAGAGTGAAAAGGGAGAAAAACAAGATACAGGGGAAGTCAGAGAATGGATAAGAGAAGGATGTATATACTGGTGTGAAGGGAGTTACGTAAGTGTAGAGTGAAAAGAAGAACAAAAAATAGAGCGGCTGTATGAGAATGGGTAAGAGTAGCATGGGAATACTGGTGTGAAGAGAGTTACGTGAGAGTAGAATGAAAATAGAGAAGAACAAAATACAGGGGGCGTCAGAGAATGGTCAAAAAATGGTTGGGAATATTTGTGTGAAGAGAGGTGCGTAAGAATATAACGAAAAGAAGAACAAGATATAGGGTTGTTGAGGAAAGCATATGTAGGAATATAGGAGATAAAACTTTGCAATTGTCTGTGCATTTAAAATATTGGAGATTGTAGGAAGCTAGTTCCACAATCGAAGAGTGCGAGGAAAGTAACTGAGGTGTAGTCCTGGCGGTTATATTTGACTGTTTTAGCTGTAAAATGTTGAGACCTAGTTGCTAATCTAGTAACTCAAGTAAATTCGTAGAGAATGTGTACCAGAGAGATAATCTTGTCGGAGCAGAAACCGTGAAAATAATTGTAGAAAAAACTGAGGAAAGCCACATCACGTCGGTGAAAATGTGATCTATGAAATCGGGTTGATTACATTACGGATCCTCCTTTTTGCATTGCGAGAACCCCGAGATGAATAGCAGGAGCACCCAACCACATATAGCAGCAGTATTCATTGCACGGGCGAATAGTAGATTCGTATATGTGCAAGGTTCTGACGAGAAAAACTTCCTCGCCAGACATAGTGACACGAACTTGCTAGCAGAAGATGTAGCTATTGAGTCAATCTAGTCATTCCACCTGAAGTCGGCTGAGAGGGTGAAGCCGAAGAGGTGCAGTGTAGTTTTCTGCTTTTCTTTACTAAAAACAATCAGTTTCATTCATGAATCATTTATGCATTCAGATTAGAATAACTAATTTGTTTTTTACGAATTAGCACTCATGTTTTTAGATTATAAGGATTTGGTTCAGATATTGATGATTACGTGATACAGGTACTACTCACTAACCCATAGCTGGATTGCGTAGAGATAGAGTCTTGTCTTATCTATGATTATTTGAATGTAAGTGGATATAACGAACACGAGTAGAATTTGAACTCGGCTCTCAGATTTCCAGTTCCGAACCATTATCCATTACACCACCCGCACATCCAAGTTACCATTCAACACTTAGTATATTCAAGCTATCATCTATCTAGTTATTGACCAATCTCGACTTTATTTAACTACGATGACGGTACGAGAACCGGTGTGATATGGCCGTAAGACGTCAATGGGAATGGTCTATTACGTATATAAGGTAATGGCAGATTGTAGCGCATGTGTTAATTTACTAACTAATGAGGAAATAAGCAAAATTATAATATGATGACAATAGCCTGCTGTCTACACGAGGCATGGCTTTTATGGTTTCTTGATCAGGACTGATTTCAGGTGCTAAATTGTACCTGTTTTGTCATGGTGAATACAAAATAAAACGAGTAAAACTTATTACCTGCAAGGTTACAGTACAAATTCCATTTAGTAGCAGTCTGATACGTCCCTTTGGGGTTGAAGCACTTCTTATATCCGTTAATAAGCTTGGGTAGTGAGTGAGAATAATAGTCGTTTAGGGAGATTTAAGGTATTTCTAACTAGAACTAAACTGTAAATTTGTGGGTGGCTTTTATTAAAATTCGTCAGCATATCAAGCACATTTGCCTGTTAGGTATATACCTGCCATGTTCTTCCCTAGTTTTCATGATGAGTATATTGGGTTTCATATAGCTGTATCCGGCGTCAACTCTTGAGGTGCGGCTCACGTATTTTGTATTAACTAGCGGAACCCGTGGAATTTCTACGAAAGGATAATTATGATTTCCTGGAAAACTTTTACTTTGTCATTCTACAAATGATAGTAAAGTCTACAAGCATAAAGTTATTGGATAATAAAATAACGAGAACGCAGAGTGTAATTTTATTAAAATATCTATAAAAGTAATTTCCATAGAAGCTACTTTACTGTAATCATATATAATATATCAAGCGGCGTATGCACAGACCATAACCAAAATACAGTACGCTATTTTGTGAGAGATTTTGAGAGAGAAAATGTTGTTTTTTATTACTGAAAAATCATGCTCGCTCCTGTGCCCATTATAAACAGAAAAGACCAACTGAGTAATGGCCAAAGGTGTAGAAGCCAAAAGTTTCGTTATTAGGTAGCAGGATACGACAAGAAACAACAATTTTTTACTATATTGTACAGTACACACACATATACACACACACACACACACAACTACTGCTACAACCACAAGCTTAAGCTGCTACTGCTACGGTGATACTATAGGCTCTCTCCTCCTACTCTCTCACTCTTTACTATCGTTCCGTTTGCCAAAGGTTAGAGAAAAGGCTGAGGAGAGTAGCGTTTATAGATTATTAAAAGATAGAGAGGAAGGAAAAGCTCATGTAGAGAGTAAGTGTGTTATCTTTCTTCAGTGGCGTAACGGACGGACGAACTAAGTAACTAACTAAGGAAGGAACACGCAGAATTATTATATAATTATAACAGACAACTTTAACCGACAGGTGAGGGCGAAAAAAGCTGTAACTTGTTTTGGTTTGCTCACAAACTCTACGGTTGAAAGGTTACTAAAGTTCAAGACAACGTTGTAGTTTTCTCTTTTGATTTGTCAGTAGTCTCTAGATATATCGGAGAAGAAGTAGACCAAATTTGGCAGCAATATTCGATACCCGGATTAAGTCAAGGAGATAATTAGACCTTACTTAATCCTGAAAAATACGGGATCTCCTAGAAGAGGTAATAAAGAGAAGTGAGAAGAAAACACTAGCCGTAAAATTTACGAAAACTGAAAATATATTTTTGCAAAAAAAAAAAAAAAAGAAAGAAAAAAAAAACTTAGATATGAACTGTAAACCGAAAAAGTCATATTCAAACTATTACAGATGTTTAAATATCTGGAAAGTGTTTTATTAGAACATGAAATATATGGCACCGAAATCCAAACACAAAAGATTTTTTTTTAATCATTTCACCCCAAGCAAGGTAGTTTTACTGCCACTGTTGCTTAGGGGGTTAAATAGGGGGAAATTGATGAGAAAGAGGGGTAGGTTATGGGGGTGTCAGGAAGAGAGCAATAGAAGAATGAAAATACTGGTGGGATGAGAGTGAAGTGGATGAAGAGGGCTTGAGAGAAAGGATGCGAGTCAGTCAGATAGAAAATGACTATTGACCTATATTTAAATTCTTAGAGATTGTAGTTGTCGGGAAAGCAAGTATACGGAGGGGAATTCCACAGGCGGGAAGTGCGAGAAAAGAAGCTGTTAGAATAGAAATTGCGGTTATATTTTATCGGTTTCACTGTCAAAGGGTGGGACCTAGTTGCTAATCTAGTAGCTCGAGTAAATTCATACATAGAGGGCACCAGTGAGCTAAGTACACTGGAGCAGAAGCCGTGAAATTATTTGTAGAAGAGATACAGGGAAGCCACATCACGCCGGTGAGAGAGCGACTGCAGCCGAGATTCCAAGTCGGAATCGATCACACCGAACTGCTAAGTCGGGATCGATCACATTACAGATTCTCCGTTGGATTTTTTTTTCAAGAACCCCGAGGTGAATAGCAAGGGCAACCGACCAGATGTGGCAGCAGTATTCAATACAAGGGTGGATGGGAGATTTATATATGTGCCATGTTTCCGAAAAATAATACATTAAAATAAGCAAGATTATAAGAATCAGAAAAGTTTCTATAGGCACAAAGGAAAGGATATAGAACTGTTACGTGATTTCAGTCTTATTGCCTGATTATAAATTCTGGACAATTTTCCTACAGATGAGAATCAGGAGAATGCCAAAACCTAGACCGACTCGTTATACCATTGAAGGGGAGAGTGAATTTTTTGGGGTGGATACTAAAGAAAGGGCGCCGATTGAGATGGCTTATCGAGGGTAAGCTGAAGAGGCAGCCGGTCATTTACATGATTAGCTTCTGTGAATAGATGGTAGAACTGGGACAATGGCTTGACCGTAGGCAAACGTTGCTAAGAACTACTAGCAATAAGAGCTTATGGAGAGTCATGATCGCTCGCGTTCTAAAGGGTAAAAAATAATCCTGCCAACCGTAAAGAAACATTGAAGACTTGTTACAAAAGACATCAATCAATAATCATTACTGAAAAATTAGAAATATTAGGTATATATATATACTAATAAAGATACTTAATGTATCTTTATTAGTTTTCAGGAATTAAACATTACAGAGAGAATATATCATTTATATGCATTGCTAAGGTTCTTATAATAAATATTCTTTGAAAGTCAAAGCGAAATTTATTGTCAAACCGGGAAGCCGAGTTCGAATCCCAATTGGATCCATTGTATTCACTTGCGCGCAAATACCCTTGGGAAAGGTATTAATCCGTCTATTCCTTCCAGTTATGGGTTAAATAACAGGACAGATTGGGTTCTATAGCCTTGGTCGGCAACCAGTCTATCGCAGAAAGCAATGGCAACCTACTGCGAGATAATCTTCTGCCCAGTCAGTCATGTCTGTTTCGAGATATGATCGCCCAAACGTGTATCACGTATGGCACTTAACTGACTGATTTGACGTTGAGTTGTGGTGCATTGGATATCGGCTCGGAACGAGAAATCGGGGAGCCGAGTTCAAATTCCAGCCAGATTCATTGCATTCACTTGCGCGCAAATACCCTTGGGAAAGGTATTAATCCGTCTATTCCTTCCAGTTATGGGTTAAATAACAGGACAGATTGGGTTCTATAGCCTTGGTCGGCAACCAGTCTACCGCAGAAAGCAATGGCAACCTACTGCGGGATAATCTTCTGCCCAGTCAGTCATGTCTCTTTCAAGACATGATCGCCCAAAGCGTGTATCACGTATGGCACTTAACTGACTGATAGCTATTTTATGCCCAATGAAAAGGCGTTGCTAAAGATTCTACTATATTAATCATTGGAAGAAGTAAATATATTGGTAAAACTGGGAATTAATTCATGTGTTACTGAGAGGGGTGTGTTTAGGATATGCAGTAATATTTGTCATCAAATTATACTATTCGGAGATTTATTTGAAATGCAAAGAACGTATTTCAGGAAAAAAATCTTGGAAGACAGGATTTAATTATCAGGCATTTGTCGATTCAAATCTAATGTTAATCCTTTTTTGATATGGTATCAAACTGCATTCTTACAGACAAAATTTTAAAAAGATAACCTTATTTTTTCTTTCTTTTCTTTCTTCTTTTCTTCCTTTCAGTCTGAAACCTTGTCTTCCTTCTTTTCTTGATTTCCTTCAATTTATGCATACCTTTGCTTTTTTATTCATTATTTTTCTTCATAATTTTTGTTATAACCAATTTCTATTTATTTTTCTTTCTTTTCCTTGTCTCTGCTATCTTAATTCTTCTTCTCATCAATTTATCTTTCTTTTTTATACTGATTAATTCATTCTTTCTTTTTTTTCCTACTTCTGATTATATATATTTCCTCTCTTTCCTTCTTTCTTTCTTTCCTTCTTTCTTTCTTTCTTTCTTTCTTTCTTTATTCGGTTTTTGATATCTTTCCTACTATTTTTCTTCGCCACCATCATCACTAATAATAATAATAATAAGAAGAAGAAGAAGAAGAAGAAGAGGAGGAGGAGGAGGAGGAAAAGAATAATAATCAACTGTTTAATCCGTTTAATTTAGCGTTTTAAACTCAATTGTCAATTATCTTAAGAAGCACTTTAACCGTGTATGAAACAATCAAGAAATTTCTTCTTTCCTGTCCTGTTGGCCATTGATGTACTTGACAGTTATGGCGTCGAACTGAAACGATAAAACACAAGATAAATTCATTCATTCCTTCCTTCTTTCTTTTTATTTTCCTCGTTCTGATTATTTATGAGTTTGCTTAATTTCTTTCTTTCTGTCTTCGTTTTTTTTTTATATCTTTACTACCATTTTTTATTCTTTTGTCCTCTTTTACGTAAAGATATTTCGCTCTTTTGTATTCTGCTTGTTCCTTCCTTCTTTCCTTTGGTTTTTCGTTCTTTAGTGATATTTTTCTTTTTCAGACCAACTTTGCTTCTTACTTTCTCTCTTAGTAATTTCTTGTCTTCCTACCTTCCATATCTTCTGCCTCTTTTTCCAGTGAAATGTTTCTTTCTTTTTGTTGTCTTTGTTTACTTTTGATTCTCAATGGTCTTATATAGTTGCTTTTTTTTTCTGTTTTCTTTCTTTCGCTTCGGCCCTTCTTTTTTCTTCGCTTTTTTTTTCATTTTTGCCCTTATTCCCTATTTTCATTCACAATCGAATTTCTTTATTGCGTTTACTTCAAGTGGTATATATTATCTTTCTTATTCACCAAATTTTTCTTCACATTAAAATTGTCAAAATCTTTTTTGTATTTCTTTATTTTAACATTCTTCTTCTTTTTTCTTCTTCTATGTGCCCTGTCCTTTCAGTACGTAGGCGATCATGGCCTTCCTCGTCTCCCTATCCCTGGTGGCTCTTAGCACGCTTTCTCCTGTTACCCCACCCAAACACAGCTCTACCATCCACTAGCTCAGGCCTATAAATCTAGAATATAAATGGATAGAAACTAGCATGGCCTCAAAATGAGGGATCAGTTTATATATTGATTATAATATAGATTTCACCCCCCACTTTATATACACATTATAATTTCTTATGAACAGTTGGTATATATATATACTTCTTCTATGTGCCCTGTCCCTTCAGTACGTAGGCGATCATGGCCTTCCACGTCTCCCTACCCCTGGTGGCTCTTAGCACGCTTTCTCCTGTTACACCATGCAACCCCTCTTCTGTTATCCACCTGCTCAGGCCCTTCAAATATGTTATCCGCTACTTACCCCTGTCTCTTTTTCCCTCTATCTGGCCTGTTAATTTCAGGTCCCCGAAGTCCTCCTTTCTCATTGCATGTCCCAGGAACTTCAGTTATCTTTTCCTGATGCTCACTATTAATTTTCTTTTCGTTGCCATTCTTTCGAAAACATCATCATTGCTCACATAGACGGTCCACGATAACCGCAGCATTCTTCTGTAGAAGCACATTTCCGATGCTTCAATTTTTTCCTTCGTCTTCGATGATATTGTCCAACATTTACTGCCATATTGAAGAACTGACATCATATAGCAATATAGTACTCTCTTCTTTGTTTCTAGTGAAAGTTTTCTGTGTCTTGATAATTTACTCAGCTTCTGGAATGCGTCCTTCGCCATGCCAATTCGCCTTCTGATCTCTTTGTCGCACTTTCCATCTGTTAGAACGCTTCCTAGGTATTTACATTTTTGTAGTTGCTTGATTCCAGTATTTCCCACCTGTATTCGACATTTTGTGTTGCACGTTTTGCTAATAACCATGTATTCAGTTTTCTTGCAGTTTATTTGTAGTCCTTTTTTGTCACTCTTTTCAGCTACCTTCTGTAGGGGGTCTTGTAGTTCCCTTTTCGTGTCTGCTATCAGCACTGTATCATCTGCGTACCTTATGGTGTTCAAACTGTGGCCTCCGATTACAAATCCTGCCATAGCATCTAAGGTCCTCAAAATAGTCTCGCTGTACATGTTGAACAGATCCAGTGAGAAGACACATCCTTGCCTTACGCCCCGTTTCTACCTTTGTATATCTGCTGAATTCGTTATCTGTCCGTAAGCAGGCGGTTTGTTGCCAGTAGAGATTCTTAATTACTCTAATGTCTTTCCAAAAATGTCCAGGCTACTGAGTATCTCCATCAATTCTTTGTGGTGTATTTTGTCGAATGCCTTCGCATAATCGATAAAACATAGGTCGAAGTCCTTCTTCATCTGTATTGCACTTTCGGAGAGCATCCTAATCATAAATATTGCGTTCCTTGCTCCTTTCCTATCTCTGGCCTGATTCTGCTTTTTGCAATATTTATCACGTTTCGGACGATCAGTTTTGTAATGATTCATTAAGCTGATAGTTCGGTGTAGTTCGCACTGTTTTGCACCTGGCTTTTAGGTAGTGTTATGAAAATCAACTTGCGTAGGTCGTCTGGTATCATTCCACTGTTATAAATTTCATTTACTATTTCTGTAATTTTCTCTTTGCCGAATTCTTCTAAGACTATCAGCAGCTCTATTACAATGCCGTCTGGACCAGCTGCTTGGTTTCTGTTCAATTTGGCCATTTCAGCTTCCATTTCGGACTTTAATATTTCCGGTCTGTCCTCATCATTGTGTATTCTCGGTTGCTCTCTCCTGTCGTTGAAAAGATATTTTATATATTCTTCTCATCGCTGGAATATTTCATCTTTCTTCAATATGCTCGTTCCATCTTTGGATTTTATGCTTCCTTTTGAGAAGCAGGTTTTTTGCTCTGTCAGTTCTCTCATCTATTTATGCATGTCTGCCTTATTAGTCCTGCTCAGTCTCTCTACCTCTGCGCATTTGTCGTTAAGCCATTCCTCTTTAGCCCGTCTCCATTTGTTTTTTATCCGTTTTTATTATTTGTCAGACTTTTTTTATTCCAATCTTTTATTCATTCGTCCTTTCGGTATTTCTTCTTCTTCCTTTTATTTAATTCAATTCAATTTTGTTTTTGTGATGAATATAAATTGCTTTCCTTTTCATTTTTCTGTGTTCGGTTGTTTCTTATTATCCTGAAACAAGTAGCATAAAAACAAAACACAAAAAAACACCGTTACCCTCACCAATAATAATAATAATAATAATAAGAAGAAGAAGAAGAAGAAGAAGAAGAGGAGGAAAAGAGTAATAATCAACCGTTTAATCCGTTTAATTTAGCGTTTTAAACTCATTTGTCAATTATCTTAAGAAGCACTTAACCCTGTATGAAACAATCGAGGAATTTCTTCTTTTCTGTCCTGCTGGCCATTGATGTACGTGACAGTTATGGCGTCGAACTGAAACGATAAAACACGATAAAATGGTGTTAACGTGAGAAAACGACCTATCGATTTTCCATCTCCGGCTCAATTATAACCAAATCCTGGATCAAACTTCAAGATAGGAACGAAGATCAATTTGAACCAGAGGATGCGATTTAAGTGGCCAACCAGTTTTTGGATGAAGAAAAGAAAGAGGAAAAAAAGAAAGGAAAAGCTGAAGGTAGACGATGAAGAGAAAACAAAATGGAGGGGGATTTAGTCGTCGATTTAATATCACTCTTTCAGAGGAGTGACAGTCTGTATAGAAATATTTGAAGGTGCAAGATGGTGTGAGGGATTATGAAGAACAAATTGGAATCTGAACAGCGAAATTTAACTGATGATTTTTTATTTCACTTATAAACACTATGAGCCAATAATTCACTGCTATCCATTTTATTGTAAAATATTTAAAAATATCTGCTGTCGTAATGTTAATGGTATTATTATCCGTTTTCTTATAAAAAAAAAAATTTGCCTAAACAGTTACGTTACTCCCGTTTGAAACTTATGAAATGTTTCTCTTAAACTATTTTTCTTTATAATACAGATCAGAGACCCGGCCTAAAATTATATTTAAGGTATTGTAAAAATAAGACATTTCTCTTTTAATTTTTAATATAGCATGTAACATTTTTTGTTACATGATATGTTCATTTGAAACGTTGCTACTGTTACAAAAAATTAAAATGAATTAGTTTCTGTTATTTCTGTTATTTACTACAGTGCTTTGCTGATGATTGTGTAGCGTCGAACTACAAGGTTTCCAGAAGAATGGTCCCTTATAAGACCTTCAGAATTCATTCTATTCAAGCATATTTTTAATAACTGATTTCAGAATTTTCATTTGTATACTTATGTGCTTAGACACTTTTAGACATATGGGCATCCATACATGTCATTTTTATAAAGATCTGGACATGATGATACTACTTAAGAACGTGATTTGAGATTTTAGGTTAAAGTTTATATTTTATGGTATACTAGCAGTATAACCCGGCGTTGCTCGGGTGTAATGAAAGCTTTAAAACTAATCCATGGTCCTGGAGATCAGACTCTTTGGATGTTGGCACCAAAGACTAAAAAGCAATAGTTGTTTTCAATTAAAGCGAAACCGTAGACTGAAAGAAAAATGAGATGGATGTAAGTCAATTTTTGATTTCCTGGTATCAAATAAGTTTTTCGTCGTAAACTGAATTTTGAAGGCTAAATAAGTGCTCTGAGTAAATAGTATCATGGCTGAGACTAAGAACTACAATTATACCTATTAGAGCCAAACCCGAAGCAAAAACTAAAATAAAAGGGCTGAAAAATTACAGACATACAGGCAGATATTTAGCTATTATCAAAGATACTCTTATTTTAGCCTTTGGTGTATTGATTGTGTTATATATATATATATATATATATATATATATACTTTTGCACAGTACTATATATATACATTATATATATATATATTATATATATGTGTATATGTATTATATATATACATTATATATATATACATTACTGTACAAAAGTATTAAGACAAAAACTATTTTATTTTTATGAAGCATCAAAATAATGTTTAGCACACTTTTGCACACTGTCGGTATTGTGCAAAAGTATTAGGACAGTGGGGATTTTCCTAAAAACCTCACTGAAATTCAAATACAGGGTGAAAAGCCAAGTAAATTGCTAATAAATATTGATTATTTAAAACTAGGTGTAAAATGAAATGTATTAAAATGAAGTTATATTTAATTTTTTCTATTTTACAAATTATATACTCTATTGAACATCTATGGGATATTTTGGATAAAAAATAGATAAATCTAATGTTACTTTGCAAGGCACACGTTGGGAACAAATACAAGCTGCTTGGTAGGAGATACCATTAGATACATTGAAGAAGCTTGTGATGTCAATGCCTGACAGAATGAAGGGCGTGATCAAAGCAAAAGGCTATTATACTAAATTTTTAATGTTTTTATTTTTTTCTTGTTAAAGCATTTGTTGAGTAAATCAAATCAAATTAATTAATTAAATTGTTTATTTTCTGTCAATATGCCTCATAAAAGATAAAATAATTCTTGTCCTAATACTTTTGCACAGTACTCTGATCTCTCCATCCCTGGTTATCTTCCCCTCTTAAGGAAGGATTCCACTGTTCACATGCATGGGCTGGGTATCTACGTCAGCGAACACCTCCCCATAGCTACAGTGACTTCACTCAAATCTACTGACCACCAATACATATGTCTCCGCATGTCTCTACTCAGTTCGGTTAGTTACCTATTTTTTCTTTAGCGTTCTCTCTCCTCTCCTGACTGCTCCCTACTAGATAGCATTGCTGACGACATAGATACATATTTGTATTCGGAGACCTCAACGCCCACCACCATGAGTGGCTTGAAAACGCTGTTACTGATCCAGCGGGCATTCACGCCATGAACTTCGCTATTTCCCAATCCCTTACGCAAGTGGTGGACTTCCCCACTCGCTTCCCAAGCACTCCCTCTGGTCATTCCTCACTACTAGATATATGTTTCACCTCTGCGCCTGACGCCTGTCAAGTCTCGCAGCTTTGCCCTCTCGGCAACTCCGACCACGCTGTAGTCTCTCTCAGTATTTCTTTCCAATCTCACTCCCCGCAGGAGCCCCTACCTATACCAAAAAGCTGACTGGGATGCCTTTCGCGATTTCCTCTCCGACGTCCCTTGGGGAAAAGTATTCGATCTACCAGTTGATGACTGTGCCTCTGAGGTCTCGTCATGGGTGAAAGCTGGCATTGATGACTTCATACCCACCAGGAAGTATTGCCTAAAACCTCATTCCTCTCCGTGGTTCTCTCCTGCCTGCTCAGCCGACATTGTCCACAGGAACCATTACTTCCGTCTATTCCGGAGACAGTCATCTGACCAAAATAGGCGACTGTTCACGTTTGCTCGCAATGAGTGTAAGAAAACCCTAAATGACGCCAAACGGCTGTTTGCTGAGAGAATGCGACACCGTAAGTTCGGCTCGAAGGACTATTGGAGGATTTGCAAACGAGTGCTGAACAATAGCAAATCCTCAATACCTCCTTTAATCCATGAATTTGAGGTTCTCACGTCAACTGAGTGCTTTGCCCGCAGATTCTCATCCAACTCCACATTTGACTCATCTGGGGTACACCCACGCGACTTCCCTATTAGAACTGAGGCCAAACTGCACGACGTATATATTACCCCGACAGTAGTATCCAGAGTAATTTCAAAACTCGACCCCGAGTGGAGACAATGGAATCCCGGTGATAGTCCTTAAGAGGTGTGCTCCTGAACTTTCCCCTGTCCTCTCTAAACTGTTTAACTACTGCCTTTCTGCTTCCTGCTTTCCTGCATGCTGGAAGTTCTCTTCAGTCGTTCCTGTATTTAAGAATTGTGGTGAACACTCGGACCCATATTCGAGAAAGTATTCGAGGCCATAATCAATACTGAAATAGTTTAACATCTTACTGCCCACAAACTCTTCTCTGACAGGCAATATGGCTTCCGTTTTGCCAGGTCCACGGCCGACTTGCTATCAACCGTAACGGAGTACATTCTCCAGGTCCTTGATGAATCTGACGAGGCTCGCGCGGTTGCTCTGTATATGTCCAAGGCTTTTGACAGGGTTTGGCACTCTGGCCTCCTATACAAGCTACGGGGTTACGGTATTAGAGGTCGCCTGCTTGACCTAATCCAATCTTTTTTAAATAACCGTAAAATGAAAGTCGTTTTGAATGGGCATGCCTCTACATTTTACAACACGAATGCCGGTGTCACACAGGGCTCTATCCTAGGCCCGACGCTCTTCCTTATTTTCATCAACGACCTCCCAGATGAGATCAGTTCCCAAGTAGGCATCTACGCAGACGACACCACAATATACTCCAGCACCAGTAAGAAACCTGTCGTGACGGACAGACATAATCTCGCTGCTGACCATGAACGGGATCTACACTCTGTGGTGAATTGGGGCAAGAAGTGGCTTGTCAACTTCAATGCGTCTAAGACCAAGCTGTTGTCCGTCAACCATCACAGACAACCTTTCCTGCCTCCCATAAGCATGGACCAAGCGATTCTCCCAGAGAGCAATACACTACACCTCCTCGGCCTTACCCTGTCCTCAGATCTCAATTGGAACCACTATATTGAATCCATAGCTAAATCTACTGCTAAGAGGGTTGGGTCACTATGTCGATCCAGGATGTTTTTTCCGCCTGAATCCATCCTGCATATATACAAGTCAACCATCCGTCTGTGCATGGAGTACTGCTGCCATTTATGGCCATGCGCCCCTGCCGTTCTTCTCAGTATTCTCGATAGGCTCCAAAGGAGAGTCTGTAACGTGATAGGTACTGATCTGGCGGCTCGACTGCAGCCACCGTCGAAATGTGGTCTCCCTTTGTCTGTTCTATAAATACTTTCATGGCTTCTGCTCGGACGAACTTAAGTTACTGGTGCCTCCTCCACAGGTGTTTACTCGTGCAACCAGACTGGCAACTGGGTCCCACCCATTCACAGTCAGGTTAGCCAAATGCAGACGACAATTCTACTTCTGCAGCTTCTTCTCTCGCACTTCCCGCCTGTGGAACTCGCTCCCATATTCTTGTTTTCTTGACGGCTACAACCTCCAGAAATTTAAATGCAATGCCAATACTTATCTACTAACCACTGGACTCTAGCTCTCTCCCCTCCCCCGTATAATCTTCCCTTTCTCTCCACCTATGTATCTGTCATCGCACCTGCTTTCTCAGCTTTCTATTGCTCCTTTCTAACTAGTTTGTACTCCTCACTTTTTTCTAATTAACCTTTTTACATTTATGTAACCCCCTGCACATCAGTGGCGTTTCCGCCTTGCTCGGGGTGAAATGATTAAAAAACTAAAAATAAAAAATATAAACTATATATATATATATATATGTGTGTGTGTGTGTGTGTGTGAGAGAGAGAGAGAGAGAGAGAAATTGAAGCAAACACAGAGATATGATGAAATCAATATAAATTGACTTCTGGGACATATTTTTACATTGCAACTCTTGTCGCGATCGAATTTCAAGGCAACACTAGAACTTTATATTTTCATGCGTCAAAGAAAACAATAGCAGCACAACAAAAGAAGCGATTCAAAAATGAATTATTCATAAATGAATCATTTGAAAACTTTTCCTGAAATTGGAATCTCCTCGTCCTCCAATTTTTTTTTCTTTTTGGGTCCTTTTCATAGATAATCATATTACTTATTGACAACCATTCACGGAATAACAATTACGTGTGGGACTAACAAATTTTGCTTCCTTTAATAGAATCTTTTTCTCGTCATTTCATGTCGGCTGTTTTATCATTTATCATCAAAAATTTCGTATATTTTAATGACGTTGGCTCTCGGCAAGCTTTAAATAGTTGTTTGCGAAATGTTTAGTCAAAGGCTGTATTTAAGAATTAAAATACAAATAAATTGTTTCCACAACTCATATATGTTTGCTTCTTGATAGATGAATATTGTTTTCGCAAGTTCCTCGTGAAGAGATTTGAAAAGTATATTATTCACTTGTAAAATAAGTAATATTTGATACATCGTATGTTTACATCCATTATCGAATTTTTTTAACCACAGAATGTCACTCGGCATTCATCTCATATAAAAATATTTCCATCGTTAAACTGAGGTTTTAACTATGGAAGTCTTCTAACCGAAGACAGAAAGTGTGATACGGAGATCCGATGGCGTATTGGCATGGCTAAGGATGCATTCCAGAAGATGATTAGAGCATTGAGACACAGCAGTTTCTATACATTTATATTCTTGAAATCCAAAAGCACAAGGATGCATTCCAGAAGTTGAGTAAAGTATTAAGAGACAGGAAAATTTTGCTAGAACCAAAGAAGAAAGTGCTGGATTGTTATGTGATGTCTGTCCTTCAATATGGCAGTTAAGATGAAGACTAAGAAAAAAACCTAAAGCAACCGAAATGTGGTTCTACAGATGAATAGTGGATATAAATTGGGGGGTCAATTCCATATTACAATCAATATATAAACTGACCCCTCATTTTGTGGTCACAGCAGTTCTATACATTTATATTCCAAAAACACAAGGATACATTCCAGGAGCTGAGTAGAGTATTAAGAGACAGGAAATATTCACTAGAAACAAAGAAGAGAGAACTGGATAGTTATGTGATGTCTGTCCTTCAATATGGCAGCGAATGCTGGACAATATTATCAAAGATGAAGGAAAAACTTGAAGCAACCGAAATGTGGTTCTACACAAGCATGCTGGTGATAAAGTGAGGGATCAATTCCATATTACAATCAATATATAAACTGACCCCTCATTTTGTGGTCACAACAGTTTCTATACATTTATCTTCCTGAGATCCAAAAGCACAAGGATGCATTCCAGAATCTGAGTAGAGTAGTGATTGTTATGAGATGTATGGCAGTGAATGCTAGAAAATCTCATGAAGATGAAAGAAAGAAATGAAGCAACTGAAATGTGGTTCTACAGAAGGATGCTGAGGATGCCATGGACGGAACATGTGTGCAACGTTTTGGGTGCCAAGGAAGCAAACTGATACTGAACATCAGGAAAGGGAGTTGAAGTTTTTGTGACATGTAGTGAGGAAGGAGGGCTTGGAGAACCTGATACTTACGGGACGGATAGAGGGAAAGAGAGACAAATGGAAGCAAAGAATGACATACTTGATGAACTTGAGCAGACAGATGATAGAACGCGGATTGTATGGAGAAGGTGTATTAAAAGCGAGAAAGGATAGGGAGATATGGAAGGCCATGATCGCCCAAATCCTGAAGGTACACTTGTCTTAGATCTTCCTGCAAACTTGGTAGTTGGTGTAAATATGGCAGTAATCGAATTATGATGAAAATGACAAAGTAATAATAATAATAATAATAATAAGAAGAAGAAGAAGAAGAAGAAGAAGAAGTAGAAGAAGAAGAGGAAGTGAAATAAAGTGTATGATAATAATAATAATAATATTATGAATAATAATAATAATTATTATTATTATTATTATTATTATTGTTGTTGCTGTTGTTGTTGTTGTTGTTGTTAAAAACCAGAAAGAGAAAACTTGTCTATTAATTCATATGACTTGTCCAGCGGATTGTAACATAGCAATCAAGGAATTTGAAAAACTGTCAAAATATAAAGACCTGGAAATTGAAATAGAAAAAAATGTGGAAATTGAAAACAAGAGTTGTGCCAGTGATAGTAGGTGCACTTGGAATGATAAAAAATGGAACAAAACAACACATTGAAAGAATCCCTGGAAACCCCAGCTTAAGAGATATACAAAAAATTGTCTTATTAAGTACAGCCCACACACTAAGGAAAACTTTATCTATGTAATGCTGGGGATGATAGGCAAGATAGAAAAACATGAAATGGAGCCATAACAACACGCCATGATCTGCCTTAGATCTTTCCGCAGACTTGGTTGGTAGTGCGACCATAGCAGAAATCGAAATATGTTGAAAAATGACATAATAATAATGTTAACACTTAGCGATGGTCCCGAGCATCTGGATTAAAGGTTGAAACGGAAGGCTTTATTCTTGAAGCGGAAGACCAGAGACTTTTCAGCTAAATATACATGATAATGGGGAATACAAAATGCAGGTTCTGAAACAAATATCAAGAGTCCGTAGACCATCTGATCTCAGGATATTCTGTGCGTGCACTAAATAAATATAAAAAATTGTCGCAATAGAATGGGACAATATTTACGCCAGACAATATGCAAACACTTTAGAAGAGATGCAAACAAAAACTGGTCAGAGAATCAACTAGTACAGGTAATTCACAATGACGTGTGAAATACTGGTTTTTTCCCAAATAGTAAAAGGATTGATCATGCGCTTAAAGAAAAAGTCAAAACCAGATTTCGCAAGTCGGTTTTAAATTGATTTTTGTCCAATGGAAGCGACTTGCAAGACTTCAGTACTTAGCGATGCAGTGGGAAAATCTAAAATTACTATAAAACGGCCTAATCAGCGTCAGTCAAGACAGTCACTCGTATGGAAGCAGCGAGAAAGACAACACTAAAATGTAACTTCAACTTCAAATCGACCCGGAGATAAAGTCAGGTCGCACTTTGTTCTCTTTCTCCTTATTTCACGTGTACCGATTTGTTTCACTTTTACATCCAAAGACATTCCTACTGAATACATACATACATAAGTACGTACGCATATACTCATTCAACAATTTTCTACAAATCTTGATACCCATAACTTTATCACTGAACCCGAACTCTACCCTGAACTTCTTAATAATGTTTCTAATTGCACATTGATTCTTGCAACTTATGTTAATCATTTCTTTTAATAAAGTTCTATTTTAAAATGAAAAATGTATATTTTATTCTTACTTTATTCCACACAATTCCACATAATCCAATCCGCCGACAACCAGCCTTCTCATGATAAGCCTCTGATAATTCTGATGATAATTCTGGTGATAATTCTGGTGATAATTCTGATGATAATTCTGATGATAATTCTAATGATAATTCTGGTGATAATTCTGGTGATAAATCAGGTGATAATTCTGGTGATAATTCTGATGATAATTCTGGTGATAATTCTGATGATAATTCTGATGATAATTCTGGTGATAATTCTAATGATAATTCTGATGATAATTCTAATGATAATTCTGATGATAATTCTAATGATAATTCTGGTGATAATTCTGATGATAATTCTGGTGATAATTCTGATGATAATTCTGATGATAATACTAATGATAATTCTGGTGATAATTCTGGTGATAATTCTGGTGATAATTCTGATGATTATTCTGGTGATAATTCTGATGATAATTCTGATGATAATTCTAATGATAATTCTGGTGATAATTCTGGTGATAATTCTGGTGATAATTCTGATGATTATTCTGGTGATAATTCTGATGATAATTCTGATGATAATTCTGGTGATAATTCTGATGATAATTCTGATGATAATTCTAATGATAATTCTGGTGATAATTCTGATGATAATTCTGGTGATAATTCTGATGATTATTCTGGTGATAATTCTGATGATAATTCTGATGATAATTCTAATGATAATTCTGGTGATAATTCTGGTGATAATTCTGATGATAATTCTGATGATAATTCTGGTGATAATTCTGATGATAATTCTGATGATAATTCTGGTGATAATTCTGATGATAATTCTGATGATAATTCTGGTGATAATTCTGGTGACAATTCTGATGATAATTCTGGTGATAATTCTGATGATAATTCTGATGATAATTCTGGTGATAATTCTGATGATAATTCTGATGATAATTCTGGTGATAATTCTGATGATAATTCTGGTAATAATTCTGTTGATAATTCTGATGATAATTCTGGTGATAATTCTGATGATAATTCTGATGATAATTCTGGTGATAATTCTGATGATAATTCTGATGATAATTCTGGTGATAATTCTGATGATAATTCTGGTGATAATTCTAATGATAATTCTGGTGATAATTCTAATGATAATGCTGGTGATAATTCTGATGATAATTCTGATGATAATTCTGGTGATAATTCTAATGATAATTCTGGTGATAATTCTGGTGATAATTCTGATGATAATTCTGCATAAATCCTGTAAACGGTAAGGATAGCAAATTAAGAATTAAAATCAAACTTTCTTCACTTTTACAAAAATCACAATAAAGTTTGAAATCCTTGTTTTTCCCATATAAAAAAAAAGGATTGACCATGTTCTTAAAGAAAAAGTTGAAACTGGATTTCGCCAGTAGGTGGTAAAGTGATTTGCTGACCAATGGGAGCGGCTTCCAAGAACAAAAGAGATATCGCGATCAAATCTAAAATTACTATAAAAGGCCCCAATCAGCGCCATTCAACACAAACTCAGATGGGAGCAGCGAGAGGCACCGTTAAAAATGTCACGAGAGAAACTTCAAGTGACCCGGACATTTGTCCTCTTTCTCTTTCATTCACGTGTGCTGATTTCTTCTACCCCTTCTTCTCCCTCCAAAGACATTCCTACCAAACAAACACATACATACGTACGTACGCATATATTCTTTCAACAATTTCTACTATAAACATTTTCTTCAACTCTTGTTGCCTTAAACTTTCTAAATGAACATTAATGTCTACCAATTCTTGTTATTCTTTCCTTGTAATAAATTTCTATTTTAAAATGAAAAATGTATATTTTATTCTTACTTTATTCCAAACAATTCCACAGATTCCAACCTTATGATGGTGATAATTCTGGATAAAACTTGTAAGCTGTAGGGAGTTCGGTTAAGTATGACACAAGGCCGGAATTAAATAAAAATTAACCAGTTACCTACGGCTACAGGTGCTCTTGGAATGATAAAAAAGGAACACAACAGTACATTGAACAAATTTGGAAATCTCAACTTATGTGAAATACAAAAAAATATCTTGATAAGCCGACAAACTAAGAAAAATTATGTCCATGTAAAGCTAGTGATTTTATGGGTGCATTCACTTTCGCGCAAATACCCTTGGGAAAGGTTGTTAATCCGTCACTTCCTTCCAGTTATGGGTTAAATAAGAGGACAGATCGGGGTCTATAGCCTTGGTCGGCAACCAGTCTACCGCAGAAAGCAATGGCAGCCTACTGCGGGATAATCTTCTGCCCAGTCAGTCATGTCTCTTTCGAGACATGATCGCCCAAGCATGTATCACGTATAGCACTGAACTGACTGATGGAATATAATATTTAGAGACATGATTATGGCTTCTACTGAAATGATCGCCCAAATATGTATCCCGTATAGCACTTAAGTCATGTCTCTTTCGCCCAAGCGTGTATCACGTATGGCATTTAACTGACTGACAAAAACATATCATAAGTAGCCATAGCAACATAATAATACCTGCCTTACGTCTCCACGGAGACTTAGTAGGTAATGTGACCATTATAGAAACTGAAATATAATAGCGATAACAATAACAATAATCACAAATTAAAGATTATACCACAGTAAATAAAAGATTAAACAACATAGAAAAAGTGCCCACTTGGAAGGAGAAATTAAAGCAAAATATTGAGAAAATCAGATGCTGAACATTTGAGTTATCTTTCAGTCTGTTAAGCGCCATACGTGATACACGTATGGGCAAACGTTTTTTACGCAATAGGTTGGCATTACTTTCTCTGGTAGACTAATTGCCAACCAGAGCTACAGAACCCAATCTTTCTGTTATTTAACCCATAGCTGGTGAAGAAGCGATGCATTAATACCTTTTCCACGGGTATTTGCGCATAAGTGAATGAAACGACGAGTCCTGGAAAACCAGATACCAGATGAGATTTCAAGTAATTTAAATGTTTAAACACAGAAAAGAAAGACGGAATAAAAAAATAAAATTCAGAAACAAAAAAATAAAAAATAAAAAATAAAAACTGGGATGAACATCACTCAAACCCGGTTACAGGGATAGGATTTGGAACAAATTTTTGGAACTTTAACATCCACACAGACAGCACATTACAGCTAATCGTTTTTTTTTGTTTTGTTTTTTTTTTCTTATCGTATAAAGGGACAAAGATTTCGGGGTTGCTGATCATGGAACAATGTGGCAAGAGACAGTCAGAGACTTAATAGCGTATCTTTTGAAACTGTTAGACCCAAGAGTAGTGTTTTTTTTCGTTTTTTTTTTTTTTTGTTTTTTTAAGACCAAGCTGTTGTCTGTCAACCATTACAGGCAACCTCTCCTGCCTCCCATAAGCATGGACCAAGCGATTCTCCCGGAGAGTAATACACTACGCCTCCTCAGACTTACCCTGTCCTCAGACCTCAAATGGAACCACTATATTGAATCCATAACAAAATCTACTGCTAAGAAGATTGGGTCACTATGTCGATCCAGGATGTTTTTTCCACCTGAATCCATCCTGCATATATACACGTCAACCATCCGCCCGTGCATGGAGTACTGCTGCCATTTATGGTCAGGTGCCCCTGCCGTTCTCCTCAGTGTTCTTGACAGGCTTCAAAGGAGAGTCTTTAATGTGATAGGTACTGATCTGGCGGCTCGACTGCAGCCACTTCCCCATCGTCGAAATGTGGCCTCCCTTTGTCTGTTCTATAAATACTTCCATGGCTTCTGCTCAGACGAACTTAAGTCACTGATGCCTCCTCAACAGGTGTTTACTCGTGCAACCAGACTGGCGAATGTGTCCCACCCATTCACAGTCAGGTTAGCCAAATGCAGACGACAATTCTACTCCTGCAGCTTCTTCTCTCGCACTTCCCGCCTGTGGAACTCGCTCCCGTATTCTTGCTTTCTTGACGGCTACAACCTCTACAAATTTAAATGCAATGTCAATACTCATCTACTAACCACTGGACTCTCGCTCTCTCCCCACCCCTGTATAACTTTCCCTTTCTCTCCACCTATGTATCTCTCATCGCACCTGCTTTCTCAGCTTTCTATTGTTCCTTTCTAACTAGTTTGTACTCCTCACTCTTTTCTAACTAATCTTTTTACATTTATGTAGCCCCCTGCACATCAGTGGCGTTTCCGCCTTGCTCGGGGTGAAATGATTAAAAAAAAATCACTTCACACAAGCAAGGCTGTACTGCCGCTGGTCTGCAAAAAGTTACATGAGAGTAAAGCAAGAAGAAAGAGGATCAAGATTCAGAGGGTGTCGGAGAAAGATATGAATACCGGTGAGCAGGGGGTTACGTGATAATAGAGTGAGAAGGGAGAAAAACAGGTAAATTTTTCATTTGTTCCCCGAAGGCCTTTACCCCGTCAAATCTTTCCAAAACATCCTTATTTCCGTGCTAATGTATATGCTGAACTCAAATCGAAAATTGTTTAGGGAAGAAACCTACCTTTTTTCATATTATCGACCGGAAAGAAATAGGACAATATCACACTCCTATCTGATTCACCGCTGAATGACTTGAGGCGTAGGATACTTATTCCGACCTATTTACTTCCTTTGAGCAATTACTCCGCGATTTATTTGGTTTCGGAACTCAATTTCCGCGTAGTAATTGCAAAAAGAAAGTAAAAAGGCCGAAAAAAGTCATTCTGCAGTGAATAACAATTTTTGATGCGCGGTTACAGGGCGACAAGAAGTACGATAATTTTCTGTTCGTAAACTGGAAAACAGGTAGGTTTCGTCAATAAACAATTATCGATTTGAGTTCAGCATTTACATTTGCACAGAAATAAGGATGTTTTGGAAAGATTTGAAGGGGTAAAGGCCTTCGGGGAACAAATGAAAAATTTACGGTAAAACAATATACGAGGGATGACGGAAAACGTATAAGAGAAAGATGAGAATCAGGGAGATAAAATTTGGCAATTGACGTAGGAATTTTAGAGATTGTAGCTGTCAGGGAAGCAAGCACTTCTAGTTCGGCGAAAGAAAATAGTTGAGTAGAAATGGCGGTTACATTTGACTGTTCTGACTGTAAAATGGTAGAACTTTGTTACCCATTTAATAGCCCTAGTCAATTCAAGTAGAGGGGTCGCCAGGGAGATAAGAGCACCAGAGAAAAAGCCGTGAAAATATTCTAGTAAAGACAGAGGAAAGCCGTATCCTGTCAATGAGAAAGTGACTAAAGGCGACCTGCAATCTCGCGACTGATTATTTTCATATCATCCTTTGGATTTTGTCAAGAAACCAGTGATGAATATTAGAAGCGCCTGATTAGATATGGTCAGTTTTCAATGCAATGTGAGCAAGATGGATTCTGAAAAGTGAGGGATCAGTTTATGTATTGATTGTAATGTAGAATTGATCCCCCATTTATATCTACATTATAATAGTATAGAATTTTTTTTATAATCATATCATTAGCGATAGGGGAATAAGTCTTGTAAATTGTCCGTTATAATTTTGAAGAAAGTGGTGTAGGTAGGGGATATAGTTGATTCATAAAAGTGTGTTTTATGACCGCTTGGCTAGCCTTTATTCTTTGTGTTTTTTTTTTAGAGGGGGAGAATAAGGAGGTGTAAAGGGTAGGAAAGGATGGTATTGGACCCATCTTTAATGTTTATTTGTACAACTATAGAATAATTTTGTATTTAAGCACAGTTTTTTTAATTAATCTTAATTTTGATTTTAGGAAAGTACATTTTTCTATAAAACTTTAAATTACATTCGATTATAGTTCGTGGTGTGTAATAGGTAAAATTTGATATAAGAGGAGGTGTTAGTACTATAAAGTTTTATCGTCTCTAGGGGGCTTCTAGTTTTGGCTTGTGCAGTATTTTTCAGCAGGATTGCAAGGTTAGTTCTTTAATATGTTTGTAGTTTACTGGAATTTCATACCTCTTTATATATATATATATATATATATATATATATAGTGGAACCTGTCGTATGCTACCATCCCATCAAAATTGGTCACATACGGCAGGTGGTCACTCATTAAAGGCTCATATTCATGACCTATTTACGCCAGGAACATATATTCCACTCATCAGAATGTACATTTTAGAATTTTACCATATAATCTGGTAATAAATAAATGAGAACATAAGAAAATGGCCTAACTTTAAAGAAATTCATTCAGCATAATTCATTTTAAAATTTAAAAAAAAACGTATTTACAACGGTCAACAAGAGACCAAAATATTTATTCACAAAAAATATTTATTAAGTGGACTTAAAAAAAGTATACAGTTTCAGTTTTTTTCTTAACAGTGAGTGATAGCAAAAGAGAATCTGTGATAATACATGAAAAAGAAAACATTTCTGATTTGACACAATGACCCGACCTTTCTAGCAGTAACTGTTCACCAGTTTACATGAACATAACATTGTGAGTTTGGTCCGGATCCTGTGTCACACAAAGATAAGTTTAATAAATGTGAACAAAAAACAAAGAATAGGAACGGAAGTTCGTTATATTCAAAAGACTCTAAAGAACAAACATCGATAGAAATCACTTGAGTGATCCCATTGTCTTAGTTAATACGCCGACAGACAAAGTTGATGCGGTAAAAGAATTTTAACCGCTGTTTACAACTGAATTATTTTTTTTTATAATCATATTGCCCCAAGCAAGGCATTTTACTGCCACTGTTTTGCAGGGGGTTACATAGGAGGAAAGTTATGAGAAAGAGTGACAGGTTATAAGAGGTGTCAGAAAGTGGGTAAGAGAAGGATGACTATGGCCATTAAGTGAGGGATCAGTTTATGTATTGCTTGTAATGTAGAATTGATCCCCCGTTTATATCTACATTATAATAGTATAGAATTTTTTTTATAATCATATCGCCCCAATCAAGGCATTTTACTGCCACTGTTTTGCAGGGGGTTACATAGGAGGAAAGTTACGAGAAAGAATGACAAGTTATAAAGGGGTGTCAGGAAATGGGTAAAAGAAAGATGACTGTGGCCATAAAGAGAGGGGTCAATTTATAAATTGTTTGTAATATAAAATTGATCCCCCACTTTATATTTACATAATCATTTCTTGTCTGCTGATAAGACATAGAAACTGAATCAGTCAATGAAATACTGATTAGCTACACATGCATGTCTTTTAGATTTATTTACATTCTCTGGAATATAAATGTATAAAAATTTGTTTTTTAATCATATCGCCCCAATCAAGGCATTTTACTGCCACTGTTTTGCAGGGGGTTTACATGGGAGGAAAGTTAGGAGAAAGAGTGACAGGTTATGGGGGTGTCAGGAAATGGGTAAGAAAAAGGTTAAGATACTGATAAGAGTAGAGTGGATGAAAAACGGAGAATAAGAGAGAGGATGCAGGTTAGTGAAATAGGAGATGACTATCGACTTTACATTTAAATTCTTGGAGAATCTATCTATCTATCTATCTATCTATCTATCTTTTTTATAATCATATCGCCACAAGCAAGGCTTTTTACTGCCCCTGTTTTGCAGGGGGTTACATAGAAGGAAAGTTATGAGAAAGAGTGACAGGTTATAGGGGATTTCAGGAAGTGGGTTAAAGAAGGATGAGGATACTGACGAGAGTAGAGTCGACGGGGAAAGAAGCACGAGAGAGAGGATGCAGGTTAGTGAAATAGGAGATGACTATCGACTTTACATTTAAATTCTTGGAGATTTAGAAGTCGGGGAAGCATGTGAACGGAAGAAAATTCCACAGGCGAGAAATGCATTCTGCCATCCATTTGCTCAGACCTATCAACTATGTCTCGCGCTGCTTTCCCATGTTTCTTTATCCGTTCTGTGAGTATTCAATTCTCCAGGCCCTCTTTCCTCATTATATGTCCTAGAAACCTTATATGTCTCTTCCTTATATCAAGTATGAGTTTTCTCTTCCTTTCCTTTCTCTCCAACACCTCTTAGCATCCTTCTGTAGAACCACATTTCTGCTGGTTCAAGCCTCTCCTTCATCCTTGAAAAGATCGTCCAACATACACCTCAATACAGAAGAAAATACATCACATAGCGATCTAGCACTCTCTTCTTTGTTTCTAATGAGATATTCCTGTCTTTTAGTACAAAACTGATTGTCAGAATCCTGATGAATAGAGCGAGAAGCAGAATCAGGCCAGAGATAGGACAGGAACAGTGCGGGTTCGTCAAAGACACTGGAACAAGGAACGCCATATTCATGATTAGGATGCTCTCTGAAAGGGCATTACAAATGAAGAAAGACTTGTACCTATGCTTCATTGATTACGCGAAAGCATTCGACAAAATACGACACAAAGAATTGATGGAAATGATAGGAAACCTCGACATTTTCGGCAAAGATATAAGAATAATCAAGAATCTCTACTGGCAGCAAACGGCCTGCATACGGACAGGTAACGACCTCAGTAGATACACAAAGATAGAAAAAGGCGAATTGGCATGGCAAAGGACGCGTTCCAGAAGATGAGCAAAATACTAACACACAGGAAGATCTCAATAGAAATGAAGAAAAGAGTGCTAGACTGCTACGTGATGTCAGTTCTTCAGTACGGCTGTGAATGCTGGACAATATCATCGAAAATGAGGACAAAACTGGAAGCGGCCGAAATGTGGTTCTACAGAAGGATGCTACGGATATCGTGGACTGAGCATACAAGCAACGACGAAGTGTTAGAAAGAATGGCAACAAAAAGGAAATTGATGCTGAGCATCAGGAAGAGACAACTGAAGTTCCTGGGACATGCAATGAGGAAGGAAAGCCTGGAGAACCTGATACTGACTGGTCAGATAGAAGGAAGGAGAGACAGAGGAAGGCAGCGGATAACATATTTGCAGGGCCTGATCAGGTGGATGACGGAACGGGGGTTGCCAGGAGCAACAGGAGCAAACATACTAAGAGCCACAAGGGATAGGGAGACGTGGAGATCCATGATCGCCTACGTCCTGAAGGGACAGGGCACATAGAAGAAGAAGAAGAAGTACTTTGGTTAGCTTTTGAAATGCGTCCTTGGCCATGCCAATGCGTCTATGGATCTCAACTTGACACTTTCCATCCTCTGTCAACACGCTTCCCAGATACTTAAATTTGCTTAGTTTCTCCGACCTGTAGATAGCATTTTGGGGTCTGCTTTTTACTGATGACCATACCCTGATTGAGCACTCTGGAAGAATGGTAGACTTTGCAAAACAGTAGCTACTCTGGCATGTACGCATCGCTCATTCAAAAATGAATTAGAGCACTCTGGCTATTGGGCGTGTATAATGATGATATACACGCTAAAATGTCTGCTTTCTTCTACAGAGCGCACATAGCCCAAAGGTAGAATCGCCGACTGACGCCAATTCGATTGGGTTTCACTCCTGGGTTAAAAGCAATCGGAGACTAACCGTACTGATGAGCTGTGATAGAGCGAAACGGATCTGTCTGCTGATGACTATATATATATATGTACAATTTATATATATATATATCCACTACAAATTGTACATTTTGTTTCGACATTGGACTTCCAATGTCTCAAGTGGTGTGGAAAGGAATGGAAGACCTCTTTTCTTATATTTGGCAAGTTGTGTGTGGGATGTTGGCGGGGGTTAGCGATAAGGGAATAAGTCTTGTAAATTGTCTGTTAGAATTTTCAAGAAAGTGGGGTAGGTGGGGGATATAGTTGATTCATGAAAGTGTGTTTTATGACCGCTTGGCTAGCCTTTATTCTTTGGTTTTATTCGAGTGGGGGGGAATAAGGCGGTGTAAAGGGTGGGAAAGGATGGGATTGAACCCATCTTTAATGTTTATTTGTACAACTATAAAATATTTTTGTATTTAAGCACAGTTTTTTAATTAATCTAATTTTGTATATTTAACCTTAATTTTGAATTTAGGAAAGTACATTTTTCTATAAAACTTTAAATTACATTCGATTATAGTTCGTGGTGTGTAATAGGTAAAATTTGATATAAGAGGGGGTGTTAGTACTATAAAGTTTTATCGTCTCTAGGGGGCTTCTAGTTTTGGCTTGTGCAGTATTTTTCAGCAGGATTGCAAGGTTAGTTCTTTAATATGTTTGTAGTTTACTGGGATTTCATGCCTCTTTATATATATATATATATATATATATATATATATATATAGTGGAACCTGTCGTATGCTACCATCCCATCAAAATTGGTCACATACGGCAGGTGGTCACTAATTAGAGGCTCATATTCATGACCTATTTACGCCAGGAACGTATATTCCACTCATCAGAATGTACATTTTAGAATTTTACCATATAATCTGGTAATAAATAAATGAGAACATAAGAAAATGGCCTAACTTTAAAGAAATTCATTCAGCATAATTCATTTTAAAATTTAAAAAAAAAACGTATTTACAACGGTCAACAAGAGACCAAAATATTTATTCACAAAAATATTTATTAAGTGGACTTAAAAAAAATATACAGTTTCAGTTTTTTTCTTAACAGTGAGTGATAGCAAAAGAGAATCTGCGATAATACATGAAAAAAAAACATATAAAAAACTGACAGCGATCGTGGATGGGGGTAAAGAAACAGAGAGATAGAGATAGATATACCCAGATAGATATACCCAGATAGATATACCCAGATAGATATACCCAGGTAGAAATAGAGAAGATCAGTCAGTTAAGTGCCATACGTGATACACGCTTTGGGCGATCATGTCTCGAAAGTGACATGACTGACTGGGCAGAATATTATCCCGCAGTAGGTTGCCATTGCTTTCTGCTGTTGACTGGTTGCCGACCTAAGCTATAGAACCCAGTTTAACCCATAACTGGAAGGAAGAGACTGATTAATACCTTTCCCGAGGGTATTTGCGCGTAAGTGAATGCAAAGAATTCAGCTGGAATTCCAACTCGGCTCCCCGATTTCTTGTTCCGAGCCGATATCCAATGCACCACAACGCACATCCTATAGAGAAGATAGATAAACAAAAAATAAAAGAACGAATTAGATAGACATTTGAGAAAGTGACATAATTTGGATTTTCCTAATCCCTGAATTTATCTAAGTCAGCACAGAGACTGCGACAAATCCCTTGAACATGCCAAATGCAATACATGTTGTACGAAACAGCCGATATTTGACCGTAAGGTGAACTCAGGCAATGTACATTTCAATGAGAAATAACTGTTTGATACAAAACTACAATTACACAAACAATTAGGAAGTGTTCCTGGCTTAGATAAAAACAAAATGAAATAAATTACTCATTTAGTTTCTTCTTAGAAGTTCGCAGTGTGCGACCAAAATAGAATTTTTTTAAAGCGGTCGCTTGATCAGTGATTTTCACCCGTTGATGTTGTTCGCTGGTCGCGTTCTGGATGTGGTCGATCACTAAGGGTGAATTAATCGTCTTTGCATATAAAAACGGCGTTCGTTAACAACAGGTAGTGGTCGCATACGGCAGGTTCTGTTGTTTTTATCATTTCTTTTAGGTCATATATGTAAATACAATCTTATATAGCAAAATAAATAGCTGACTTGAGTAGAGATAACCAAGGATGTTGTTCTCTCTTTGCAATCGTTCTCTTGAAGTTATAAATATGCGGTTTGCACGTGTTGCAAGACTTTTTTAGTTAATCACTAGATATTTTAGCATGTCTTGTGTCAGTGTTAACAGAACTCAATTCAATTGTTACTCCTTATCTACCGGTATGAATTCACAATCAGTCCCAGTAATGGTCCCTAAGCTAAGCAGTATCGACGCTCATTCAGGAATGGCAATGAAATGTCCCGGCCGTAAGTGAAATGTTGCTGAATTATTTTGAGCTTTGACTCATGGCTTTAATTTTCATTGGGCACCTTGCAATAAGGATTTAAAACTTATGTTGGGTAGTTATCTACATAAGATTATCGACCTAAGGGTAATTTTTTCTAGTTTTTTACTTGATTTTTTCTTTTTTTCTTTCTTCTTTTGTTTTAATTTTCCTGTGTTTCTTTTCCCTTTTTATTTCTTTCGTTTTTCAAATCTTTAATTTTCTTTATCCATTCCATTCCTTGTCCTTGTTTACAGCCTTTCTTTCTTTCTTTCTTTCTTTCTTTCTTTCTTTTATCATATTTCTTTTAGGTTCCATACATTTTTTTTCTCATTCTTTCTCTCATTTCTTTCTTTCTTTTTATCATTTGTTTTCGTTTTTCCTTCTCGCATCCTTCAATGTCATGTTTTTCCTTTGTTTTGATTTTATTGTTTCGTTCTTTTTCTCATTATTTGCTTTTTTTTCACTTTCTTTCATTTTTACTTACTTTTCGTAATTTCTTTTAAAAAAATTGCCTTGTTTTCTTTTTCATTTTGTTTACTCACTTAATTTTTTTTTATTTTCATTGCTCGCTCTCTCTCTCTCTTTTCTTTCTTCTTTTCACCTTTCTTAAGTTCGTTCTTCAGATTTTTTCTTTCATTCTTTCTCTATATTTCTTGCATGTCCATTTTATATTCTTTTATTATTTTTTAATTGTTCATTTTCTTTTCTCCCGTTTTTCTAAAGCGTTTTTTTCATTTATTAGATTTCATTCTACATATTTCTTTTCTTTCCTTCTCTAGCTTTTTCATTCTTTCTTTATTTCTTCTTTTCTTTTATTATCTCGTTTTCCGTTTCTCTTCTTTTTGTTTGCTTTATTTCTGTTTTTTCTTGAACATTTTCTCATATTCTCTTTTTTTCACTCATTTTTCATTTATTTGATTTCATTTTACATATTTCTTTTCTTTCCTTCTCTAGCTTTTTCATTCTTTCTTTATTTCTTCTTTTCTTTTATTATCTCGTTTTCCGTTTCTCTTCTTTTTGTTTGCTTTATTTCTGTTTTTTCTTGAACATTTTCTCATATTCTCTTTTTTTTCACTCATTTTTCATTTATTTGATTTCATTCTACATATTTCTTTTCTTTCCTTCTTTAGCTTTTTCATTCTTTCTTTATTTCTTCTTTTCTTTTATTATCTCGTTTTCCGTTTCTCTTCTTTTGTTTTCTTTATTTCTGTTTTTTCTTGAACATTTTCTCATATTCTCTTTTTTTTCACTCATTTTTCATTTATTTGATTTCATTCTACATATTTCTTTTCTTTCCTTCTCTAGCTTTTTCATTCTTTCTTTATTTCTTCTTTTCTTTTATTATTTCGTTTTCCGTTTCTCTTCTTTTGTTTTCTTTAGTTCTGTTTTTTCTTGAACATTTTCTCTATTTATCATTTATTTTATTTTTTCTGTTTCAAATTTTCTTTCTTTCTTCTTTTTCTATCTAACTTAAAATATACACTCATTTCATAACGTACCTCTTCTGACATTTCCTAAATAAGTGTAATGTGTTAAATGATTTATTAATCATCCTTATATTTTTTCCATTCATTTGATTTTCCTCTAAGTTATCCTTACTCTTCGTTCTTTTGTCTTACCATCTTTTTATTTGATTTTCATTTCCTTTAGTCTATCCTTCATACGCTGCTATTCTTAAATTTCTATTTTCTATTCGTAGTGTTGTTTTGTCGACCGAGGCGTAGTAAATTACTTAGCGAGTTGGTTGTAAACTGATATTCGAGCTAATTTAATTCACAGCCATGCAGAAATGTACTTATACAAAATATCGCTATTGTTTATGAATATTTATATGTATTCGCCTTTATTTTATGCATGTATATATTTTGCAGTAATGTTTTGTACTAAATAACTTCTTTTGAGCCAAGATAATGTGTTGATGAGGGAAACTATCAACAAGATTACATAATATAATTCTATGGAATTAGATGTTAAATATGAACGAAAGTAAATTTCTTTCATCCATATTCGTAATATGTTGTCTAAGATAACGCCAGAACATCTTTATAACTATTTCATTTAAGTTCTTCTACGTTCCATGTTCCTTCAGGACGTTTACAATCATGGTTCTCCCCAATTTCATGTTCTTTGTAGCTCCTAGTAATGTTTGTCCTTTTCTTACCTCTTCTAAACTTGTCTTTCCATCTATTTACACAAGCTCATAACGTAAGTCATAAGCTATTTCTTCTTGCCTGAGTATATTCTGTCAAATTTCCCAAACCTTCTTTCTTCATTATTACCCCGAGAAAGTTCAACAGTCGCTTTCTCATATTAGCCATAAGCAGCCTTTGAGATTTGAAAAAGAAATCAGTCGACCTGCGGTCGAGAGCGAGGAAAATTCTCTCGCCCCAAAATCATTTTACTCGACTGACTCTATTTTCTTAATAGTCGCCTTTTTATTTTAATTGTATCACCCCGAGCAAGGCGGTAATGCCACTGATGTTCAGGGGGCTACATAAGAGTAAAAAGGTTAAGTAGAAGAGAGTGAAGAGGAAGACGAACCAGTTGGAAAGGAGCAAGAGAAGTATGGGAATACAGGTGTGATGACAGTTGCAAAGGTGAAGAGAAAGGAAAGGATATACGGGGTGGTGAAAGAACTAGAGTTAAGTGGTTAATAGATGAGTATTGACATTGCATTTAAATTCCTGGAGGTTGTAGCCGTCAGGAAAGCAAGAATATTGAAGCGAGTTCCACGGGCGGGAAGTGCGAGAGAAGAAGCTGCAGGAGTAGAATTGTCGTCTGCATTTGGTTAATCTAACTGTGAATGGGTGGGGCCCAGTTGCCAATCTGGTTGCACGAGTAAACACCTGTTGCAGAGGCACCAGTGACTTAAGTTCGTTGGAGCAAAAGCCATAAAAGTATTTATAGAACAGACAAAGGGAAGCCACATCTCGTCGGTGGGGAAGTGGCTGTAGTCGAGCCGTTATGTCGGTACCTATCACATTACTGATTCTCCTTTGGAGCCTGTCGAGACGTAAACATAACGTGAATCGATCACAAAAAACAAAAAAATGAAATTTATTTAAAATTTCGAACGTCTTAGAAATGTTTAAAATTTTTTAAAAGATAAATACAACAAAATTTCATCTTTTCTCTTAATAATAACATAAATATTTTAATGATAAAATTGTTTTTATTAAGCTTTAACTTTTAACATCATGTTATGCTTTTTCTTTTCTTTATTTTATTTTATTTATTCATTTTTTTTTTTTTTTGCCAATTGAGTGGAGGTACCGAAATTTGAAGTTTCTTTTTTTCTATTTGACTACACCATCCATCTCATGGAGTATTGTGACACGATAACTAGGCGTATATTAAGGTACTTTGTAAAATATGTATTTTATTATAATAGATTAAAATAGAAAATGGTTAAGAATAGAAAATAGATTAAAAACATGTTTTGTTTTAACAAAAGTGAAAAAGAAGAGAAAAAATAAATAAATAAGCGCTTTTTCTTTTATGAGGAAAATTGTGGAAGAGAAAAGAGTATCAGATTACTGTTTTAAATCCTACCACTCTTCCGGTAAATATTTGACTCTTGACTCGGTGATTTAATGTGATAAGAGTTAAAGTTCAGGTCAACGACTGTCTTTTACTGTGTCTTAACCACACATTAAGAATTTTCCGGCGGAAGCTTTATTAAGATAAAAAAAAGATAAAAAAAAGTCCTGGAAAAAATACTGAGGCTAGGTACAGACTGGATGTCTGCAGGATATTTACACATCAAAAGAAGGAAAATTTAAGTGCCCTGAAATATCGGACTTGCAGTCGACAATTGCTTATCAACCGGTGGTTTAAAGCATTTCCGAATTTCCGGATTTCCGGATTCATTTCAAATAAATAGAAGTGAATCAGTTGGGTTAAATCAGTTAGTTAGTTTCCAGTTAGTTCAGCCGGGCGCGTGCTTGAAGTGAACCTCCGTTCGTCTTGTTTCGGTCAGTTCGGATTTGTTGATCTCCATTAATTAGAGTTAGAGCTGTGTGTCACATTCGCCTGCCCCAACCGAAAAGGCTAACTCTAAACGAAATAAAGCATCCTTTCAACTCATCCAACTTGTGGAAGTTCGTTCCTTATAGTTCAATCTTGTACCCCCAGCTTGAGGCTCCGACTTTTTCAACAAACTCCGGCAAACATCACAGCGTGGAGAACGGCCGCCGGAGAAATTGTTCGGACCGTCCGCAGAGCTGTTACAACGCGACTGGACGAAACAAGACGAACGGAGAAAAGGAAATCAAAGAAAGAACTACTCTAACAACCAATTTCTAATTGCTTGGTATAAGCTTCAAAAGAGCTAAAAAAAGAAACAAAGAAAGGAAAGGGAACCCGTTATCAACAAGCACCATAAGGTAAGCAAAATTATTGACTCCCTTTTTGTCTGGCCAAAATTCTCGCAGCCAGAAGAACGGTTGCCACTAACGGCCGTACGATCGGTGATAAAAAAAAAGAAAAGGGACAATGAATTGATTACGAAAAAAGGCGTGAGTACTTTGAGAGAAAAAAGTATAAATTTTTAGAAGTAAGTAGAGTAGAGTATAGTGAGGGAGTCAGTTAAGTTAGTCAGTCAGTTGAGTGAAGTGAACCTCCGTTCGTCTTGTTTCGGTCAGTTCGGATTTGTTGATCTCCATTAATTAGAGTTAGAGCTGTGTGTCACATTCGCCTGCCCTAACCGAAAAGGCTAACTCTAAACAAAATAAAGCACCCTTTCAACTCATCCAAGTTGTGGAAGTTCGTTCCTTATAGTTCAATCTTGTACCCCCAGGTTGAGGCTCCGACATTTTCAACAAACTCCCGGCAAACATCACAGCGAGGAGAACGGCCGCCGGAGAAATTGTTCGGACTGTCCATTGGGGTGTTACAACTACAACATCCATCTCATGGAGGATAAAAAAAATAATAAAAAAAATAACAAATCTGATTTTCTCAATGATTTTCTATAAAAAAATTCCTACTTGTATAATTTGTTTTTCGGTGCGTGATTGCAAGAAGTATGCGTAATTTTTAAAATTCTTTTAAATATTCGTTTTTAGTTTTCATAAGCGGAGAGAAAATATAGTTGTTTAGCCGAGGATAATATTTTTCCAAATGAGTTTCTAAAAATCTGTGAGCCTCGCGACAGAGACATTTTGGCTCCATTATTGAAGCGTTATTTAAACGAACGTTGACAATGACCTGGATGATAAAAGGTCATTGTAGTTCATTCTAAGTAATTTGTGAATCTCTAATGGCATAATTTTGGGTTGTAAAAGGAATCAGATTTTCTTTTTCTATATTTGCGATATTTTTAATACGCCACGGGCGAGTAAAGCAATAAACTTTAATTGGCCAAGTTAAGTTTTTACTCGACGGAGTCAATTGAGCGAGTAAAATCTCAAAGGCTGGAAGTAAAATTTTCTGTTCCCTTTTTCACTAAATTCTTCAGTGCAGTTTGTAGTATTCTCAGCATCCTTCAGTAGAACTACATTTCTATCACCTCAAGTATCCCCTTTATCTGAGATTATATAGTTCAATATTTACAGTCATTGAAGAGGACTGATATTACATAACGGTTTCGTACTCATTTCTTTGTTTCTGTTGTTTTGAGTCTTTTAGGATGTGCGTTGTGGTACAGTGGATATCGGCTCGGAACGAAAAACCGGGGAGCCGAGTTCGAAATCCACTTGAATCCATTGTATTCACATACGCGCACATACCGTTGGGAAAGGTATTAATCCGTCTCTTCCTTCCAGTTATGGGGTAAATAGCAGGACAGATTGGGTTCTATAGCCTTGGTCGGCAACCAGTCTACCGCAGAAAGCAATGGCAACTTACTGCGGGAGAATCTTCTCCCCAGTCAGGCATATTTCTTTCGAGACATGATCGCCCAACCGTGTATCACGTATGGCACTTAACTGACTGATATGTCTGTAAGGTAATTTTTTAAAATATACTGTCACATAGGACCACTGATATTACGTAAAAGTTTCGTACACTTTTCTTTGTTTCCGTTGTTTCGTGTTTCTTATATATTTGTGAGGTAATTTTTTAGAATTTGCTGTCACTGATATTACGTTACAGTTTCGTACACATTTCTTTCTTTCTGTTGTTTCGTGTTTCTTATGTATTTGTGAGGTTATTTTTTAGTATTTATTTCACATAGGACCACTGATATTACGTCACAGTTTCGTACACTTTTCTTTCATTCTGTTGTTTCGTGGTTCTTATGTATTTGTGAGGTAATTGTTTAGGATTTACTGTCACATATGACCACTGATATTACGTAACAGTTTCGTACACTTTTCTTTCATTCTGTTGTTTCGTGTTTCTAATGTATTTGTGAGGTAATTGTTTAGAATTTACTGTCACATAGGACCACTGATATTACGTCACAGTTTCGTACACTTTTCTTTCATTCTGTTGTTTCGTGTTTCTTATGTATTTGTGAGGTAATTGTTTAGAATTTACTGTCACATATGACCACTGATATTACGTTACAGTTTCGTACACTTTTCTTTCATTCTGTTGTTTCGTGGTTCTTATGTATTTGTGAGGTAATTGTTTAGGATTTACTGTCACATAGGACCACTGATATTACGTAACAGTTTCGTACACTTTTCTTTCATTCTGTTGTTTCGTGTTTCTAATGTATTTGTGAGGTAATTGTTTAGAATTTACTGTCACATAGGACCACTGATATTACGTCACAGTTTCGTACACTTTTCTTTCATTCTGTTGTTTCGTGTTTCTAATGTATTTGTGAGGTAATTGTTTAGAATGTACTGTCACATAGGACCACTGATATTACATCACAGTTTCGTACACTTTTCTTTCATTCTGTTGTTTCGTGTTTCTAATGTATTTGTGAGGTAATTGTTTAGAATTTACTGTCACATAGGACCACTGATATTACGTCACAGTTTCGTACACTTCTCTTTCATTCTGTTGTTTCGTGTTTCTAATGTATTTGTGAGGTAATTGTTTAGAATGTACTGTCACATATGACCACTGATATTACGTCACAGTTTCGTACACTTCTCTTTCATTCTGTTGTTTCGTGGTTCTTATGTATTTGTGAGGTAATTGTTTAGGATTTACTGTCACATAGGACCACTGATATTACGTCACAGTTTCGTAAACTTTTCTTTGTTTTTATTGTTTTGTGTTTCCTATGTATCTGTGAGGTAATATTTTAGAATTTACTGTCACATACGACCACCGATATTACGTAACATTTTCCTACACTTTTCTTTGTTTCTGTTGTTTCATGTTTCTTATATACTTGTGAGGTAATTTTTTAGAATTTACTGTCACATAGGACCACTGATATTACGTTACAGTTTCGTACACTTTTTTGTTTCTGTTGTTTCGTGTTTCTTATATATTTGTGAGGTAATTGTTTAGAATTTACTCTCACATAGGACAACTAATATTACGTCACAGTTTCGTAAACTTTTCTTTGTTTCTGTTGTTTTGTGTTTCTTATGTATTTGAGAGTTAATTTTTTAAAATATACTGTCACATAAGACCACTGATATTACGTAACAGTTTCGTACACTTTTCTTTGTTTCTGTTTTTTTGCGTTTCTTATGTATTTGTGAGGTAATTGTTTTGAATTTACTGTCACATAGGACCACTGATATTACGTAACAGTTTCGTACACTTTTCATTGTTTCCGTTGTTTCGTGTTTCTTATGTATTTGTGAGGTAATTGTTTAGAATTTGCCTCACAGATACACCATTTTTAGAACTTACAGTCACATAGGACGACTCGTATTACGTAACAATTCGGTACCCATCTTTGTTTCTAACTAAATAGTCTTGTTTTCTACTTTGCTCATCTTTCAGAAATCTTCTTACATTATACAAATGTGTATTTGATTTTAGTGTCAAGCTTTGTATCCTCTGTTAAAAAATTTCCCAGATATTTCAAAGTTCTCTACTTGCTTGAATTTGGTAATTCTAATTCCTAATTTGCATGTCGGGATGTCTTTTTTGCGAACAACCATGCATTCAGTTTCCATGCAATTGATGTGTAGTTATTTCTTGTCTATTTCCTTCACTTCTTGCTATAAAAGTCCTTTTATTTTTCTTTCTGTGTCTTCTGCATACCTTCTTTTGTTAAGATTATAGTCACCAATAAGAAATAATGAAAATACAATAATCCATAAAATCTATAGACACCGTTTACTCTGGAACAATGTGTATATCTTGTAAGATAATTTCCTGGTACACAACCTTTCAGTTGCACAATTATTAACAGGCTCCTGTGAACAGAAAAAAAAACTTGCATATCCTGACAATCTTTTCATCTAGCACCTTCTAACTTTCATCTCTTTCCAGACGTTTCCAGGATAGGGATTAATGAGATTGCGTCCTCGAAACAGTTTTCATGCGAGATTCTATAAGAGAGGCCTCCGTAAGATGAAAGACGTGTGTTTATCTGAATATAAGATTTGTGCAAAGAGAGATTGATAAATGGGTCTTTTTTTGATGCATTGTAAAATCGATCTGGACAAAGCTTTATTGGACAGCCTTTAGTATTACCAACTATACTGAACTTGGTATTTATGCATGTGAAGACAGAAAAGAGAAAACTTAAGTAATTGGAATGAGTTGGAATAGAAACGAACAGAAAGAGAAAACATCTGGAAAAAATGGCTTGGAGAAAGAGGAACAAAAAGAGATCTGCACTTGAAAATGATGGCTGGAAAAGAAAGATGTCGACAAACAGAAGAAGAAATAAAGATCACTTTAGAAAAGAAAAAAACAAAAAAATAAAGAAATAAAACAATAAAATAAGAAGACAAAGAATGAAAAGAATGGAAGCAGTAGATGGAACAGAATATATAAACAAAAAGAGCGGGGAAGACATAAATAAGTAATCAACAGAACAGAAAAAAAAAGAATGAAGAAAGAAATCGACAGAAAAAGGAAAGAAGGAAAGAAAACGAGAGAGACGAAAAATACAAAATGGAAGCAAGAAAAGAAAATGCAGACAAAGAAACATAAGAAAAAGAAAAGTCTATGGAAAAGAATATAGAAAAAAGAAACAAGATGACTGAAATGAAGAAAAAATGAAAAACGTTGACAGTAGAAATAGAAATAAATATATATGCAGAAAAGAAAAGAAATAAAGAAACTGATAAATAAATAAAGAGGAAAGTGAACGAGAAAACAGAAGAAAAAGGCAAGGTGACAAGAAAGAAAGAAAAATGACATAAGAGAAGAAAGAATGAAAGAAAGAAAAGAAACAAACTAACAAAAGTGTAATGCATAAATAAAGAAAAAAGGGAAAGAGAGACAATGACAAAAATATGAAGGGAAGGGGAGACAATTACATAAAAATATGAAGGGTAAGAAAGACAACGGCATAAATAGGTCGACAAAGAAAGACAATGACATAAATATATGAAGAGAAAGAAAGACAATGACAGAGACAGAGGCAATAACAAAAATATGAAAGGAAAGAGAGTCAATGACAAACAAATAAAAACGGAAAGAAAGACAATGACATAAAAAGATGAAAGAAAAGAGAGACAAAGGCATAAATATACCGGGAAATGAAGACAATAACATAAATATATGAAGGGAAAGAAAAACAATGACATAAACATATGAAGGGAAAGAGAAAAAAATGACATAAAATTATGAAGAGAAAGAGAGACAATGATATAAAAATATAAAAAGAAAGAGAGAAAATGACATAAAAATATGAAGGGAAAGAGAGACAATGCCATAAAATATGGAAATGAAAGAGATACAATGACATAAAAAATAAAGGGAAAGAGAGACAATGATATAAAATATGAAAAGGAAAGAGAGACAATGACATAAAAATATGAAAAGGAACGAGAGACAATGACATAAAAATATGAAGGGAAAGACAGACAATGACATAGAAATATGGAAAGTAAAAAGAGAAAATGACATTATAATGACATTAAAAATATGAAGAGAAAGAGAGACAATAATATACAAGTAAAAACGGAATGAGAGACAATGACATAAAAATATGAAACAGAAAGAAAGACAATGACATACAAATATGAAAAAGAAAGACAGACAAGGACATATAAATACGAAAAAGTAGGAGAGAGACAATGACATAAAAATATGAAAAGTAAAGAGAGACAATGACATAAAAATATGAAGGAAAGGGAGACAATGACATAAAAATATGAAAAGGAATGAGAGACAATAACATAAAAATATGAAGAGAAAGAGAGACAATGACACAAAAATATGAAAAGGAAAAAGATACAATGACATAAAAATAAAGGTAAAGAGAGACAATGATATAAAAATATGAAGGGAAAGGCAGACTATGATATAGAAATATGGAAAGTAAAGAGAGACAATGACATAAAAATATGATGGGAAAGAGAGACAATGATATAAAAATATGAAAAAGAAAGAAAGACAATGACATACAATTATGAAAAAGAAAGAGATACAATGACATAAAAATACGAAAAAGAAATAGAGATAAATGATATAAAATATGAAGGGAAATAGAGACAATGACATAAAAAAATGAAGGGAATGAGAGACAATGACAGAGAAATATGGAAAGCAAAGAGAGACAATATCATAAAAATAAAAACGGAAAGAGAGATAATGACATAAAAATTTGAAAAGGACAGAGAGTCAAAAACATAAACATATGAAGAAAAAGTGAGACAATGGCTTAAATATATTCGGAAAGAAAGACAATGACATAAATATATAAAGGGAAAGAAAGAAAATGGCATAAATATGTCGGGATAGAAAGACAATGACATAAATATATGAAGGGAAAGACAGACAAGGACATAAAAATATGAAGAGAATCAGAGACAATGATATAAAAATATGGAAAGGAAAGAGAGACAATGACATAAAAAATAAAGGGAAAAAGAGACAATGACATAAAAATATGAAACGTAAAGGGAGACAATGACATAAAATATGAAGGGAAAAAGTAACAATGACATATAACGAAAAACGGAAAGCGAGACAATGACATAAAAATATGAAAAGGAAAGAGAGACAATGACATAAAAATATGAAAAGGAATGAGAGACAATGACTAAAATATGAAAAATAATGAGAGACAATGACATAAAAATATGAAAATAATGTGAGACAATGACATAAAAAATGAAGGGAATGAGAGACAATGACAGAGAAATATGGAAAGCAAAGAGAGACAATATCATAAAAATATGAAAAGGAAAGAAAGACAATGACATAAAAATATGAAAATTAAAGAGAGACAATGACATAAAAATATGAAAGGAAATAGAGACAATGACATGAAAATTTGAACATTAAAGAGAGACAATGACATAAAAATATGAAGATGAATGGGAGACAATGACATAAAATATGAAGAGAAAGAGAGACAATGACATAAAAATATGGAAAGGAAAGAGAGACAATGACATAAAAAATAAAGGGAAAAAGAGACAATGACATAAAAATATGAAACGTAAAGGGAGACAATGACATAAAAATATGAATGGAAAGAGTGACAATGACATACAACGAAAAACGGAAAGCGAGACAATGACATAAAAATATGAAAAGGAAAGAGAGATAATGACATAAAAATATGAAAAGGAATGAGAGACAATGACATAAAAATATGAAAAGGAATGTGAAACTATGACAAAAATATGAAGGGAAAGAGAGACAATGACAGAGAAATATGGAAAGTAAAGAGAGACAATGTCATAAAAATATGAAGGGAAAGAGAGACAATGACATAAAAAATTGAAGATTAAAGAGAGACAATGACATAAATATATGAAGGGAAACAGAGACAATAATATACAAATAAAAACGGAGAGAGAGACAATGACATAAAAATATGAAAAGGAATGAGAGACAATGACATAAAAATATGTATAGGAAAGAGAGACTATGACATAAAAAATAAAGGGAAAGAGAGACAATGACATAAAAATATGAAAAGTAAAGAGAGTCAATGACATAAAAATATGAATGGAAAGAGAGACAATGATATAAAAATATGGAAATGAAAGAGAGACAATGTCATAAAATATGAAAAGGAAAGAAAAACAATGACATAAAAATATGAAAGGAAAGAGAGACAATAATATACAAACAAAAACGGAAGGAGAAACAATAACATAAAAATGTGAAAAAGAAAGTCAGACAATGACATACAAATATGGAAAGGAAAGAGAGACAATGACATAAAAATATGAAAAGGAAGCTAGATATAATGACATAAAAAATAAAGGGAAAAACAGACAATGATATAAAAATATGAAAAGGAATGTGAGAAAATGACGTACAAACATGAAGGGAAAGACAGACAATGACATAGAAATATGGAAAGTCAAAAGAGACAATGACATAAAAATATGAAGGGAAAGAGAGACAATAATATACAAGTAAAAACGGAATGAGAGACAATGACATAAAAACATGAAAAAGAAAGAGACAATGACATAAAAATACGAAAAAGAAATAGAGAAAAATGACATAAAATATGAAGGGAAATAGAGACAATGACATAAAAAATTGAAGATTAAAGAGAGACAATGACATAAATATATGAAGGGAAAGAGAGACAATAATATACAAATAAAAACGGAAAGAGAGACAATGATATAAAAATATGAAAAGGAATGACAGACAATGACATAAAAATATGAAGAGGAATGAGAGACAATGACATAAAAATATGTATAGGAAATAGAGACAATGACATAAAAATATGAAGGGAAAGAGAGACAATGACACAAAGATATTAAAAGGAAAGAGAGACAATGACATAAACATATGAAAAGTAAAGAGAGACAATGACATAAAAATATGAATGGAAAGAGAGACAATGATATAAAAATATGGAAATGAAAGAGATACAATGTCATAAAATATGAAAAAAAAAGAAAGACAATGACATAAAAATATGAAAAGGAAAGAGAGACAATGACATAAAAATACGAAGGAAAAGAGAGACAATGACATACAAATACAAACGGAAAGAGAGACAATGACATAAAAATATGAAAAGTAAAGCGAGACAATGATAAAAAAATATGAAGGGAAACAGAGACAATGACAATGACATAAAAATATGAATGGGAAGAGAAACAATGACATAAAAATATGAAAAGGAAAGAGAGACAATGACATAAAAATATGAATGGAAAGAGAGACAATGACATAAAAATATGAAAAGGAGAGAGAGACAATGACATAAAAATATGAAAAGGAAAGAGCGACAATGACATTAAAATATGAATGGAAAGGGAGACAATGACATAAAAATATGAAAAGGAGAGAGAGACAATGTCATAAAAATCTGAAAAGAAAAGAGAGACAATGACATAAAAATATGAAGTGAAAAGAGACAATGACATAAAAATATGAAGGGAAAGAGAGACAATGACATAAAAATATGGAAAGAAAAGAGAGACAATGACATAAAAATATAGAAGGAAAGAGAGACAATGACGTAAAAATATGAAAACGAATGAGAGACAATGACATAAAATATGAAAAGCAAAGATAGACAACGATATAAAAATATGAAGGGGAAGAGAGACAATGACATAAAAATATGAAGGGAAAGAGAGGCAATGACATAAAAGTATGAAAAGGAAAGAGAGACAATGATATAAAAAGTAAACCAGCAGAAGGAATGAGGTAAAACGTTCCAAGAGATTGCATGTCTACTATTCTCATGTCTTTGAATCTTTTAATAGCAACAAATTCTTCACTGCTGAATCTAAAATGAAAACATAATACTTTTTTCATTTGAGTACAACAAACAGTGATAAGGAGTTTAATTGTAATTTTTAATTAAAGCTTTGGAAATGGTTTCTCTAATCAAACCAAAATTGATTTTGAACTGCGATAATATGATGTCTTTGCAAAATGAAACTTTGCAATCACTCTAACACTGGATCTAAAATTTTAAATAAATGAAGAATTATTTTTTTGATTTACATTAATAACCTTTGACAGAAACGAGATAGCTTCAATGAGTTATTTTAGAAGGCAGAGATTCGAGACTGCACAACTAATGATTATCGCACCGTGACCAGATCGGAGAGGTCTGGATTCGGGTTACATAAAAGCAATCTGTAAAACGTCTGATCCACATACATTAACTCAGAAAAATAGGAAAGAAAATGAGATTAAAAGGTTTTGATCAGTTGGATTAAAATTCCAGTCAATGAAAGAGTAATTGCCCATCATAATTTCCAAAAATAGCCACGTCTTCAACTCTCTACTTCTAAACCAATCTTGGCTCATCTGAGACCAAGATAGTGCGATTCGTCCCTGGTCAAAGTCAGTTAAGTGCCATACGTGATACATGCTTTGGGCGATTATGTCTCGAATGAGACATAACTGACTGAGCAGAAGATTATACCGTAGTAGACTGGTTGTCAGCCAAGGATATAGAAGCCAATCTGACCTATTATTTGACTCATAGCTAGAGAGGAAAGAGATGTATTATATTATTAAGCAGTAATTAGTGGGGGATCAGTTTATTACTTCATAACAATATAAAATTGATCCCCCACGTTATGGCCATTAAAATCCTTAAACATGTTTTCAACTATTATATTCAGTCAGTCAGTTAAGATCCATACGTGATACACGTTTTGGGTGAAGATGTCCTGAAAGAGACATGACTGACTGGGCAGAAGATTATCCCGCAGTAAGTTGCCATTGCTTTCTGCTGTAGACTGGTTGCCAGCCATGGCTATAGAACCCAATCTGTCCTATTATTTGACTCATACCTAGAGCGGAAAGAGATGTATTATATTATTAAGCAGTAATTAGTGGGGGATCAGTTTATTACTTCATAAGAATATAAAATTGATCCCCACTTTATGGACATTAAAAGCCTTAATCATGTTTTCAATTAGTCAATTAAGCGTCTTATCTGATACACGTTTTGGGTGATCATGTCCTGAAAGAGACATGACTGACTGGGCAGATTATCCCTCAGTAGGTTGCCATTGCTGTCTGGTGTAGATTGGTTGCCAGCCACGGCTATAGAACACAATCTGTCCTATTATTTGACTTATAGCTAGAGGGGAAAAAGATTTATTATATTATAAACCATGAATTAGTGGGAGATCAGTTTATTACTTCATAACAATATAAAATTGATTCCCCACTTTATGTCTATTAAAAGCCTTAATCATGTTTTCAACTATTATATTCAGTCACTCAGTTAAGATCCATACGTGATACACGTTTTGGGTGATGATGTCCTGAAAGAGACATGACTGACTGGGCAGAAGATTATCCCGCAGTAAGTTGCCATTACTTTCTGCGGTAGACTAGTTGCCAGCCAAGGATATTGTTGGGGCGCTCTCCACTTTTCCACGGAAATGAACTATTCGAATCACTATATAAAATAGGAGTGATTATACTTCTAGGAAGGAACTCGAGTGAGTGAGTCAGTCGGGTATTTCCGGTATTGCACCGGAAGTGTTCTACTAGTCAATCTATCACGTCTCTACGACGATACTGTATACTAATTACCTTGTTCTGTATCCTACTAATTCTCACCTCTTGTAAATACTTCTCTTTCCTGTCAATACACCTACTTTTATACTATTACGTTGTTTTGTATTATTTCACATAAATCTGTTACCCGACGTAACATATATAGAACCCAAACTGTCCTATTATTTAACCCATAACTAGAGGGTATTTGTGTGTAAGTGAATGCAAGGAATTCAACTGCAATTCCAACCATATTTTTTGTTCCAAGTCGATATCCACTGCACTGTATTGCACATTCTCCTGGACAAATAACCGGAAATTCTTAGAACTTGTTACCTTGAAATATAAAAGGCCGTTTTGAGATAATTTCCATTTAGACATGTTTCGCCTATAACTTAAGCATTTTTAGAGAATCGTTTCATTTCAACAAAACATACATTAATGTGATCTCACATGATTCGAGTTAAACATATTATAGCTCAATTTTACTTTAACTGTAAAACGCTAGAAGTAAGAAAAAAATCATTATAACAGAAAAAAGAAAGAAAGAAGAAACCGATATAACAGAAAAAAGAAATATGATAAAGAAAGAAGATGAGTGTTAGAGTGACTTAACCATATGACACATGAACTCTTTGTGCGTTTATTTCCGGCCCCAGCAAGACCACAACAACCTGGCGAAGAGAATTCTTAAGGATCCTTGAGGACCCCAAAAGGACTGTGTGAATATTGTCAATATTGGTTCAACATTGTACGCATGGAATTCTATTTTTCATCAAACTTGTCAATCTAGAAAAATAAACCGAACAAAAATAATTCTTTTTTCATCACACCTCACTTTGTTTTACTCAACAATTCTTGGGAATCCAGAAAAGAAAACCGAATCAAAAAAACGGTAACTAACACTGAACTTGAACGCGAGCCGCTAGAGAAGAAACATCACTCGTTTATATCTGAGTGAATAAAATATTAAAAATATTCACTTTCAATTAATTGTTATTTCCTTACAGATTAAGTAAGAAACTATTTTTTATTCAAAGAAAGGAAAAGTTTTCATTTGAATTTAATTTGTATTTTAGTAATCCTAAAAAAAGACACGGATAAAACATGGACGAATTTAAATCCACCATACTGGAAAATTTCAAGTTCCAACTTGAACAGCAAAACCAACAGGAGCTTTAATGGCAAGAGAAGCAAAACCAACGGGAACTTAAATGGCAAGAAAAGCAACTTGAGCAGCAAAAACAATATAGCAACTCCAGTTAATACTAAAAGGAGAACTTGAAATTCAAAAGCAAACTATGGAAGAGCGACTTGAAGAAGAACGGCTTGAATTTCAAAAACAAACTGACGTCAGACATCAGAAACTAAAAGAAATTCTACTTCAAGCTCAACAAGAGCAAAGAAACTTGCTTACACTGGCAAACTGGAGATTAATTACTGAAAACGAAAATGTGTTCTCAGAAAACACAACCTGGAGCGCAACAGACACTTTTACATAATCCGGACGAAGATTTTAGAATATTCGAGAATTTATACGCCACAGATTGCATAAATTGGTCGAACTTTAAAAACGTTCGACTTCTTCTTCGAAAATTGGGCACCACAGAGCACACCAAATTTGTGAATTATATTTTATCCCATAAAATAAGCAAACTGACGTTCACTGAAGCGGTTTAACGTCTTACAGAACATTTTAGTTTTAAAACTTCACTCTTTCCTAAGAAATGGATGTGTTTGAATTTAACAAGAAAGGATAGTAAAAATACGTTCGCTTTAGTCGTGAACAAGCATTGCGACAATTTCAAACTGTCAGAATTGAGTGCAAATAATTTCAAGTGTTTGATATTTGTTCAGAGACTCGTTTCAGCTTAAGACGCTGAAATTAAACGTAGAGCTCTAAATAAATTGGAAAATAAGCCAAACCTTACTTTCCAACAAATAGCGGAGGACTGTCAGAGATTCGTAAACTTTCGCCAAGATTCGAAAAATTACAAGAAATCTGGCATAGCTCACATAAGAAAAGTACTCTGAAAGAAAAACAATTTATTTTTCCCTCTAACCCAAACCAATACAATAAGAAACAAGTCAATTTGCTTCCTAACCCGTGTTTCGTTTGTGGATTATTCTGTTGGTATAAAAACTGCCCTTACCGGAATAAAAAAATGCCTAAATTGTAGCCGTATCGGGCACATGAGCTCACATTGTCGAGCAAGACAAAAGGTAAGAGCTACGTATGAAAAAAAATACAAAGCGGGTTAAACACTAGGAAGTACGTGCAAGTACAAATTCTAAATAAGAATATTAAATTACATGTTAGATTCTGGTTCAGATTTAGCAATCATAAATCTACACACTTGGGAAAATCGACCTTGCTAAGAACTAATAAAATTCTGTCCGTGACAGGTGAGAAAATCAAGCATACGTGAGAACTTTTCACGAATGTAACATTTAAAACTAAAGACATTACATTCGTATCAATACAGAAAGTTCATTTGGCACCGACTGGATGAAGAATTTTAAGTTGTGAGACAATCCAATTAATACTTTTTAAACTCGAAAACCTAAAGACATTACATCAATAGAGATAATTTATTTGGCACCGACTGGATAGAGAATTTTAAGTTGTGGGACTTTAAATATAAAAACAAAAAATATTTAGAATCCTGCAGAGTTAATCCTTAAGAGGGAGGGATTATGGTGACTTACCCATATGACATATGCCCTCTTCCAAACTATATATTAGCAGCAGTTCAACTTCGCAGAGTGTGAGATCCGAATCTATTCCAGCAGATAACTCCGACAGCCGGACTAACAGTCACGCTAATAATCTCTCATTTTTAGTAAGTTTGTACTACTGTCTTTGTTAAATATATTTAACATTTGTCCGTCTTTATGTTGTTATTTCCAACAAGGCCACAAATTTGGTAAAAAGAAGAGAAAAAAGAAGAGAAAAAAGAAGAGAAAAAAGAAGAGAAAAAAGAAATTAACAGAATTAATGAAAGAAATTGACAGAACAAAGAAAAACTCATTATAAAAAAGACGCAAAATAGACAAACATTGGAAAAGTGATGAGTCGATGACACAGAAGAAAGAAAGAAAGAAAGATGAAACAAAAGAAAGAAAGAGAAGAAAGATGGAACAAAAGAACGAAAGAAAGAAAGAAAGACAGAAAGACAGAAAGAGGATAAAGATGGAACAAAAGAAAGAAAGAAAGACAGAAAGAAAGAAAGAAAGAGAATAAAGATGGAACAAAAGAAAGAAAGAGAATAAAGATGGAACAAAAGAAAAGAAAGAAAGAAAGAAAGAAAGAGGAGAAAGATAGAACAAAAGAAAGAAAGAAAGAAAGAGAGAAAGAAAATAAAGATAGAACAAAAGAAAGAAAGAAAGAGAATAAAGATGGAACAAAAGAAAGAAAGAAAGAGGAGAAAGATAGAACAAAAGAAAGAAAGAAAGAAAGAAAGAAAGGAAGAGAAGAAAGATGGAACAAAAGAAAGAAAGAAAGAAAGAGAATAAAGATGGAACAAAAGAAAGAAAGAAAGAAAGAGGAGAAAGATAGAACAAAAGAAAGAAAGAAAGAAAGAAAGAATGATAAGATGGACAAAAGAAAGCAAGAAAGAAAGAGAATAAAGATGGAACAAAAGAAAGAAAGAAAGAAAGAAAGAAAGAGGAGAAAGATAGAACAAAAGAAAGAAAGAAAGAAAGAAAGAAAATAAAGATAGAACAAAAGAAAGAAAGAAAGAGAATAAAGATGGAACAAAAGAAAGAAAGAGGAGAAAGATAGAACAAAAGAAAGAAAGAAAGAAAGAAAGAAAGGAAGAGAAGAAAGATGGAACAAAAGAAAGCAAGAAAGAAAGAGAATAAAGATGGAACAAAAGAAAGAAAGAGGAGAAAGATAGAACAAAAGAAAGAAAGAAAGAATGATAAGATGGACAAAAGAAAGCAAGAAAGAAAGAGAATAAAGATGGAACAAAAGAAAGAAAGAAAGAAAGAAAGAGGAGAAAGATAGAACAAAAGAAAGAAAGAAAGAAAGAAAGAAAGAAAATAAAGATAGAACAAAAGAAAGAAAGAAAGAGAATAAAGATGGAACAAAAGAAAGAAAGAAAGAAAGAAAGAAAGAGGAGAAAGATAGAACAAAAGAAAGAAAGAAAGGAAGAGAAGAAAGATGGAACAAAAGAAAGAAAGAAAGAGAATAAAAATGGAACAAAAGAAAGAAAGAAAGAAAGAGGAGAAAGATAGAACAAAAGAAAGAAAGAAAGAAAGAAAGGAAGAGAAGAAAGATGGAACAAAAGAAAGAAAGAAAGAAAGAAAGAAAGAAATTGACAGAAAAAAAAGAAATAAAAAAATGCCAAAAAGAAAGAACTGAATAAACAGAAGTAAACACGCGAGAAAAAAGAAATTCCCTGAACAGAAGAGGGAAGAAAAAATAAAGAAAGTTGACATAAAGAAAAACTGAATGAATGAAAAAGAAAAGAAAATAGACAAGCCTTGAAAAAGTGATAAAATCAATGACAAGAAAGAAAGAAAGAAGTTGATAAAACAAGTAAACACAGAAAAAGAAATTCACAGAACAGAATAGGAAAGAAAAAGGAAATAAAGAGAAAAGAAAACACCAAAAGAAGAGAAAAAGAGGGAAGATGGCATAACAAAAATCTCTCTCTCTCTCTCCCTCTTTCTCTCTCTGAAAAGCGTAGTATATATAGTATAAGAAGAGTTCATTTTGGGGTTACAGGGAAGGACCCATGACAAGAAGAAAGATGGAACCAAAGAAAGACAGAAATAAACAAAGAAAGAAAGACATTGATAGAGACGAAGAAAGAAGGAAAGCTAACTTATAATTGCGTGATTAAAATAATCTCGGACTACTGAACAAGTCTTATGAATAAATAATCTTATGGATAGATAAGCAGAATCAAATGCATAATTACTGCAAATAAATTCATCAGATTTTATCCAGATTTAAAGAAATATTGAATCGTCCTCCCAAATGATTTTTTTTATTTTGCACAAACGATTTCTAAAATTCGAATATGCATAAGTTTTACTTTAAACGCATTGCATATGTTAACACTTATTGACATCTGCCTTGAAATAAGATAATGGGACCCATAAAATATATCTATGTATAATTAGCAATTTTAGTGATAAGGGTCGGCGTTCGAATTAAAGCTAAGACTTCAGATACTGGTTTTCAGGTCTAGTGGCGTGCAGAAGTCTGAAAGCGCCCGGGGCTAAGATTGTAACCGCCGCCCACTAAAAAAAAAACGCAAAAGTATACTTAGTATATTTTCTTTTGGACATAGTATACTTAATGGGGATATGCGTTGTGGTGCGGTGGATATCGACTCAAAACGACAAATCTGTGAGCCGAGTTCGAATTCCAGTTGAATTCCTTGCATTCACTTACACGCAAATACTCGTAGGAAAGGTATTAATCCGTTTTTTTCCTCCAATTATGGGTTAAATAGCATGACAGATTGCATTCTATAGCCTTGGCTGGCAACCAGTCTACCACAGAAAGTAATGGCAACCTATTGTGGGATAATCTTCTGCCCAATCAGTCATGTCTCTTTCAAGAAATGAACGCCCAAAGCGTGCATCGCTGACTGACTGACTGAATATAATAGTAGAAAACATGATTAAGGCTTCTACTGGGCATAAAGTAGCGGATCAATTTTATATTGTTATGAAGTAATAAACTGATCCCCGAATAATTGCTACTTAATAATAAACTACCTTTCTTGCCTCTCTAGGTATGAGTCAACTAACAGGACAAATTGGGTTCTATAGCCTTGGCTGGCAACCAGTCTACCACAGAAAGTAATGGCAACCTACTGCGGGATAATCTTCTGCCCAGTCAGTCATGTCTCTTTCCAGACATGATCGACCAAGCGTGTATCACGTATGACATTTCATTGATTGATACTTAATGACCAGCCCAAATTGATTACTTTGTGTAAGTGGGATCGATCCCAACCGCCAAACAGCTCCTGCGAGACATTTTTTAAAACATGCTGGCGTTATTTGAACCCTAAAATCTCAAATTTTCTTCACAGGTTTGGCCAAATTACTAGTAACGGCTCTCCCCCTTGCCCACTGGGTTTTTCTTATTTGGGGCGATGTCGATTTTCTTCAGATGTTTGAAGAATGATGGTCCTCCTAAAGACCTACAGGGTAGATTGGCTTGATGATATTTTTAATCAGTGAACCGAGAAAGCGGTTTTTAGTTTGAACATTTCTGAGCGGTTAAGGTGGTCATGGATGACATCCATAAGGAGGTCTCGCTTTACTGAAGCTATTTCAGAACATAATTTATATTCCTAGGTTAAGGTTTTGGTTTTGTAACATCTTGCGATCAAGAACAGCATTAAAACTAACGCAATTCTAATGTACTTATCGAAACTTATTTATGAATGGAACTTTGTCTCTGTGTGTGTGTCCGTTACATATAGACTCCGAAACGGCTGAACCGATTTTCTTGAAAATTTACACAGTTGTACTATAAACGTCTGCGATTGTTCTTAGCTCGGTTTTAAATATCGAATATCGATAATCGAAAAAATCGGGTTATAGACGGAATGGTTCGATTTTAATAAAATTTGCTACACTCATAGACAAAGACATAAGAAACGATATTCAGAAGTTACAAGGTTGCAGTTCTTACAATACTGCAGAAAATCGATAATATATATATATGGCAAGATGATTGTGTGCGTGTCTGTATGTCTGTATTTCTTTCAGCCCATTTATTTTAGTTTTTGCTTCGGGTTTGGCTCTAATTGTAGATCTTAGTCTCAGTCATGATTCCATTTCCTCAGAGGACTTATTTAGTCTTCAAAATTCAGTTTACGACGAAAAAAACTTATTTGATATCGATACCAGGAAATCAAAATTTGACTTACATCCATTCATTTTTCTTTCAGTCTACGGTTTCGCTTTAACTGGAAACAACTATTGCTTTTTAGTCTTTCGTGCCAACGTCCAAAGAGTCTGAGCTCCAGGACCATGGATTAGTTTTAAAGCTTTTATTACATCCGAGCAACGCCGGGCTATATTGCTAGTCTTTATTAAATTTAAAACTAATCCAATATACTGAGGTATTTGAAGTTTAGTATTTCACTCCAAGCAAGGCGATAATATCACTAAGACACAAATGGGATACTGGGAGTGAAAGAGAATGAGATAACTCTAAATGGAACCGGGAATCTAATCCTAAACAGAAAGCAAAGGGTAAATTTTTACTCCTGTTCAATAAATAAGGAAGGTGTAGGGGCCTCGGTTATGTCAGGTACAAATCCACTTTCAAACATAGCCGTCTAAACCCACTATTTTGAATATTAGAAGGTTGGAAGAATAAATGTGTTTTGTTTGTTCATTAAAGTAAAATTTTTATTATCGAAACAGAAATCACGAATTTGCGAAAAAAAAAAGTGAAATTATATTTACGGAACAGAATGACATGAATGTGTAAGAAGAAAATTTTAAAAGAGAGATGTAAGTAGTTAGATGTTCCACAGAAATTAAAAGTTTATACTTGATAGTAGCAGAATGTGCGTATGTAAAAAGGCTGCTAATAAAAGTCTGTGTTCTTTTCCTTTTCATGATCAGAGAAAAAGTGAAAAGGAAAGTCAAGCAATAAAGGAGATTGTACTTATCGAAATCAGTTAAAGTATCTTGTTGATGTTTTCTTTGACGGTGTGTGGGTGAAGAGGAAGAAAGGAAAATTGAAAGAAGTCGAACAAATGCATGTCGACGAGACACGACAAGGTCAGCATCTTTAAATTTATTCCTTACATTGTGTGAGGTCCATCAGATTAAAGCTCCCGTCTCGGATGGATTTGACCGGTCAAGTACGTGAATAACTAGTGGGTTTTAGTCATGAGATCGGCTCCGAATGGCATCTCCATTTTCTCGGTGTGAAATAAAATTGACCGGGGTCATAGATCAATTTGATATTTTCTATCCAATCAGAATCTTACCTTTCACACTGACTTGTGAAATTTGCCTTGGTCTGGAATTTTCCAAAATGTTTTTAGTCGTTTTAATCCGCTTTTTCAATTTTACTTTTTTTTCTTTTAGTTAATTATTAGATGATATGGGATTTGTATCCTATAAAGGCGTGTGAAACGGACGATAGCTAAACTTTTTAACTCTAACTGAAGAGAAAAATAATTAATAAATAGAATTTCAGAGTTTAGTGGAGAGATGTTACAGTTATAGAGTTAAAGTTTTGGAAGAACCAGACACCCTAACCCTAAGCAAGGAATAAACCTCCACTAAAGTTTTAAAAGTCAGTAGTGTTAACTGGATTTTAGTAACACTAATTTAGTGTTTACTAAATGCATGACCTGATTTTTATGACAATAGGTAACTTCAGTCAGTTAAGTGTCATACATGATACACCCTTGGGCCATCATGTCTCGAAAGAAATATGACTTACTGGGCGGAGATTTTCTCGCAGTAGTTGCCAACCAAGGTTACAGAACAGTCGGTCGAGGATGTTGACTTTCTGTTCAGGAACATGATCGTATCCTACCATAAGTTATAATATGAAGCTGTGGATTCCGGCGTGGCTCATGTAATAAACCAAAATTAGCTTATTTTAAATGTGGCTGTTAGAACCTGGTACTAACAAACCAGACAGAGGGAAAAAGAGACAGAGGAAAGCAGCGGATAACATATTTGAAGGACCTGGTCATGTGGACGACGGAACGAGGGTTGCGTGGTGTAACAGAAGAAAGCGTGCTAAGATCCATCAGGGATAGGGAGATGTGCAAAGCCATGATCTCCTACGTCCTAAAACGGACAGGGCACATAAAAGAAGAAGATATATGCCAACTGTTTATAAGAAATTATAATGTGGTTATAGAGTCGGGGATCCAATCTATATTATAATCAATATATAATCTGATCCCTCATTTTGTGGCCATACTAGTTTCGATACATTTATTTTCTAGATTTATGTCTTGAGCAGGTAGATGACAGAACGGAGGGCGTGTTAAGAGCCATCAAGGATAAGGAGGCATGGCAGGCCTTGATCGCCTACGTCCTGAAAGGATAGGGCACATAGAAGAAGAATATATATGCCAATTGTTTATAAGAAATTATGATGTGGATATAAAATGGGGGATCAGTTCTATATTATAATCAATATATAAATTGGTTCTTCATTTTGTGGCCATGCTAGTTTCTATACATTTATATTCTAGATTTATGGGCTTGAGCTAGTGGATGGTAGAGCCGGGTTTGGGTAGTGTAACAGGAAAAGGCGTACTAAGAGCCACCAGGGATAGGGAGATGTGGAAAGCCATGATCACCTACGTCCTGAATTGAGAGGGCGCATAGAAGAAGAATAGATATGCCAACTGTTCATAAGAAATTATAATGTTTATATAAAGTGGGAGATCAAATCCATATTATAATCAACATATAAGCTGATCACTCATTTTGTGGCCACGCTAATTTCTATCCATTTATATTCTAGATTTATGGGCTTGAGCTAGAGGATGGTAGAGCCGGGTTTGGGTGGTGTAACAGAAGAAAGCGTGCTAAGAGCCACCAGGGATAAGGAGATGTGAAGGCCATGATCGCCTACGTCCTGAAAGGACCGGACACATAAAAGAATAATAATTTAGGAATTGAAATTTAGTAGTATGCACGAGAGTTACTGTGGAAAACTTGAAATTTGAAAATCTTCCAAAAAGCTTAAACTGTTATGTTTCTATTCTGTTGTTTGTTTAAAAAAAAAAACTAAGATCATCTTCCAACCCCCACTAAGCTTCACAATATTTTTTCATAATTAATATCCTGGTTTTATGGAATCACGACCGCATTATCAATAGTAGCGAAAACATCGGGAAAGCTTATTTTTAAAACGCTTAGGAATGCTTTCTTTATAAATCCATGTTAATGTTTTTTTCGTTTTACTTGATTTCAGCTTACGAAATATTCTATAGGAACGGTACGGTGCAAATTATACCAAGTATAAAAATCATTTGACTATTATGGAATCTGGAAATAACTATGGAATTTATAAGAAAAATGGAATTTGTAAAATGTTCCAGAAGAATATACGACACTTGTTTAAATACGAGGGTGAGTCAAAGAGTAATACAATTTGTTTTATTAAATAAGAAATAAGGAAAAGAATCAATCATATCGTACTTCCAATCGAGAATTTAGGCAAGGAATGAAGATTATATACCCCAGTGATTGTAATAAAGGGTTCGGTTTGAAATTCCTAGCACCTGAAGAAGGCCGGAGCGTACAACGGCCGAAACGTCGTACAAACGGCAACAAAGATGAGGACAATAGTCCGAATAATGCAAATGGAGTAAATGCATGGCATGGCGGATCTTAGCCTTGAAGGTTAGACTTGATGGAACCTACTAATGTAGTTCGTCCGAGCAATTTTACTGGAAGTGGCGATCGGGCAACGAGACTCTGCATATCCCACCCGTGAGAGCGGGATAGGTTAGAGAGCAAAAAAATAATTCTTCTCCAACACGGACTCGGAGACTATTTTGAACTCGACTGGAAAGTTAAGATTGTGTAGCTCCAGCTCAAATATGGCTACAGTTGTTATATTGCACTTGTAAAGACAGAGGTTATCATTCTATCAGTTAAGTGCCATACATAATACACGCTTTGGGCGATCATGTCTCTTTCGAGACATGACTGACAGGGCAGAAGATTATCCCGTAGTAGGTTGTCATTGCATTCTACGATAGACTGGTTGCCAGCCAAGGCTATAGAAGCCAATCTTTCCTGTTATTTGACTCATAGAGGAGGAAGAGATGAATTATATTATTAATTAGTAATTAGTGGGGGATCATTTTATTACTTCATAACAATATAAAGCCGATCCCCCACTTTATGCCCAGTAGAATTCTTAATCATTTTTCAACTGTTATATTCAGTCAGTCATTTAAGTGCCATACGAGATGCACACGTTGGGCGATCATGTCTCGAAAGAGACATGACTGACTCAGCAGAAGATTATCCCGCAGTAGGTTGCCGTTGATTTCTGCGGTAGACTGGTTACCAGCCAAGGCTATAGAACCCAATCTGCTCTGTTATTTGACTCATAGCTAGAAGGGGAAGAAATTTATTATATTATTACGTAGTAATTATGGGGGACCAGTTTATTACTTCATAACAATATAAAACTGATCCCCCACTTTATCCCCAGTAGAAGCCTTAATCATGTTTACAACTATTATGTTCAGTTAGTCAGTTACTCATAGCAAAAGAGGGAAGAAATTTATTATATTATTAAGTAGTAATTAAGGAGGATCAGTTTATTACTTCATAACAATATAAAACTGATCCCCCACTTTATGCCTAGTAGACGCCTTATTCATGTTTACAACTATTATATTCAGTGCTATACGTGATACACACGTTGGGCGATCATGTCTCGAAAGAGACATGACTGACTGAAATTCAACTGGAATTCGACTTAGCAACCCGATTTGTCGTTTTCAGTCGATATACACTGCAACACAACGCATTTATTCATAAATCTTAAGAAAAAAGCAAACAAACAAACAAACAAACAAACACAATGATGTAATTAATGATCAAATGTATACGTGCCGTTACATCTATAGCAAAACCAAGTGTAATTTCATTTTCAAATTTGCCTCATATGAGAAAAATTGAATTACTTTATGACTAATTATTTTACGAGGGGAAGTGAAAGAAAGGTCTTAGGCATTCGCCTGACTTTTCTATGACACTGTCAGCACTCTGCCTTCGGGTAGAGGGCGCTCTCTGCTTCCGAGCAGAGAGCACAAACCCAGTCGTGGTTCCACCGAAGGGTACAACCATGACTGGGGAAAAATAGACACACATTTTTTGGCCCGGCTATATGGCCGGGAAGACCCACTATAAAATGACCATGTGTCACATCTGGCCTTGCTAGGAAGGCTAGTAAATACGGAAAGTGAAAGAATTTTCTATGACCATTCCAAATGAATCGTTATGTCATTTTTAATAAACATCATATTTATGGACCCAAGACGCATTTTAACTATCATTCAATCTATCGTAACGAGTTGAACTTATTAAAACAAATTCGATATTTTAAAGAATTAACAAAACTAAGAAATAAAACATATGATGATAATTTCTCATTCCAGTAATGTAGGCAGAAAACTAATAATGACACTCATCATTTATGTTGCTTCTGCATAGCAGGTTCCATTGGGACGGCGTAATATATAGGAAGGCTTCATTTGATACAATTGTCATAAATTTATAGGTAATTAATCTCTTTATGCCACCATTTCTAGAGAATTTTCCTAAGAAAATGAAATTAGCATTTTGTTTTCAGATGTTTGCTGCCACGGTTTACAACAAATGATTGGATAAATTGAACTTTTCCACTTGATAAAATGAAAAGGTTAACAGCCCATAATATATATATATATATATATATATATATATATATATTGTTAAATATAAGAGACAATGAATGTCTATTATGTTTAATCATGAGCCGTTCTAAACATCGTACTTTGGCTTTAATTTCAGTTGAAAATAAAGACAAAAATTCTCCAACATTTGGATAATTTTGGTTCTCAGCTTTCGGCTCACATGAGCCATCTTCAGAGAGGTTATACAAACGCAGTATAATCCTTACTCATACTCACAGTAAAAAGAACCTTCAGATATTGGAGGCCATGTACATTAAATCCAAACAACCCACACTTAATAAAATCACCTTTAAATCCGGTCATAACACGTTACATTGCATTTGAATACATAGTTCTCTTGTCATTTCGTGCTATCACGCGGTGTGACGTCATAGAACCGCATTGCAAATTTGCGAACTGCGTTTGTTATTTTTGGTAACTATTGCCGTTGCCTAGCGGAGTTTTATGTCGACACAAAATAAAATCGTCGGTGATGGTGGATGTTACTGTATTACCGTCTTAATAACTTCTCTGAAGATGACTCATGTGAGCCGAAAGCTTAGAACCAAATGAATAAAATATTATTCAAATGTTGGAAAATTTTTGTCTTTATTTTCAACTGAAATTAAAGCCAAAATACGATGTTTAGAACGGCTTATGATTAAACATACTAGACATTCATTGTCTCTTATTTTTAACAGTATATATGTCTAGAAAATTATTTGCTGCCTCGATACATTATATATATATATATATATATATATATATATATATATATATATATATATATACAGTACTGTGTAAAAGTATTAGTACAAGAACTATTTTATCTTTTTACGAAGCATCAAAATAAATTTTAAAATCACTGCTCTCCTAAAAGTTTTGCATACTAACAATAGTGTGCAAAAGTATTAGGACAGGGGTGATTTTCCTAAAAACATCATTGAAATTCAAATACAGGGTGAAAAGCCAAATTATTGTAAGAATTTTTTAACTAAAAATGAAGAAGAAGGCTTCGGAATTTGACTTTGTCCCCACAAAACCCTGATCTCAATTCTATTGAACATCTTTGGGTTATTTTGGATAAAAAATTGATAAATCTAATGTTACTTCACAAAACACACTTTGGGAGCAAATACAAGCTGCTTGGCAGGAGATACCATAAGATACATTGAAGAAGCTTGTGATGCCGATGCCTGACAGAATGACGGCTATGATCAAAGCAAAAGGCTATTATACTAAATATTAAATTTATTTTGCGACAAGTATCTTTTTCTTGTTAATTCATTTGTGGAGTAAATCAAATAAAATTACTTTAATTAAATTGTTTATTTTCTGTAAATACGCCTCATAAAAGATAAAATAGTTCCTGTCCTAATACTTTTTCACATAACTATATATATATATATATATATATATATATACTAACAGGCAGCACGGCTCGCACATCGCAATTTTCAGGTGCTGAGAAAAGACTGACTCTATTTAGTACATGAGGATTGCACCGTTCTTGAAATTCTGAGTCGTTTACTAGTGAAGAAAATCATGTATATTTATTAATATATACCTAAAAACTCTTTTATATACATCGAGCACTATTTTATTAACACCAGCACTATATGTGCGATATAATATATATATATGTGTGTGTGTGTGTGTGTGTGTGTGTGTGTGTGTGTGGGTGGGTGGGTGGGTGGTTGTGGAGTATGCACCATAATAATAGAAGTAAAACACTTCTACTTTTGAAATAATAACGGATCTGAACTACAACCCGAAAAATATAATTTGCGCACAAAAATGCGTGCGGGTGACACATTGTCTAAATAAAAGGGTAGCTCTGCACAAAAGTAACACCAAACTAGCAAATAACAGGAAATTGTATGTCTCCTAACATTTTACATGAATGCAATGGAGGTAAATTCAGAGTAATACCTATCTACCAAAATGCAGATTAAGACACACTCATAATGCAGAAAGAAATATTCATAAACAATATAAACTTACGCACAACAAAACAACATGGAAACCCTAAAACACACACAAAATCTACTCACACGCACATATACACACACTGAATTCGAATAGTATCCCCAAAGCAATAAAAAGAACCAGATGACCCATAAAAAACAATTTTAAAGCATAAAGACGAAATCAAAAAATGCTCTTACACACACACATCAAATTCAAAAAGTATCCCCAAAGCAATAAGAAGAACCAGATGACCGACAGACAACAATTTAAATCAATTTCGCAAGTCAGTGAAAACTTCCCCGATAAGAAACGCGCCAGAAGAAACTTAACGTGGAATTGTGAATAACCGCCAACCCCTTTTAACCTGGTGGCCATCATTTGACTTGTTTATTTATATACGATACCTAGGCCATCAGAAAAGCAAACGGATCTCGATACGTAAAGTCACAAGTTTTAATTTTTAAACGTAGGATAATATATATATATATATATATATATATAGAGAGAGAGAGAGAGAGATGTGAAAAGACTGAGATAGATAGATAGATAGATAGATAGATAGATAGAAACAGGATTTCCCAGATAGATAGATAGATAGATAGATAGATAGATAGATAGATAGATAGATAGATAGATAGATAGATAGATAAGGTAACCAAAAATTCTGTCCGATTTTGGATTAGTCATTGAATGAAGTTGAAATATATACGAAATGCGTGTAGCAATTGTTTTAAAATCTGGAAGTAGGAACATCAGACGTTATAAAAACACGCGCACCGTGCCCGGCCATCAGTTATAAGCCGGAAAGCTGTGAGAAGGATGGACGTGTCTAGAGATCTCGTTCGGGGCTGTTTGCTTTACGACTTCAAAGTGGGCTTATCAGTAGCTGCATCAAGTCGCCGCATATGTCAAGCGTTTGGGGATAGTGCTGTGGATGAACGTACTGCAAGGCGTTGGTTTCGAAAATTCAAGTCGGGAGATTTGTCTATCCATGATGAGCCTCGCAGTGGACGACCACAGGTCTTGAATGACGGGGTCCTGAAGGCGGTCATTGAAGTGGACAGTAGTCTAACGTGTGGTGAACTTGCAAGACAATTCAACGTTTCCGATTAATCCGTTAGACTTCACCTGTACTGGCTAGTTTAGACGTACAAACTGAGCAAGTGGGGTCTGCAAACGCTGTTTTAATTTAGAATTTTTTTTTTATTCCGATCAATATAAATTCGGTTTAAAATACACCAGCTATTTTGCCTACTGGAATTACTAGATTTAATCCTTCGGCTTTCAATTAAAGCTAATTTTAAAGCTTGAAGATAAGTTATTTATTTTTAAAATCATAATTAAAATTTATGTGTAGAAAAGTGAGTTGGGGTACCTATTTTAAACTTTCAGTTTTGCGTTCTGAAAGTTCTTGAGCGTTTGAAAATACAAAAAAAAAAAACTTTAATGCGTAGGTTACCTAAGTTGCGTTCCTTAGCCAAGAGATGGTTTTGTCCTTATTTTTGCATTTTTTAAGTGTTTTTGGAATGACGACGCTTGCGTGTGTAAATGTTCTTTTATCTTGATGTGTAGATGTCTTGTAGTGCTGCCGACATAGAATGCATCGCATTTGGCGCATTGTATGCGGTATACGACATATACCTGGTGGCATATACCGGTGCCTGCAATAGGGCAGTTGGTTAGTGTGCATGTGATGTTGTTGTTTGTTCTGTGGTTGGGGTTGAGGTGTCTGCGAAGAGTGGGGCCGTAGTGTGCCAGCTGTATGTCTAATCCCTGTCTGCAGATAGCTCGACGTATTTTTGATGTTATGTATTCGCTGAAGTGTGGTCACCTCAGGAAGCAGGTGTTAGATAGGGTGTGGCGCCTTGAGCCCCTACTACCCTTCCGTTCTAGGCGATCCACAAATGAATGTGGGTAACCGTTAGTCACCAGTGTTTTCTTGAAGAGTGCAGTGTGGGTGTTAACGTGTTCGCCTTTGCTGCATTTCTTTCGGATACGTGCGAGTTCGTTATTGATGTAGCCGGTCTTAGCATTGAGAGGGAGGGCTGATCGGTAGTGGACAAACATATCCCTGCTGGCAGGCTTTTTGTAGAAATCGGTGTGGACTTCACCTCTAATCGATATTTTAAGCTTGAAGTCCAGCAGTGATAGGCATCCACTGGCATCGGGGTGCTCGATCGTGAAATTAATTTTACCGTCCATTCTGTTAAACGTCGCTACCATTCTGCTTGTTTTGTCGCGTGAAGAAGTAAGGATGAGTATATCATCAATATATCTCGTAAAGAAGGTGTATGAATGGCAGGTGCTGAGTGCGCGACGCTCCAGTTGGTTCATATATGCGACGGCAAGTAGTCCCGATAGGCTGGACCCCATCGGAAGGCCGGTGGTCTGTTTGTAGGTGCGTCCTTGGAACTTGAAGTAGGTGCTCAATATAATGAGTATTATAGTGTTATTTGAGGCAAAATCCCAAAATGAATCTTCGCTCTGATTAGCCAAAAGAAGCACACATGTAAATTTTTATATCTTCCAACATACATACACAGCAAACCAAAGTTTTTGTCATTTAAATATAAATCACCTGCACAACCAACAGCAACATTGCCTGATGATGAGAATCTATCTCGAAACATAGAAATTTTCGTGTCACAATGTACAATTAATTTATAACTGTATAGTTATATATATATATATATATAAAGAAGACAAGAGGAAGACTGTATTTAACTCGCCTACGCGTTTCGTCCTATGCTGGACTTTATCAAGGCAAAAAAACGAAATGAGCTTTATTCCAAATTTAATAACAGTGTTGGCCACTATAATATATATATATATATATATATATATATATATATATATACATATATGTTTTATAAATACGTAATTTGGAATAAAGCTCATTTCGTCTTTTTGCCTTGATAAAGTCCATCACAGGACGAAACGCGTAAGCGAGTTAAATACAGTTTTCCTCTCGTCTTCTTTTTATTTAACCCTCCTGTTCTTAATCTCAGATCATAACTGAGTATATTTTTCCATATATATATAGGGTGTCCATAAAGTTCGTGTGCACTTTAAAAAATTTATAACTTTATTTGTACTTGAGATAGAAATAATTTGTAAAAAACATTAGAAAGAAGTAAATCTATTTTTGTTTAAGGTTTTATTGAAATGTTATTTAAGTTTCCACATGTCCTCCATCATTAGAAATACAAAGGGTAATTGGATTTTGCAGTTCACTGAAAACATATGCCAACTGATTTACAATAATGCCTGAAATCGCATTAGTTATTTTAGTTTTCATATGTTCTAATGAACTAGGTTTGCTTGCATACACAATTGTTTTCACATGACAAAAATCTAATGGAGTCAAATCTAGGAAACGTGGATATTGTGCTGCCTAGGTATTCCTCTAAGCACACAATAAAATCGTCCATCTATTATAAAATTCCTGATTTATAAACTCTCTAAGTGAAAAGGAGCTTCATCTTGTAATATTTTTTACAGATCTTTTCTGTCACAATTACAAATAAAGTTGTAAACTTTTTAAAATGGACACGAACTTTATGGACACTCTGTATATATATATATATATATATATATATATATATATATATATATATTCTTTTTATTTCTATTTCTTTTGTTTTTTTCTCTTCTTATCATTTATCTATCGTCTACTTTTTCTTTATTTTTTATTTTTTATCTCATTGGGGTTCTTTTTAAATGAGCAATGAATTTTTTGTAAAATACCGTTACAAATGTCTATTCCAAATATGAATACATGAGCGTCTGTGTAAAAAATTGGGTGGGGGGTATTTTGAAGATCAAGTATTGTATCACTTGGGTCTGACGAGCCGCCTGGTCATCATTGTGCGGTGAAATATGTATTACTCTTTGAAATTGTGGTATATCAAGTTGGGTTTTTTTTAAAATTATAATACTATGTTAAATTAAATAAATGAATTTAACATTGAGTTCTTTTGAGTTCGTCTCAATTAGAATTTACCTGAATAATATACCAAGTGTTCTTCGTTATATATACACACAATAGAACCGTCGCTGATGGTGGATGTTATTGTGTTACCATCCTTATAACCTCTCTGAAGACGGCTCATGTGAGCCGAAAACTTAGAACCGAATTAATAAAAAATTATCCAAATGTTGGAGAATTATTGTCTTTATCTTCAACTGAAATTAAAGCCAAAATATGACGTTTAGAACGGCTCATGATTAAACATAACAGACATTCATTGTCTCTTATATTTAACAGTATATGTTTAGAAAATTATTTGCTACCTCGATACACAAATATATATATATATATATATATATATATATATATATATATATATATATATATATATATATATATATATATCTGTTCGTTTTTCTTTTTTTCTTTCCTTTCTTATCTCCAAAGTTTCTATCTTTTTTTCCCCTTTCATTTTTTTATCTCTCTACTTCCTTTTACTTTATACTTTTACTTTATACAAAATAAAATCGTCGGTGATGGTGGATTTTATAATATTTCAGTTTAAATTACCTCTCTGAAGATGGCTCATGTGAGCCGAAAGCTTAGAAGAAAACCAATAAATAATTATCCAAATGTTGGAGAATTTTTGTCTTTATCTTCAACTGAAATTAAAGCAAAAATACGACGTTTAGAACGGCTCATGATTAAATATAATAGACATTCATTGTCTCTTATATTTAACAGTATAAGTTTAGAAAATTATTTGCTACCTCGATACACTAAAAATATATAGATGTTTATACTTATTGACCTCTTTATATATATATATATATATATATATATATACTAGCAGTATAGCCCGGCGTTGCTCGGGTGTAATGAAAGCTTTAAAACTAATCCATGGTCCTGGAGTTCAGACTCTTTGGACGTTGGCACGAAAGACTAAAAAGCAATAGTTGTTTCCAGTTAAAGCGAAACCGTAGACTGAAAGAAAAATGAATGCATGTAAATCAAAGTTTGATTTCCTGGTATCAATATCAAATTAGTTTTTTTCGTCGTAAACTGAATTTCGAAGGCTAAATAAGTCCTCTGAGTAAATGGTATCATGGCTGAGACTAAGAACTACAATTATACCTACTTAGAGCCAAACCCGAAGAAAAAACTAAAATAAAAGGGCTGAGAAAAATACAGACATACAGGCAGATAAACAGACACACGCACAAACATCCTGCCTTTTATATATATATATATATATATATATATATATATATATATATATATATTATCGATTTTCTGCACTATTGTAAGAACTGCAACCCTGAAACTTCTGAATATCGTTTTTTATGTCTTTGTATATGAATGTATGAAATTTGATTAAAATCGGACCACTCGTTCTGTAACCTGATTTTTTCGATTATCGATTTCCGATATTTATCGGTGGTACCTCGACACAAAACCTAGCTAAGAACACTCGCAGATGCTTATAGTACGATTGTTTAAATTTCCATGAAAATCGGTTCAGCCGTTTCGGAGTCTGTAGGTAACGGATACATACACAGACACACACAGACAGACAGACAAAGTTCCATTTATAAATAAGTTTATATATATATATATATATATATATATATATATATATATATATATATGCGCCATTTCGGTCGGGTTTCAATCCTGGGTAAAAAAGCAATCGGAGTCTAGCCGTACTGATGAGCTGTGATACGGCGAAACAGATCTGTCTGCGGATATATATATATATATACACTATCGTTTGTTTTAGGAACGACTCGGAGTTTCATGAGTTATACAATTATCAGTTGCATATTTTAGAATCTATTGAAACACTTTCATATATGCACGCGCAGGCATGCCGATACACACACACACACACACACACACACATATATATATATATTTAATATATATATATATTTTAATTGGAGTAGATAGACTAAACTATCGCCCGGTTCACACTCCACCCACATCTATTGAACAGGTGAAGAGGCTCATCCCTTGCTTCCTGTTTAGGATGTGGTTTCCGGCTTTCTCTTTTCCATTCTTTTTACCCTTACGTAGCCCCCTGCGCATCAGTGGCGTTGCCGCCTTGCTCGGGGTGATATGATTAAAAAAAAAAAAATAATATATATATATATATATATATATATATATATATATATATTATCATGTGCCAATATTTTGATATAGAGACCTGGATAGATAGATGGAAGAAATTGAGACAAATACTTATTTACATAATACATATTGATAAATGATAGTTATTGTCCAGCCATTAGATAAAAACCTACTATAATTTAATCTCGTTTAATTAACACTTAGTCGATATTCATTGGCGTCGTGTTTTGTCTTGTGTAGGCATTCCCGTGCACTTATCAAGCAGAGCCTAAAATCACGTCAACTTTGTACTAAATCTTGGCAAATTGAGATTGATATTCGTTTGTATAAACAAAGGAACAAAACTAAAATAATGATTTTCTCGCCAGGCAAAATAAAATTTAGAAGAAAAGTAAAAAGTGTCGATAGCCATGTTATTGAGTCGAGGAAAACTGAAAGACAGAGGGGAGAATAGAAGAATGAAAGTGCGTGAAAGGTTGGTAGATGGTTTACCTCTTTGGCTGGAATACTTTTTCCTCATTAGTGTCAGCAATAGGTGGTTGAGATTCACCGAAAAGATAGGATTCGGAATGTTCGTTTCCTAGCCAGACATTTCCTTTACACTTGCTAGGCTATTATCACGCGATCTCTTTTGTTGTTATTTCATGTAATCTTCAGTTAAACGTGTCCTGGGTATGACGGTAAACGGCGTCCGGCAGCAAGACCTCTGATTGAGAGGTTGTAAGGAACATGGAACTACCTCTTAATTAGGGTCTCAGTTATGGGCATATAGTTAATCCTAAAACTGGGGTCAAAACACTATGAAAGTATAAAACTACTTTTATAGGAATATATACATAAAATAGACTTCTATAAAAAAAATATACATTTTTGAAGGAAAAATATTACCAACAATACATTATTGAAGGGAGAATTATTACCATAACAAGTTTTTGAAGGAAAAAAATTATTCTCAGCAAAACATTTTTTCATAGGAAATTAGAAGACATCTTAAGTTTTTTTAAAATAAAATATAATAAAAAAAAGATTTTCATTAAAATCTGACTAAATTAAACATCTCATAAAAAAATCATGGCCAAGATAGAGAGATCACAAGAAGGAATCAAACAGATTATGTGGTCTAATTGAGGGGACAATTAACCAAATACTCGCTGCATGTCCCAAGTCAGTCAGTTAAGTGACACATACTTGGGCGATCATGTCTCGAAAGAGACATGACTGACTGGGCAGAAGGTTATCCCGCAGTAGGTTGCCATTGCTTTCTGCGCTAGACTCGTTGCCCACCAAGACTATAGAACCCAATCTGTCCTGTTATTTGACTCATAGTTAGAGGGGAAAGAAATGTATTATATTATTATGTAGTAATTAGTGGGGGATCCCCCACTTTATGACCAGTAGAAGCCTTAATCATTATTGCAACTATTATATTTAGTCAGTCAGTTAAGTGCCACACGTGATACACGCTTGGACGATCATGCCTCGAAAGAGACATGACTGACTGGGCAGAAGATTATCCCACAGTAGGTTGCCATTGCTTTCTGCGGTAGATTGGTTGCCAGCCAAGGCTATAGAACCCAATCGGTCCTGTTATTTAACCCATAACTGGAAGGAACAGACGGATTGAATACCTTCCCCAAGGGTATTTGCGCGTAAGTGAATACAATGGATTCAACTGGAATTCGAACTCAGCTTCCCGGTTTCTCGTTCCGAGCCGATATCCACTGTACCACAACGCACATCCTCAAGTTAGTACAAAATGAATATATGCGATGACATGATTGAACCGGTAAGAGAATAGGTTTTGGCGTATACCGCAAGTTAGTCTTCAGTGTAAAAGTGAAGGACTATGAATATTAACTGAAAGCAGGAGATATTATGTGATTTCTCAGTCCAGATATATCATGCAATTGAAGTACAAAGACCCGACTTTATTGTTATATATATAAAAAAAACAAGTGTCAAATTACGTATTTCATTTTTCCATAGAACTCAAGAGTAGACTCCAAAGAAACTGATAAAATTTAAAATTAACAAGATCTCGGAATAGAACAGAAAAAGCGATGAAACATGACTGTAGTACTATTTTCTATAGTATTGGGTGTCCTTCAAATGCTATCTAGAAAACTGAGAAGTTGATTGAGGAGGATTAGAATCGTGACAATAATTGTAGAGCTCCAGAAAACTGCTATCATTTAAATTGCGAGAGCTGGTTAAAAGGTTCTTGACTTGGGAGCATTCTTCTTTACACCATGACTCACGAACAGAATTTCTATTGAATACGCTCATGGGCGTTAAGGTGCAGTGGATATCACACTGTACCACAACGCACATCCTCAAGTTGTTTAAGGAGGATTAGAATCGTGCCAATAATTGTAGAGCTCCAGAAAATTGCTATCATTTAATTTGCGAGAACTCGCTGAAAAGAATTTCTATTGAACACGCTTATGGGCGTTAAGGTGCAGTGGATATCGGCTCGGAACGAGAAATCGAAGTACCGAGTTCGAATTCCAGTTGAATTCATTGCATTCACATACGTGCAAATACCCTTGGGAAAAGCCTCTAATTGGGATGTTGTGAGAAGCATGGAACCACCTCTTAATTGCTGTTGATCCCAGGTTTACCCTGACCCCGGAGTGGTAGCACCTGTTAGGGTCCCATCTATGGGAAAATAGTTATTTCCCCCAAACTGGAGTCAAAACACTATAAAAGTATAAAAATAGACATAGAATTTTATAGAAATATATACAATTTGGAAGAAAAAAATATTACCAACAATACATTTTTGAAGGAAAAAAATTATTACCAACAATACATCTATATATATCAAAGCAAGATGTTTGTGTGTGTGTGTCTGTCTGAATGTCTTTTATACAAAACCTCAATTTTTATCCGATTCTAAACAAACTTCACACAAATATTTTTTAGGCTTCCGGTCAGGTCATGGGTTACTTATTTTTTCCGATTTCCCTCGGATATTGGAAATCGATACCCCGATATCTGATCAGGTCTGATCAAAATCAGGTTTTCAGCCCTTTATTTTGGTTTTTGCTTCAGGTCTTGCTCTAAGTAGGTATAATTGTAGTTCTTAGTCTCAGCCATGATACTATTTACTCAGAGGACTTATTTAGCCTTCAAAATTCAGTTTGTGAATTTTATTTTATTTATTTGACAGCAATACCGGAAATCAAACTTACATCCATTCAATTTAGTAAGTTCTACAGCTTCGAGATCAACCATTCAACAACCTCCGTTTCTTGTGCCAACGTCCAAAGAGTCTGAGCTCTGGATTGGTTTTAAAGCTTTCATTACACCCGAGCAACACCGGGCTATACTGCTAGTCTTTGAATAAAAAACTCGAAGACATCTTCAGTTTTTTAAAATAATTAAACAATTTTTTTTTCATCAAAATCTAACTAAATCAACTTTCTCACTATGACCAAACGTTTAAAAGAAATATCTTAAAACCTTACCTTTTTGGCATTAAATAACCCACAGAGGTTGATATGCCGTTAAACAAAACTCAAACTCAAAATATTGGTTCTGAAGAATAAGCAATCTGAATGGAAATTACTCTTAATAAATAGAATTTGAAGGATTCAGGAATCTGTTGTATTGTGGAATGAAGAAGTATACAGTGAAATATAAACAAACTACAGTTCAACCTGGTGTATGCGACCCCCGTCATCAGCGACCGCCTGCTATTAACGACCGTTTTTATATGCACTGACTATTTGCTAATGTTAACTGACCCCCCCCCCCACCCAGTGAGCGACCTCTTCCAAAACGCGACCACCGACCAGCATGAAATAATAAAAATCACTGGTCAAGAGACCACTTTAACAAAAATTAATTTCGGCAGTACAGTCCTAACTTCTAAATTAGGAGAATTTAACTTAGTAATCTATTTCATTTTCCTTTAATCTAAGCCAGAAACACTTTCTCGTTGTTTTGTTATTGTCGTGAAGTGTCAAATTTTTATTATTTGTTAAAATGGCGGTGGTCAAACGGCGGCTGTCTTGTATTAACATGTACTTATTACATTTGACAAGTTCAAGAGATTTGTCGGTTTCTGTACCAACTTGGATAAATTCGGGCGTAGGAGAAAAAAATCACATCTATGTGAAATTGAAATGTTCAATGTTTATCTCTTTCATTATCTTTATTTTTTCTCAATCGTTTTACTCTCTCTCTCTCTCTCTTCCCTGATCGTTGTCATTTTTCTCTTGTATGTTTGTTTATTTTTCCATATATTATCAAAGATTCTCTTTTACTATCACTCATTTCTAAGAAAAAATTGAAAACGAACTTTTCCATCGTACACATTTTATAAGAAATAAGTGTCAACATAAATTAGAATTGAAGTGGTCACATAACAAAAGAAAAGAAAACAAAACACCACACAGATTTCAATAACTGATTTTTTTTAAGCCTACACCAACACTATATAGTGTTGCGTAGGCTTAAAAAATCAGTTATACTGAATAAATAATTTTTATTTATTGTGTTAACAGTTGTAAATACGTTTTTTATGTTAAAAAATAACCATCTGATATTCTCATTTATTTATTAGCAGATTACAGTTAAACGTATGCTAGAATGTTTTCTTCTTTTTCGTGTTTTTCTTCTTGTTTGTTTTTTTTTTTTTATTCCGGAGGGATTCTAATGGTATTTTTCCTGCTAGTTGAAAACCCTTGTCTATTACTGATGTGGGGTATCCACTCATTTGTAATGTTTTTCGGAATTCTTCTAAGCATATTTTACGGAGGGTTTTATCAGTTACTACAGCAAATTCGTCGTGCTAGGGAATAGGGGATGGATATTAAACAGCTTTTGGATGATGACTCTTGGAGTAGAGGTATTGTTGGTGTCTGTGGGTTTGTAGTAAATGTTTGTGATGATGTAGTTGTTTTCGTTTTTATGAGTATTTCAAGAAATGGTAATTCTTTATAACTATATTCTAGATCGAACTTGAATTGGGGTGCAGGTGTTGTAGTATGTTGTGTAGTTTGTTTATGTCCCCCATGTTGGTTTCCAAAAAATAAAACAGTCATCCAGGAATCTTTTCCACGATTTCGTGAATTTTGTTTTTATGTTTTCCCCATATTTATGCCCTATTTGGATGTATAGGTTTTCTTCTAGATATGTTAGGGTGAGTGTTGCATATGACGGTGCTATTTTTCTTCCCATCGCGGTACCCGTTGTTTGTATATAACAAGAAGATGATGGAGTAGAATTTGTGTTTACAATTTATGGGTTTCACAGTAAAAGGGTGGAATCTAGTTGCTATTGTTGTGTCTTGAGGAAATTCATACATAGGGGGTACCAGTGAGCTAAGTTCATCGGAGCAGCAGCCGTGAAAGTATTTGTAGAAAAGACACAGGGAAACCACATTGCATTGGTGAGAAAGCGACTGTATCCTAGCTGCCAAGTCGGCATGAATCACATTACAGACTTTCCGCTGGATTTGATCAAGGACCCCTAGGTGGATAGCAGAAGCACCCGACCAGATATGGCAGCAATATTCAATGCACGGGCGGATGGTATACGTCATGAATCCAAATTATATCCACCGATAATAATAATGAAATAATTGAATGATACTTCCATATGTTATTCCATATAATTTAAAACATTATAATATTGTTTTCTGTATATGCACTACATTCTAAGTTACATATAATAATATATTTTATTTCATAATAATCTATATTAAAATAAGGTTTCTCCATATTAATTCAATGTTTTATGTTGTGGATTCTGGTTGAGAAACCACACAAAATAATAAATAACAAAAACAGATATAGAGATAGAAAATCTAAGTTATACTGAACAAAAATACTAATAATACTATAGTCATCCACCTGATCAGGCCCCGCAAATATGTTATCCGCTGCCTTCCTCTGTCTCTCCTTCCTTCTATATGGCCTGTCAGTATCAGGTTCTCCAAGCACTCCTTCCTCATTGCATGTCCCAGGAACTTCAGTTGTCTCTTCCTGATGCTCAGTATCAATTTCCTTTTCGTTGCCATTCATTCCAACACCTCATCGTCGCTTGCATGCTTGGTCCACGATATCCGCAGCATCCTTCTGTAGAACCAAATTTACGCTGCTTCAATTTTTGTCCTCATTTTCGATGATATTGTCCGGTTAGTATGTTTTTTTTACAGCCGCCATAGTTATCTGACCAAGATTCTACAGACGAATCTTGGAAAAGAGATAGACCATGAATACTTACGACAAACATGAACTGAAAAATCATAATTACATTCAGAATGAGTAGAAGGAAAAATCAAATAACCTAACTTTAGAATTTATGTGAACGCAAGAAGAGGACAAAGAGCGCTGACAAAATTATCTGTGAACTCCTTTTTTTTCGAGTTCTGTTTAACGGCATATCAATACCTCTGTGGTTTTTTTAATACCAAAAATGTGGAATTTTATGGTATTTTTTAATGTTCAGTTATAGTGAGAAGGTGGATTTAGTTCGATTTTTAAAAAAATTTATTCATTTTTATTTTAGAAAACGGAAGATGTCTTCTAGTTTTGTATTCAAAAATGTTTTGCTGAGAATTTTTTCATTCAAAAATGTGTTATGACAATAATCTTTCTTTAAAAATGTATTGTTGGTATTATTTTCCCTTCAAAAATGTATATTTTTCTATAAAGGTTTTTATGTATATATTTCTATAAAAGTCTATTTTTATAATTTCGTAGTGTTTTGACCCCAGTTTGGGGGTTAACTATTTACCCATAGCTGGAGCCCTAACAGAGGCTACCACTCCTGGTCAGAGTGTACCTGAGAACAACAGCAATTAAGAGGTGGTTCCATGCTCCTCACAACCTTCCAATCAGTGTCCTTGTTGCCGGATGCAGTTTACCGTTATGCCCAGGACCCTCTGAACTCCAAGGGACGGAATGTATCGTTGACTCTTGATAATCCACGTCCTGCAGGGACACAAGATATTCAAATAAGAAAAATAAGTATATTTAAAAGAAAGAAAATTGTTTTGATTGAGTGGTTCTTTTTAAACGACTTATCAATCCTTTGAAGGCTATTTAATGTCAGAAAATACTTTTAGATGTTACGAATTCCTGGGGTGGATATTAATAGTTTAATGACACAAGTCCTACTAAATAACCCATAGCATGGTGGGAAGTGGTAGATTCTTTCCTTCTCCAAGGGGGTATTTGCGCGAAACTGAATAAGACAAACCCAACCAGAATTAAAACACGAATCTCCAATTATATATTCAGAGGTAGTTTTTCGCGTTCAGTTCCATAGGAAGGGGTACCGTGCTGTCCAGCATCTTTGTTCTCTCCTAGAAGTAAATGATCACATAGTGTATCACAGAGGGTCCGTACTGATTCGAAAATTTCTATCTGCATTTATACAAGTAAGCATTATTCCCACTGTTTATATTCGGACTACTGTCATCGTTTCCTTTGTGGGATCAGGAGCTATCATTATTTTTATTATTTATGTATATTCTACTGACCAAGTCTCATTTCTGGGATCAAGAGTTATTATTATTTTACTATATATATACATTCTACTGACTAATCTCAATTCTGGTATCGAGAGTTAACATTATTTTTACTATTTATATACATTCTACTGACCTAGTCTCAATTCTGGGATCAAGACTTATCATTATTTTACTATTTATATACATTCTACTGACTAATCCCAATTCTGGTATCGAGGGATAACATTATTTTTACTATTTATATACATTCTACTGATTTAGTCTCATTTCTGGGATCATGAGTTATTATTATTTTTACTATTTATATACATTCTATTGACCTAGTCTCATTTCTGGGATCAAGTGTTATCATTATTTTACTATTTATATACATTCTACTGACCTAGTCCCAATTCTGGAATCAAGACTTATCATTATTTTTACTATTCATATGCATTCTACTGACCTAGACTCATTGCTGGTTTCAAGACTTATCATTATTTTACTATTTATATACATTCTACTGACTAATCCCAATTCTGGTATCGAAAGATAACATTATTTTTACTATTTATATACATTCTACTGACCTAGTCTCATTTTTGGGATCAGGTCTTATCATTATTTTCACTATTTATATTCAGACTCATGTCCTCGTCCATTTCTGGAATCAGGAACTATTAATAATTCTACCATTTATCTTCCATCTACTGCCTTCGTCCCATTTCTGAGATTTGGCATAATCCTTATTTCTGTTATTTATATTCAGTCTAGAGTCAGCCTTATTTCCGGATCAGGAATTATCGTTATTTTCACTCTTTATATTCGGATTACTGTCTCATTTTGAGGAGCGGAAGTTAACATTTTTTCCATGATTTATATTCCGACTACTTTCCTAGTATCATTTCTGGGATTAGGAGTTATTAATATTTTCTACTATTTATATACGGTCTACTGTCCTCATCTTATTTCTGGGACCAAGACGTATCATTTTTTCTACTGTTTATATACTGACGAATGAATTCGTCTCATTTTTTAATTCAGAAACTGTCATGCTTTTCTTAATATTCGGTCTACTGCCCCTGTATCATTTCTGGTATATGGAGTTATCATTACCTAAACTATTGTCATTCGAACATCTGTCAAGCTCTCATTATTAGAATCAGGAGTTATCAACATTTTAAATTTTTATATTCGCATTATTATCCTCGTCACATTTCTCTGATCAGGAGTTATCAATATTTCCATCATTTATGTTCGGTCTACTGTCCTCGTGTTATTTTTTGAGATAATTTTTTTATCAATATTTCAACTATTTATGTTCGGTCTACTGCCCTCGTTTTATTTTTTGAGATCATTATTTATCAATATTTGTACTATTTATGTTCAGTCTACTGCCCATGTTTTATTTTTTGAGATCATTATTAATCATTATTTCCACTATTTATGTTCGGTCTACTGCCCTCGTTTTATTTTTTGGATCAGGAGTTATCAATATTTGCACTATTTATGTTCCGTCTACTGCCTCGTTTTATTTTTTGATATAATTATTTATCAATATTTCCACTATTTATGTTCGGTCTACTGCCCACGTTTTATTTTTGAAATCAGTAATTATCAATATTTCTATTATTTATGTTCGGTCTACTGCCCTCTTCTTATTTTTTGGATTAGGAGTTATCAATATTTGCACTATTTATGTTCGGTCTACTGCCCTCGTTTTATTTTTTGATATCATTATTTACCAATATTTCCACTATTTATGTTCGGTCTACTGCCCACGTTTTATTTTTTAATATAATCATTTATCAATATTTCCACTATTTATGTTCGGTCTACTGCTCTCGTTTTGTTTTTTGGGATCAGTATTTGTCAATATTTCCACCATTTATGTTCGGTTTACTGCCCTCGTTTTATTTTTGGGTATCAGTATTTATCAATATTTCCACCATTTATGTTCGGTCGACTGCCCTTGTTTTATTTTTGGGGATCAGTATTTATCAATATTTCCATTATTTATGTTCGGTCTACTGCCCTCCTTTGATTTTTTGATATCATTATTCATCAATATTTACACTATTTATGTTCGGTCGACTGCCCTTGTTTTATTTTTGGGGATCAGTATTTATCAATGATTCCATTATTTACGTTCGGTCTACAGCCCACGTTTTATTTTTTCGGGTCAGTATTTATCAATATTTCCATTATTTATGTTCGGTCTAGTAACCTTGTTTTATTTTTGGGGATCAGTAATTATCAATATTTCCACCATTTATATTCGGTCTACTGCCCTCATTTTATTTTTGGTGATCAGTATTTATCAATGATTCCATTATTTATGTTCGGTCTACAGCCTTGTTATATTTTTGGGGATCAGTATTTATCAATATTTCCACTATTTATGTCCGGTTTACTGCCCTCGTTTTATTTTTTGGGATCAGTTTTTATCAATATTTCCATAGTTTATGTTCGGTCTGCTGACCTTGTTATATTTTTGGGGATCAGTATTTTTCAATATTTCCACCATTTATGTTCGGTCTACTGCCCTCGTTTTATTTTTGGGGATCAGTATTTATCAATATTTCCACCTTTTATGTTCGGTCTTCTGCCCTCGTTTTATTTTTGGGGATCAGTATTTATCAATATTTCCACTATTCATGTTCGGTCTACTGCCCTTGTTTTATTTTTTCGGGTCAGTATTTATCAATATTTCCACTATTTATGTTCGGTCTACTGCCCTCGTTTTATTTTTTCGTGTCAGTATTTATCAATATTCCATTATTTATTTTCGGTCTACTGCCCTTGTTTTATTTTTGGTGATAGTATTTATCAATATTTCCACTAATTATGTTCGGTCCACTGCCCTTGTTTTATTTTCGGGGATCAGTTTTTATCAATATTTCCACCATTTATGTTCGGTCTACTGCCCTCGTTTTATTTTGTCGGGTCAGTATTTATCAATATTTCCATTATTTATGTTCGGTCTACTGCCCTTGTTTTATTTTTGGGGATCAGTATTTTTCAATATTTCCATTATTTTTGTTCTGTCTACTGCCCTCGTTTTATTTTTTCGGGACAGTATTTGTCAATATTTCCACCATTTATGTTCGGTCTACTGCCATCGTTTTATTTTTTCGGGTCAGTATTTATCAATATTTCTATTATTTATGTTCGATCTACTGCCCTTGTTTTATATTTGGGGATCAGTAATTATCAATATTTCCACCATTTATGTTCGGTCTACTGCCCTCGTTTTATTTTTGTGGTCAGTATTTATCAATAATTCCATGATATGTTCGGTCTACAGCCTTGTTATATTTTTGGGGATCAGTATTTATCAATATTTCCACTATTTATGTTCGGTTTACTGCCCTCGTTATTTTTTCGGGACAGTATTTATCAATATTTCCACCATTTATATTCGGTCTACTGCCCTCGTTTTAATTTTTCGGGTCAGAATTTATCAATATTTCCATTATTTATGTTCGCTCTACTGCCCTTGTTTTATTTTTGGGGATCAGTATTTATCAATATTTCCACCATTTATGTTCGGTCTACTGCCCTCGTTTTATTTTTGGGGATCGGTATTTATCAATAATTCCATTATTTATGTTCGGTTTACTACCCTCGTTTTATTTTTTGGGATCAGTTTTTATCAATATTTCCATTATTTATGTTCGGTCTAGTGCCCTTGTTTTATTTTTGGGGATCAGTATTTATCAATATTTCCACTATTTATGTTCGGTCTACTGCCCTCGTTTTATTTTTTCGGTTCTGTATTCATCAATATTTCCATTATTTATGTTCGGTCTGCTGCCCTTGTTTTATTTTTTGGGGATCAGTATTTTTTAATATTTCCACTATATATGTTCGGTCTACTGCCCTCGTTTTATTTTTTCGGGTCAGTATTTATCAATATTTACATTATTTATGTTCGGTCTAGTGCCCTTGTTTTATTTTTGGGTGTCAGTATTTATCAATATTTCCACTATTTATGTTCGTTCTACTGACCTCGTTTTCTTTTGGGGGATCAGTATTTATCAATATTTCCACTATTTATGTTCGGTCTACTGCCCTTGTTTTATTTTTGGGTGTCAGTATTTATCAATATTTCCACTATTTATGTTCGGTCTAGTGCCCTCGTTATATTTTTGGGGATCAGTAATTATCAATATTTCCATTATTTATGTTCGGTCTACTGCCCTCGTTTTATTTTTTCGGTTCAGTATTCATCAATATTTCCATTATTTATGTTCGGTCTGCTGCCCTTGTTTTATTTTTTGGGGATCAGTATTTTTTTATATTTCCACTATATATGTTCGGTCTACTGCCCTCGTTTCATTTTTTCGGGTCAGTATTTATCAATATTTCCATTATTTATGTTCGGTCTAGTGCCCTTGTTTTAGTTTTGGGTGTCAGTATTTATCAATATTTCCACTATTTATGTTCGTTCTACTGACCTCGTTTTCTTTTGGGGGATCAGTATTTATCAATATTTCCACTATTTATGTTCGGTCTACTGCCCTTGTTTTATTTTTGGGTGTCAGTATTTATCAATATTTCCACTATTTATGTTCGGTCTACTGCCCTCGTTTTATTTTTGGGGATCAGTATTTATCAATATTTCCACCATTTATGTTCGGTATACTTGTTATATAGCAATATACAACAAACAGACAACACGCATATATATAAAAATATGTCAAGTGATATTTTTATTGATGAACGATGGACCGTGTAGCCTAGTGAACAGAGAGTGAGAGCGCGCTTCAAGGGGGCCGACGGGGTGGGGGTATCGTATCTGTTGCTCCTCTGGTCTGGTCTGTCCCTCTGACTCTTCTGACTAGACTGCCGTGAAATCCGTGCCCGAGGTCATTTTATCTCCAAACCGGTACTTCCGATTTTTGCCTCGCCTACGCACGCCCACGTAATTCTCAGAGACACCTGTTCTGCTTGCCTCTTGTAGCCATTTCCGCTACTGCCGGAAATAAGGTCAAACAAACATCCGTTCCTTTCAACGGCCGGAAAACGCCCCCGCTTGCATCAGCTTCCTTCTTCGGGTGGGGCCAGATTATTATATTACATTCCTCGCCCACCCATTTTCCAAAATGTTCGCCTAAGAACATTTTAAGCGCAACACCCTCACTCTCCTCCCCATGCCACACAAGCCCGACAATAGTATAAAACATGTGTCGAAACAAACAAAACAACAAAAACAAAAAAATATATATAGCGGAGCCTACATCGGCAACCCAACAATGTTCGTATCCATCTTGAAAATTGTTCTACCAGCTCGATGTTTCATTGATCATTTTTTTTTTTATCTTTCTTTTTTTTTTCTCCTTTTTTTTTTTTTTTTAATATCCATTTTCACAGAATTGGGCAAAGTTCTTAAAAATGTTCATTTTCTTTCTCGACTCTGTCCATAACCGTAGACACCTCGATGCATAACCACATGATTATTAAGCGGTAACCGCGCCCCCAGTTTCTAAACTGAGATCGAGTAAATGACTTTTGACCAACACCATGCGTGCTTCTGCTCGAGTTTATTGTTACACATGTAACCTCATTTAATTTAATTTAATTTCAAACATACTATGTTTGAACACAGAAAAAATGGCCATTATCTGCCGTACATAACATTCATAGTCTGACCGAGAAATGTTCAATAGAAAATGAAGAAAACCACCCTGATTCCAACGTTAATCCGCATGCAATTTACTTGTGGAGGATATTAATTTAGTCTAAAAAAATGGACCCGTGACTCGTAGTTCCTTAGTTTGTACAATGCTTTCCATTCCCTGAACTACTTCCTCTGGATTCGAAACCAAGCATATCTGATTTGTTGACATCTCTCTGTTTATCGCAGAGACATTTTTGAGTGTCGAACACCCGTTGACCCCGGAGTACTATTCACAACAGATAACTCAATTTCCTTTTCCGAAGCACTGTTGCTTCTTTTACACTTAAAAATCCGCTTCCTGGCTATTATTCCCAGGATTATTATTACGCCGACCACGCCAGCAATGACTCCTATCGTCAACTTCTTCGGGAGTTCCTCACATCCTTCACTAAATCTTTCCATATCTATCTGTTCCAAGGTATTTACTAGTTTTCAGAAATTAATATATCTTCAAAAGATATTTCCCAAGTCACATAAATGAAAATTCACAGAGGATGTTGAATTGATGGGAACCTGCACAAAAGCATAAAAGTGAAGTACTTTTACGTAAATAAAAATAAGTTTTAGATTTTAATTTAATTTTCCCAAATCTCCCCAAATAATCCGATTCCACCATATTGATAACAAAATATCTTTTCAATATCTGACTCATATCGCGAAACACTGAGACGCGGGTGAATGTTTTAAGAATATATATAATCGGTGTATTCGCAACGAAATAACCAGACAATGCAGTTGTTTTCAAACAACGATGTTGAGATATATTTATAATTTGCGATTTTGTTGGCTGTTGTTAACTGCATAATTAAAATTACACTTTAAAACTTTCGATAACATTTAAGTCATTTCTATGCTGTAGAAATGTCACGCAAAACACAAACATTTTTAAATTTTGACAATATCTTTGTAAAGATTACAAATTGACGTTTACGAACGAATTTCTGTTGACGAGATCAAAATTAAAGAACCCTTTCGTTTCTCTGATTTTCCTATTGTGGTAGCATTCAGCTATAATTATAATTTGTCAATGTTTACCAATTTTGATTTAGTTCATGCAATACAAGGCCAAATGGAGAAAATGGAGAGGGTCATTTTACGCTAATACTCCAATTGGGGAAAGTTTGTGTACGTAGAACATCGATTGTTTTTTTGTTTTTTTTTTAATTCGGCTCGAGTACTGGTCAGAAAAACTCAACTATTTCAACCATACAACTGACCTTCATAATCACATTGAGAATAGTTGTTCGTCAATATTTCTATTGGGTTGTCTGGAAAGTTCATGCCGCTTTTTAAGTAAAATTAAGACACAGCCCAAAATTATTTCATTAAATATTTATTCTACGAAACATTAACTATTTTCTTGCACAAACCAAAGAAAACTTTGTTATCAACAAGTTAATCCAATTATCCACTTTAAACTCACTTCACATTAACACTTTCTTCCTCATTTTAACACCCCCTTCCACCCGTCAACCCCCAAACCTATGCGCTCTCAGCCACTGCTACCCTCTACATGTATTCCTGACCCCCTATCTCTCTACCGAACAATCCATTTTTCTCAATGGCAAAAGTATGCATTTTTTTTCTAACTGGACTTATTATAAACACGAGCAGAGAACACTCACACTATTAAATCAATGAGTCACCTACTTTGGTTGACTGTCCATAGTCAATATGTTCGGTCTACTGCCCTCGTTTTATTTTTGGGGATCAGTATTTATCAATATTTCCATTATTTATGTTCGGTCTACTGCCCTCGTTTTATTTTGTCGGGTCAGTATTTATCAATATTTCCATTATTTATGTTCGGTCTAGTGCCCTTGTTTTATTTTTGGGGATCAGTTTTTATCAATATTTCCATTATGTATGTTCGGTCTACTGCCCTTGTTTTATTTTCGGGGATCAGTTTTTATCAATATTTCCACCATTTATGTTCGGTCTACTGCCCTCGTTTTATTTTTGGGGATCAGTATTTATCAATATTTCCACCATTTATGTTCGGTCTACTGCCCTCGTTTTATTTTGTCGGGTCAGTATTTATCAATATTTCCATTATTTATGTTCGGTCTACTGCCCTTGTTTTATTTTTGGGGATCAGTTTTTATCAATATTTCCATTATTTATGTTCGGTCTACAGCCCTTGTTTTATTTTTGGGGATCAGTTTTTATCAATATTTCCATTATTTATGTTCGGTCTAGTGCCCTTGTTTTATTTTTGGGGAACAGTACTTATCAATATTTCCACTATTTATGTTCGGTCTACTGCCCTCGTTTTATTTTTTCGGGTCAGTATTTATCAATATTTCCATTATTTATGTTCGGTCTAGCGCCCTTGTTTTATTTTTGGGGATCAGTATTTTTCAATATTTCCACCATTTATGTCCGGTCTACTGCCCTCGTTTTATTTTTTCGGGTCAGTATTTATCAATATTTCCATTATTTATATTCGGTCTTCTACCCTTGTTTTATTTTTGGGGATCAGTATTTTTTAATATTTCCACTATATATGTTCGGTCTACTGCCATCGTTTTATTTTTTGGGATCAGTATTTATCAATATTTCCATTATTTATGTTCGGTCTACTGCGCTTGTTTTCTTTTTGGGTGTCAGTATTTATCAATAAATCCACTATTTATGTTCGTTCTAGTGCCCCCGTTATATTTTTGGGGATCAGTATTTATCAATATTTCCACTATTTATGTTAGGTCTACGGCACTTGTTTTATTTTTCGGGTCAGTATTTATCAATATTTCCACCATTTATGTTCGGTCTACTGCCCTCGTTTTGTTTTTTGTGATCAGTATTTATTAATATTTTCTCCATTTATGTTCGGTCTACTGCCCTCGTTTTATTTATTTTTTTGGATCAGTAATTATCAATATTTCCATTATTTATGTTCGGTCTAGTGCACTTGTTTTATTTTGGGGGATCAGTATTTATCAATATTTCCATTATTTATGTTCGGTCTGCTGCCCTTGTTTTATTTTTGGGGATCAGTATATTTCAATATTTCCACCATTTATGTCCGGTCTACTGCCCTCGTTTTATTTTTTCGGGTCAGTATTTATCAATATCTCCATTATTTATGTTCGGTCTACTGCCCTCGTTTTATTTTTGGCGATCAGTAATTATCAATATTTGCATTATATATGTTCGGTCTACTGCCTTAGTTTTATTTTTGGGGATCAGTATTTATCAATATTTCCATTATTTATGTTCGCTCTACTGCCTTTGTTTTATTTTGGGGGATCAGTTTTTATCAATATTTCCATTATTTATGTTCGCTCTACTGCCCTCGTTTTATTTTGGGGGATCAGTTTTTATCAATATTTCCATTATTTATGTCCGGTCTACTGCCCTCGTTTTATTTTTTCGGGTCAGTATTTATCAATATTTCCATTATTTATGTTCGGTCTTCTGCCCTTGTTTTATTTTTGGGGACCAGTATTTATTAATATTTCCACTATATATGTTCGGTCTACTGCCATCGTTTTATTTTTTCGGATCTGTATTTATCAATATTTCCACCATTTATGTTCGGTCTACTGCCCTTGTTTTCTTTTTGGGTGTCAGTATTTATCAATAAATCCACTATTTATGTTCTGTCTACGGCCCTCGTTTTATTTTTCGGGTCAGTATTTATCAATATTTTCACCATTTATGTTCGGTCTACTGCCCTCGTTTTATTTTTTGGGATCGGTATTTATTAATATTTTCTCAATTTATGTTCGGTCTACTGCCCTCGTTTTATTTTGTCGGGTCAAAATTTATCAATAATTCCATTATTTATGTTCGGTCTACTGCCCTTGTTTTATTTTTGGCGATCAGTATTTATCAATATTTCCAACATTTATATTCGGTCTACTGCCCTCATTTTATTTTGTCGGGTCAGTATTTATCAATATTTCCACTATTTATGTTAGGTCTACGGCACTTGTTTTATTTTTCGGGTCACTATTTATCAATATTTCCACCATTTATGTTCGGTCTACTGCCCTCGTTTTGTTTTTTGTGATCAGTATTTATTAATATTTTCTCCATTTATTTTGTCAGGTCAGCATTTATCAATATTCCATTATTTATGTTCGGTCTACTGCCCTTGTTTTATTTTTAAGTGTATTTATCAATATTTCCTATTTATATTCGGTCTACTGTCCTCGTTTTATTTTTTCGGCTCAGTATTTATCAATATTTCCATTATTTATGTTCGATCTACTGCCCTTGTTTTATTTTTGGGGGTCAGTACTTATCAATATTTCCACTATTTATGTTCGGTCTACTGCCCTCGTTTTATTTTTTGGGATCAGTTTTTATCGATATTCCATTATTTATGTTCGGTCTACTGCCTTTGTTTTATTTTCGGGGATCAGTTTTTATCAATATTTCCACCATTTATGATCAGTTTTATAAATATTTCTATTATTTATGTTCGGTCTACTGCCCTCGTTTTATTTTTTCGCGTCAGTATTTATCAATATTCCATTATTTATGTTCGGTCTACTGCCCTTGTTTTATTTTTGGGGATCAGTATTTATCAATATTTCCACTATTTATGTTTGGTCTACTGCCCTCGTTTTATTTTTGGCGATCAGTAATTATCAATATTTGCATTATTTATGTTCGGTCTACTGCCTTTGTTTTATTTTCGGGGATCAGTTTTTATCAATATTTCCACCATTTATGTTCGGTCTACTGCCCTCGTTTTATTTTTGGGGATCAGTTTTTATCAATATTTCCACCATTTATGTTCGGTCTACTGCCCTCGTTTTATTTTTTGGGGATCAGTATTTATCAATATTTCCACCATTTATGTTCGGTCTAGTGCCCCCGTTATATATTTGGGGATCAGTATTTATCAATATTTCCACTATTTATGTTCGGTCTACGGCCCTTGTTTAATTTTTCGGGTCAGTATTTATCAATATATTCACCATTTATGTTCGGTCTACTGCCTTAGTTTTATTTTTGGGAACCAGTATTTATCAATAGTTCCTCTATTTATTTTCGGTCTACCGCCCTCGTTTTATTTTTTCGGGACAGTATTTATCAATATTTCCACCATTTATGTTCGGTCTACTGCCCTCGTTTTATTTTTTTCGGCTCAGTATTTATCAATATTTCCATTATTTATGTTCGATCTACTGCCCTTGTTTTATTTTTGGGGATAAGTTTTTATCAATATTTCCACCATTTATGTTCGGTCTACTGCCCTCGTTTTATTTTTGGGGATCAGTTTTTATCAATATTTCCACCATTTATATTCGCTCTACTGCCCTTGTTTTATTTTGGGGGATCAGTTTTTATCAATATTTCCATTATTTATGTTCGGTTTAGTGCCCTTGTTTTATTTTGGGGGATCAGTATTTATAAATATTTCCACTATTTATGTTCGGTCTACTGCCCTCGTTTTATTTTTTCTGGTCAGTTTTATAAATATTTCTATTATTTATGTTCGGTCTACTGCCCTCGTTTTATTTTTGGGGATCAGTATTTATCACTATTTCCACTATTTATGTTCGGTCTACTGCCCTCGTTTTATTTTTGGCGATCAGTAATTATCAATATTTGCATTATTTATGTTCGGTCTACTGCCTTTGTTTTATTTTTGGGGATCAGTATTTATCAATATTTCCATTATTTAGGTTCGCTCTACTGCCCTTGTTTTATTTTGGGGGATCAGTATTTATCAATATTTCCACCATTTATGTTCGGTCTACTGCCCTCGTTTTATTTTTGGGGATCAGTATTTATCAATATTTCCACCATTTATGTTCGGTCTACTGCCCTCGTTTTATTTTTGGGGATCAGTATTTTTCAATATTTCCACCATTTATATTCGGTCTACTGCCCTCGTTTTATTTTTGGGGATCAGTATTTATCAATATTTCCACAATATATGTTCGGTCTACTGCCCTCGTTTTATTTTTGGGGATCAGTTTTTATCAATATTTCCACCATTTATATTCGCTCTACTGCCTTGTTTTATTTTGGGGCATCAGTTTTTATCAATATTTCCATTATTTATGTTCGGTTTAGTGCCCTTGTTTTATTTTGGGGGATCAGTATTTATCAATATTTCCACAATTTATGTTCGGTCTACTGCCCTCGTTTTATTTTTGGGGATCAGTTTTTATCAATATTTCCACCATTTATATTCGCTCTACTGCCCTTGTTTTATTTTGGGGCATCAGTTTTTATCAATATTTCCATTATTTATGTTCGGTTTAGTGCCCTTGTTTTATTTCGGGGGATCAGTATTTATCAATATTTCCACTATTTATGTTCGGTCTACTGCCCACGTTTTATTTTTTCTGATCAGTTTTATAAATATTTCTATTATTTATGTTCGGTCTACTGCCCTCGTTTTATTTTTTCGCGTCAGTATTTATCAATATTCCATTATTTATGTTCGGTCTACTGCCCTTGTTTTATTTTTGGGGATCAGTATTTATCAATATTTCCACTATTTATGTTTGGTCTACTGCCCTCGTTTTATTTTTGGCGATCAGTAATTATCAATATTTGCATTATTTATGTTCGGTCTACTGCCTTTGTTTTATTTTCGGGGATCAGTTTTTATCAATATTTCCACCATTTATGTTCGGTCTACTGCCCTCGTTTTATTTTTGGGGATCAGTATTTATCAATATTTCCACCATTTATGTTCGGTCTACTGCCCTCGTTTTATTTTTGGGGATCAGTATTTATCAATATTTCCACCATTTATGTTCGGTCTACTGCCCTCGTTTTATTTTTGGGGATCAGTTTTTATCAATATTTCCACCATTTATATTCGCTCTACTGCCCTTGTTTTTTTTGGGGGGATCAGTTTTTATCAATATTTCCATTATTTATGTTCGGTTTAGTGCCCTTGTTTTATTTTGGGGGATCAGTATTTATCAATATTTCCACTATTTATGTTCGGTCTACTGCCCTCGTTTTATTTTTGGCGATCAGTAATTATCAATATTTGCATTATTTATGTTCGATCTACTGCCTTTGTTTTATTTTTGGGGATCAGTATTTATCAATATTTCCATTATTTATGTTCGCTGTACTGTCCTTGTTTTATTTTGGGGGATCAGTTTTTATCAATATTTCCATTATTTATGTTCGGTTTAGTGCCCTTGTTTTATTTTGGGGGATCAGTATTTATCAATATTTCCACTATTTATGTTCGGTCTACGGCCCTTGTTTTATTTTTCGGGTCAGTATTTATCAATATATTCACCATTTATGTTCGGTCTACTGCCTTAGTTTTATTTTTGGGAACCAGTATTTATCAATAGTTCCTCTATTTATTTTCGGTCTACCGCCCTCGTTTTATTTTTTCTGGTCAGTTTTATAAATATTTCTATTATTTATGTTCGGTCTACTGCCCTCGTTTTATTTTTTCGCGTCAGTATTTATCAATATTCCATTATTTATGTTCGGTCTACTGCCCTTGTTTTATTTTTGGGGATCAGTATTTATCACTATTTCCACTATTTATGTTCGGTCTACTGCCCTCGTTTTATTTTTGGCGATCAGTAATTATCAATATTTGCATTATTTATGTTCGGTCTACTGCCTTTGTTTTATTTTTGGGGATCAGTATTTATCAATATTTCCATTATTTAGGTTCGCTCTACTGCCCTTGTTTTATTTTGGGGGATCAGTATTTATCAATATTTTCAACATTTATGTTCGGTCTACTGCGCTCGTTTTATTTTTGGGATCAGTATTTATCAATTTTTTCACTATTCATATTCGGTCTACTGACCTCGTTTTATTTTTGGGGATCAGTATTTATCAATATTTCCACTATTCATGTTCGGTCTACTGCCCTTTTTTTATTTTTTGGGATCAGTATTTATCAATATTGGCACTATTTATGTTCGGTCTACTGATGTTGTTTTATTTTTGGGGATCAGTATTTATCAATATTTCCACTATTTATGTTCGGTCTACTGCCCTCGTTTTATTTTTGGGGATCAGTATTTATCAATATTTCCATTATTTATGTTCGGTCTACTGCCCTTGTTTTATTTTTGGGGATCAGTATTTATCAATATTTCCACCATTTATGTTTGGTCTACTGACCTCGTTTTATTTTTGGCGATCAGCAATTATCGATATTTCCACCATTTATGTTCGGTCTACTGCCCTCGTTTTATTTTTTCGGGTCAGTATTTATCAATATTTCCATTATTTATGTTCGGTCTACTGCCCTTGTTTTATTTTTGGGATCAGTATTTATCAATATTTCCTTTATTTATGTTCGGTCTACTGCCCTTGTTTTATTTTTGTGGATCAGTATTTATCAATATTTCCACTATTTATGTTCGGTCTACTGTCCTCGTTTTATTTTTTCGGGTCAGTATTTATCAATATTTCCATTATTTATGTTCGGTCTACTGCCCTCGTTTTATTTTTGGGATCAGTATTAATCAATATTTCCACTATTCATGTTCGGTCTACTGACCTCGTTTTATTTTTGGCGATCAGTAATTATCAATATTTCCACAATTCATATCCGGCAGAGTCTAGTAGAAAATATAATGTACTGTTTATATATATATATATATATATATATATATATATATATATATGTATGTATATATATATATATATATATATGTACAGACTTTCTTCTCAAATACGAGTATCCATTAAAATATAATAATGTTAAACAAATAAAAATTCATACGCACATATAGTCATCCGCAGACAGATTTGTTTCGCTGTATCACAGCTCATCAGTACGGTTAGACTCCAATTGCTTTTAACCCAGGATTGAAACCCGACCGAATTGGAGTCAGTCGGCGATTCTAGCTCTGAGCTATGGGAGCTCGGTAGAAGAAGGCAGACGTTTTAGCGCGTATATTATCATTATACACGCCCAGTAGCTGAGAGTGTTCTAATTCATTGCTGAATGAACGATGCGCATTTGCTAGAGTAGCTACTGTTTTTCAAAGTCTACCATTCTTCCAGAGTGCTCAATCAGGGTATGAGAGCGTATGTATACATATATATAAAACAAAAATCAAAAGAAATCTCTTTTTCTATATGCAGATTTTATGCTGCAAAAATCTAGCTCTTTTCTCTCTCACTCTATATATATTATATATAGAAAGAATCAAACCTGATTTAGGAATCTCCATGGGGGTGTATGATTTTGCAGAAGCCTTCAACTTTGTTGCGCTCTTTTCGCTCTGAAATATTAAGTACATCTTCGATTTATGTAATGCCGGACTTTGCAGAGACTACGGATTGATAATCCTCCGCAAACTAACCCACAAAAAAAAAATGAATTTCTTAGATGTTACCTTCGACCTGAGCAATGGCCTGGACAAACCTCACACCAAGGACTCACACAACCACACATAGATCAACAGTGAATCGCAGCACCCTCCAGAGAATCACCAACAACCTACACATATAAACCGATAAAATGCAGCCGTAACTTCTACTCCAACAGTTTCTTTCCTCGCACTTCCCGACTGTGGAATTCTCTTCCACACGATTGCTTCCCCGACGGCTACAATCTCCAGGAGTTTAAATGTAAGGTCAATAGACATCTCCTAACACACTAACCTGCTTCCATTCTATCAAGCACTCTTCCCATCTGCCCAACCCTCATCCTCGCTATCCTTACTCATCTGTCACCTTCCTCCTGATATTCCCTATGTCTAACCACTCCTTCTCTTTACCTTCTTCTATGTAACCCCATGCGCAATAGTGGCAATGGAATGCCTTGCTTGGGGTGAGATGATGAAAAAAGAAAATATATATATATATCCAATTTCGTGTAAGTACCAACACTAGCAATAAGGAAATTCTTGACAATTCTAAAATGGAACCAAACTTGCGAGCTGCTTCATTCTGTCAGAAAACAACAGTTGAGCATCACTTAGAACACGCTGACATTCATTATGAGCAGAGACAAAGAGACGCTTTTTGTGATCAAATGTATCGCTCCTCTAAATCCGAAAGAAGTAATTTATGTGGGAGATAGCAGTCAAGCAAGGAGGTGAGGACCAAGTTCATTGTCGCGAAAGTTATTTTCATTTGTATGTTGGAAATAATACGTTTGTTATTTAAAGAGCTGATATGGATGTGGGAAGACCTGAAAATTTATGCATGTCTTTAATTTAACTAATCTGAATGAAGTTCTACTTTTAATTTTTAAAAGATAGGTTATATTTTTGAGGAATACAAGATTTCTTCTTTCAATTATAACGAAAAGTGTCAGTGTATTGAGATACTGTCTTGACTGCTTTTTTCGGTGTTGATGTATCCATTATTGCTAAAAGAATTTTGTCTTCGTTTTCTTGGTATACCAGTTTCTTATAAAACAAAATATATGATAATTACATTTTTTTATAATCATATCGCCCCACGCAAGTTATTTTACTGTCGATGTTGTGCAGGGGGTTACATAGGAGGAAAGTTATGAGAAAGAGTGACAGGTTATAGGAGTGTCAGGAAGTAATTAAAAAAAAGATTACTGTGAGCATAAAGTGAGGGAACAATTTATATACTAATTGTAATGTAGAATTGATCCCCTACTTTATATTCACATTATAATAGTAAATAAATATTTTAAAGCCCTGCTTACTTTTTTTTATCATATCGCCCCAAGCAAGGCATTTTACTGCAACTATTGTGCAGGGGATTACATAGAAGGAAAGTTATGAGAAAGAGTGACAGGTTATAGGGAGTGTCAGGAAGTGGGTAACAGAAGGATGAGAATATTGATGAGAGTGGAGTGGACGGGGAAAGGAGCATGAGAGAAAGTTATGAGAAAGAGTGACAGGTTATAGGGAGTGTCAGGAAGTGGGTAAGAGAAGGATGAGAATACTGATGAGAGTGGAGTGGACGGAGAAAGGAGCATGAGAGAAAGTTATGAGAAAGAGTGACAGGTTATAGGGAGTGTCAGGAAGTGGGTAAGAGAAGGATGAGAATACTGATGAGAGTGGAGTGGACGGAGAAAGGAGGATGAGAGAAAGTTATGTGAAAGAGTGACAGGTTATAGGGAGTGTCAGGAAGTGGGTAAGAGAAGGATGAGAATACTGATGAGAGTGGAGTGGGTGGAGAAAGGAGCATGAGAGAAAGTTATGAGAAAGAGTGACAGGTTATACGGAGTGTCAGGAAGTGGGTAAGAGAAGGATGAGAATACTGATGAGAGTGGAGTGGATGGAGAAAGGAGCACGAGAGAAAGTTATGAGAAAGATTGACAGGTTATAGGGAGTGTCAGGAAGTGGGTAAGAAAAGGATGAGAATACTGATGAGAGTGGAGTGGACGGAGAAAGGAGCATGAGAGAAAGTTATGAGAAAGAGTGACAGGTTATAGGGGGTGTCAGGAAGTGGGTAAGAGATGGATGAGAATACTGATGAGAGTGGAGTGGACGGAGAAAAGAGAGAGGATGCAGGTAAGTGAGATAGGAAATGACCATTGACTTTACATTTAAATTGTTGGAGATTGTAGCTGTCGGGGAAGCAAGTAAACGAAAGGGAGTTCTACAGGCGGAAAGAGCGAGAAAAGAAGCTGAGGGAGTAGAGCTTGTATTTACATTTTATTCGTTTCACAGTAAAAGAGTGGGACCTAGTTGCTAATCTTGTGGCTAGAGTAAATTCATTTAAAGGAGGCACCAGTGAGCTAAGTTCATCAGAGCAGAAACCGTGAAATTATTTGTAGAAGCGACACAGTAAAAGGGTGAGACCTAGTTGCTAATCTAATGGCTAGAGTAAATTCATATAAAGGAGGCACCAGTGAGCTAAGTTCATCAGAGCAGAAGCCATGAAAGTATTTGTAAAAGAGACACAGTAAAAGGATGAGACCTAGTTGCTAATCTAATGGCTAGAGTAAATTCATATAAAGGAGGCACCAGTGAGCTAAGTTCATCAGAGCAGAAACCGTGAAATTATTTGTAGAAGCGACACAGTAAAAGGGTGAGACCTAGTTGCTAATCTAATGGCTAGAGTAAATTCATATATAGGGGTCACCAGTGAGCTAAGTTCATCAGAGCAGAAACCGTGAAAGTATTTGTAGAAGAGACACACACACATATATATATATATATATATATATATATATATATATATAATAATTTGTTTTGTATTATGATATAATAATACTCAAATAGATATTAACATTTTTACAAATTAAAAAATTATGATAAATTACAACAAAATGCTTTCTTAACTGTAATAAAAATAGTATAATTATACTCAAATGTCACTTTAATTCAGAAAAATATATATAATGCTTTCTTTCTTTCTTTTTTGTTTTATTTTAATGTGAGTTTTCTTGTTAAATATATATTAATACTAGCAGTATAGCCCGGCGTTGCTTGGGTGTAATAAAAGCTTTAAAATTAATCTATGGTCCTGGAGCTCAGACTCTTAGGACGTTGGCACGAAAGACTAAAACGCAATAGTTGTTTCCAGTAAAAGCGAAACCGTAGACTGAAAGAAAAATGAATGGATGTTAGTCAAATTTTGATTTCCTGGTATCGATATCAAATAAGTTTTTACCGTTGTAAACTGAATTTTGAAGGCTAAATAAGTCCTCTGAGTAAATAGTATCATGGCTGAGACTAAGAACTACAATTATACCTACTTAGAGCCAAACCCGAAGCAAAAACTAAAATAAAAGTGCTGAAAAAAATACAGACATACAGGCAGATAAACAAACACACACCCACAAACATCTTGCCCTTATATATATATATTATCGATTTTCTGCGCTTTTGTAAGAACTGCAACCTTGAAACTTTCTGTATATCGTTTCTTATGTCTTTATGTGTGAGTGTTATCAAATTTGAAATAAATCGGACCACTCCTTCTATAACTCGATTTTTTCGATTATCAATTTTCGATATTTATCTTAAATACCTCGACACAAAATCTAGCTAAGAACATTCGCAGACGCTTATAGTACAACTGTGTAAATTTTCAAGAAAATCGCTTCACCTGTTTCGGAGTTTATAGGTAACGGACACACAGACACACACACTGACACAGTTCCATTTATAAATATGTTTAGAGGCAATAATTTACGAATGTAATAATTTACGAATTTGGATTGGTCAAGAACATAGTTTCTGAAAGGAACTTCATATAATTTTTGAAAATACTAGTGGTTTTACATTTTGTGTAACAGTTAATTTGACTTTCTTGTTTATTTGATATAATTTATGTTCTGGGAAGAACAAATTATAAGATCACATGAAAAATCGTATATATATATATATATATATATATATATATATATATTTATTTGAGCAGCAATTACTTTTTACGCTGGTTTTATTAGAAATGACAGTCAGGGTATTATGGTTAGGTTTTTTATGTAATTTTGTCATATATTTCTTCAATCCCTGCCTCATGTCATACTATGCAGCAATTCCCCCTTGCCAACTCTCATCATGCAATGGTGTCTGTAAACATCTTTTTCTGTCCCCAACTGATCAAAGTACGTCCTACTAACAGAATATCTTTCTGTCATCAGCGAGTATATTGGAACGCATTCCGTGATCTTCTTGGTGACGTCCATCATAACAAAATTTTAGTCTTCCTGTTCAAGAATACGCCTCTGAATTTTCTTCCTGGGGCGGGGGAAGCCGACACTGATGCTTTCATTTTAGCAAGGAAATTCCGAGTTAAATCTCGTTTTTTCTCTGATTACAATAGACATTTCTTTGTCTCTGCTCGTAATGAATGCAAGCGTGTTGGAAATTAGGCAAAGATATTGTTTGCTGGTAAAATAAACAACGTATAGCATCTTGTAAGTCCTAAATGGAAGTCCTCACATCTACAGCAGATAAGAGTGAATGGTTTCCTCGTAAATTCTCTTCCGACTACACACTTGACTCGTCTAGAGTACCCAAACCAGCACCTACAACGGTGGCTCAATTGAATAATATTTGCATGAAGTCTGGTCTCGGACATCATTTCTAAATTAAGCGTGCAGTGGTGCTAGATTCCTAGCCATCGTTCTCAAGAAATGTTTCCCTGAACTTTCTCCAATCCTCTCCAAACTCTATTTCTACTGCTTTTCTGCATCTTGCTTATCTGTTTGTTGGATGTCCACATCTGCAGTTCCTGTTTTCAAGAACTCTGCTGAACTCTCTGGCCTTTATAACTGTCACCTGTATTTTCTTACCGCTTTTCGGCAAATTATTCGAGGCGCTAATCAATTATGAATTAGTTAAGTATCACATCTCTCAAGAGACAAACAATATGGCTTCCACTTCACCAGTTCTACCTCTGATGTGCTAACCGCCTTCACTGAACATGAACACAAGGCTCTAGCTAATAACGGTGAAGCTCGAGCTGTTCTTCAATAGCCTAAATGCTTTTGACATTGTTTGGTATGCTGGCCTCCTGCGGCGCATGCTCCTAGAGCTACGGTATTTCTGGATGACTGTTTGATTTAATTCAGTCATTTCTATCGAATCATGAAATGGAGGTCGTTTTAAACAGGAAAACTTCCCGATGAAACGACTACAATGAATGTTTGGTTGTTTTGTTTTTATGACATATCAACCTCGGTGGGTCATTTATTGCCAACTAAATTTTATTTATTTATTGCTGGTAATACATTTTTCTTTCAACAATTTATTGTTTTTTTTTATATAAGTTTTGTGTCTGGTAATACTTTTTTCTTTTAGAGTATCAAGATTCATTGGGATTTGTTTTTAAGGGCAGGGTCCCCAAGTCCTACCCTTGTTATTGAACCCATAACTGGAGGGAAGAGACAGATTAATACCTTTCCAAGGGTACCAGTGCTTAAGTGAATGCAGGGTATTAAAACTGGAATTCGAACTCGGCTCACCGATTTCTCTTTCCGAGCCGATATCCACTGCACCACAACGCACATCCGTCACGAAACGCTTACAGCACCTGGTATTCCCAAGCGATCACCCATCTAAGTACTGACCAGGCTCAACGTTGCTTAACTTCGGTGATCGAGCGAGAACCGGTGTATTCGACGTGATATGGCCGTAAGCCTACCATGAATGTATACATGCATCTGTTGCTAGGATGGTTGGATATCTGTCTCGGACCAGTAATTCTTTCTCGTCAGAATCGATCACCATATTTATGAATCTACTATTCGTCCGTACATTGAATACTATTGTTCCTTTCTCACCGGCGTGACGTGGCTTGCCTCTGTCTTTTCTACAAATATTTTCATGGCAACTGCTCAGACGGGCTTTTTTCCCATGAAGCCCGACCATGTGAATTTGAGCTTGTTATAAATTGGCATCTAGGTTCTGAACTTTTACCGTCGAATTAGTTAAAGTTAACCACTTTTTCTGCTGCAGCAGTTACGTTTCTCGAATTTCCTGCCGGTGGAACTCTCTTCCGTTTACTTATTTCCATGACAGCTACAATCTTCAAAAATTTAAAAGCAAAAGCAATTCCTATCTTCCGACTTCAAGAATTCTATTCATTTTTTTACTTCTTTCTAGCACGTTCGACATTTTGGTTAAAATCTTTTTTTGTTGTTTTTTTTTGTTTGTTTTTTTTTTTTGCGACAGTGCTTAATGTAAATCCATGTCGTCATTTACGTCGTTTGCGCTTCTATTACGGTAAAAAAAAACACATTGATTTAAAATTCTTGCAAAAATCAAATAATTGTCAGGTTTTATTGAATTTGTTAGAACTTTTTCAGAAATAAATAATATTATTGTTGAAACTTTTTCTTTTATAAAGTCTTGATAAAAAAAAAATTGATTTTTTAAATATACCCCCCCTGCACTTTATTTTCTGAAATTTTGAGAAATTAAATGTTCACTAAAAAGAGATTTTATTAATTAGAAGCAGAATTTATTGGAGAATGTAAATCAACATTTTGTTTTTCATACGACGAACCATTTAACGAAAATCTACTCCGAATCGTTAAATACAAAATGCAATAAAACTTTGATATTTTTTTTTTATTAGAAATGATTTTATTTGCATTTATGAATAATATATGTGTTACTTAACCACCTCAACTATTCATTTAAAAAATCGATTTCTCTGTTAATTTAAACTGAAAGCAAATAATTTGTTTTCAAATCAAATTAATTTATACATTAAATCAGCTAATATTCCTCAAATCAAGTTTTAGAAAACTATATTTTATTTTTGGATTTTTAAAAACCAAGAATTAATTTTTGTTTACAAATGTGTCAAAATGTCTAACAATGGCCAGTTTCAATTAAAGGGACTAAAATATTCGATTCCAGTACAATTTCTATTTGAAATACAATAGAGTATTTTGATTACAAGAAATAGTACATTTAATTATATAACTTTCATTAAAGCTAAAAGAAATCTTGAAGAATGATTTTTTATTTTTTAAAATTCATTTTAAACCTTAGGAGGTCAGTCAGTTAAGTGTCATACGTTATACACGCTTTGGCGATCATGTCTCGAAAGAGACATGACTGACTGGACAGAAGATTAACCCGCAGTAGGTTGCCATTGCTTTCTGCGATAGACTGGTTGTCAGCCAAGGCTTTAGAACCCAATCTGTCCTGATATTTAACCCATAACTGGAGGGAAGAGACGGATTAATCACTTTCCCATGGTTATTCGCTCGTAAGTGAATGCAAGGAATTCAACTGGATTTCGAAATAGACTTCCCGATTTCAATCAGTCAGTCAGTTAGGTGCCATATGTGATACCCGCTTTGGGCGATCATGTCTCGAGAAAGTCATGACCGACTGCGCAGAAGATTAATCCGCAGTAGATTGCCATTACTTTCTGTGATAGACTGGTTACCAGCCAAGGCTTTAGAACCCAATCTGTCCTGTTATTTAACCCGTAACTGAAGGGAAGAGATGGATTAATACCTTTCCCATGGGTATTTGCGCGTATGTGAATGCAAAGAATTTAACTGGAATTCGAACTCGGCTCCCCGATTTTTCGTTCCCAGCCGATATCTACTGCACCACAAAAGATTGAAGAATATAATTTTTTATTTTTTTTAGATATCAAGCTACACCGCGTTAGAAAGAGAGTAAAACTTGTTGTCAATCTGAAACCAACGAACAAAAACAAACTAATAAATTTCTATTCTCATCATAACGATAAAATAATATCAGGTATAAACATCGGATTCTAGCTAAGAGAACTCAGAATGGGAATTCTCTTCCACACGATTGCTGCCCCGACGGCTACAATCTCCGGGAGTTTAAATGTAAGGTCAATAGACACCTCCTAACACACTAACCTGCTCCAATTCTATCAAACACTCTTCCCATCTGCCCAACCCTCATCCTCGCTATCCTTACTCATCTGTCACCTTCCTCCTGACATTCCCTATGTCTAACCACTCCTTCTCTTTACCTTCCCCTATGTAGCCCCATGCACAATAGTGGCAGTGGAATGCCTTGCTTGGGGTGAGATGGTTAAAAAAAATTCCCTTAATATTTACTTGAGGAAGAGAAATACATTGAAAACACTTTCAAGCGTCTTCAGTACTTAATGCAAAACAAAAGGCTCATCAAATATTTCAAAATAAAAAAAAAAACGAGCCCTCCTGACAAACGCATTGAATCAAAAAAGTATATTGCCTACCAATTAATTCTATCGCATCTAGAATTGGAAAGAATCTCTCTAAGATTAGCATGAAATTTGTTACTACTACTTATGAGTACTACAAGTATGTGCGTTGTGATGCAGTGGATATCGACTGTGAATGACAAATCGGGGAGCCGAGTTCAAATTCCAGTTGGATTCCTTCTGTTCACTTACGCGCAAATATCCTTGGAAAATGTATTAATCCGTTTCTTCTCTCCAGCTATGGGTTAAATAATAGAACAGATTGGGTTCTATAACCTTGGCTGGCATACAGTTTAACGCAGAAATCAATAGCAACCTACTGCGGGATAATCTCATACCCAGTCAGTCATGTCTGTTTGGAGACATGATCGTCCAAAGCGTGTATCACGTATGGCATAGAACTGACTGACTGAATATAATACTTAGAAACATAATTAAGGATTCTACTGGGTATAAAGTGGGGGATCTGTTTTATATTGTTATGAAGTAATAAACTGATCAGTCACTAATTACTACTAAATAAATAATACATCTCTTCTCCCTCTAGCTATGAGTCAAATAATAGGACAGATTGAGTTCTATAGCCTTAGCTGACGACCAATCTACCGCAGAAAGCAATGGCAACCTACTTCTGTCCAGTTAGTCATGTCTCTTTCGAGACATGATTGCCCAAAGCGTGTATCACGTATGGCACTTAACTGACTGACACTTAAAATAATGAAAGACTGAGTCAATACAGATCAAAACAATAAGCTAGAACTTGACGGAAGTATTTACTCAATCGCCTCTGATAAATGTCGCAAATATGGGAAAATTTCAAGGAATCTGAATAGAATTTTGAATGAACAAGAAAAGGGCATTTTACAAAACAATATCTCAAATGCGTTGGTTGCACACCGTAACGAGACACACCACAAATCTAAACTTATTTATAAATGGACCTTTGTCTGTGTGTGTATGTGTGTGTCTGTGTGTGTGTCCGTTACCTATAGACTCCGAAACGGCTGAACCGATTTTCTTGAAAATTTACACAGTTGTACTATAAGCCTCTGCGAGTGTTCTTAGTTAGGCTTTGTGTCGAAGTACCCTTGATAAATATCGGAAATCGATAATCGTAAAAATCGCGTTATAGAAGGAGTGGTCCGATTTTAATCAAATTTCATAAAGTCATAGACAAAGACATAAGAAAAATATTCAGAAGTTTTAAGGTTGCAGTTCTTACAATAGTGAAAAAAATCGATAATATTTATATATAAAAGGCAAGATGGTTGTGTGTGTGTCTGTTCTTCTGCCTGTATGTCTGTATTTTTTCAGCCCTTTTATTTTAGTTTTTGCTTCGGGTTTGGCTCTAAGTAGGTATAATTGTAGTTCTTAGTCTCAGCCATGATACCACTTACTCAGAGGACTTATTTAGCCTTCAAAATTCAGTTTACGACAAAAAAAAAACTTATTTGATATCGATAGCAGGAAATCAAAATTTGATTTACATCCATTCATTTTTCTTTCAGTCTACGGTTTCGCTTTAACTGGAAACAACTATTGCTTTTTTTTGTCTTTCGTGCGAACGACCAAAGAGTAAGCTCCAGGAAAATGGATTAATTTTAAAGCTTTCCTTACACCCGAGCAACGCCGGGCTATACTGCTAGTTTGGCATAAAAAATGCTTTTGTGATTAAAGAACTCGATTCGCTACAACGAACATATCAAAAGTGTGCCATGATTTTAACGTTATCTACAGTAAATTTGCACCAGGTTTTTACAACATTTCACCATTCTTTTCGAAACTTTAAAACTACTATGATTCCAGTGTAGAATACCTAATAACAAAACTGACTAAAAGAAAAAGAAAAAAAAATCAAAATTAAAACGTCTAGATTAAAAAATAAAACACCCAGCATCTCTAGTTCGTGCGTATGTGTAGTTGCGCTAACATAACATATTTAGGCCGATGAATATGTAAAGAACAAATCACCTCACAAGAAAACTTTTCAACTTTCTCATACATTTTCCCAATATACATACATATATATATATATATATATATATATATATATATGTGTGTGTGTGTGTGTGTGTGTGTGTGTGTGTGTGTGTGTGTGTGATTCTTTAATCCGAAGTGGCAGAGTAGGAAGGTAAATTCCAAGAACCTGATCCTAATCAATATTAAAAAATTAAAAAAACATTAAAAAGTGATTCAGGAGAGAGCTCAATGTATTAAGAATACAGAGCACATATATATTAGAAAAAATTTTCAAAATTCAAAGCTGTCGGATGTACATTTCGACATAGGATCTCTAATAGAGACTCTACCTCACGTCAGTGACATTGTTTTTTCCAAATGGCAAGGCCCTGAGTTAGAGTGTGGAGGGGTTTTAGGTTAACAACGGTCACAAAGTAGAAAAGGACAGAGCTGGAAGTCGCGGGGTTACAGGGTGTTGAAATGGTATATTTAGGAAGGGGAGGAATAGGATTTCATATTTTATAAAGATAGACAACTAAATGAGTTAAATTACTTTTTAAAGTTAAGATTTTGGGCTGTTTGAAGAGGTGTATTTAGGCGAGAAGGAATGGGTTTCAATATAAGATTTTAAAAATAATTTATTTAAGTTTATTTGATTAAACCTTTTAGGTAGAAGCGAGCTAAATGCCAATTACAGGAAGTTATCAGTTTAAAAATTATTAGAGAATAAATATTAGAGAAAAAAATATTAGAGAAAAAAATATATATATATGTGTGTGTGTGTGTGTGTGTTAACCAAGGAAAAAGGGATTTAGTAAAAGAATCCATATTTTCTAAAGATAGGCAATTAAAGGAGCTTGGGGTAGGAAGGTAGGGGGGTTAAAATATTTTTTAAGGTTAAAGTTAGGGTAAAATAAGATTAAAACTTAAATTGAATCCTTTTAATTTATATTCTAACATCTAGTCAACGAGGATTTAAATTCTAAATTTAAGTATTCGAAAAATTTGCCTTGTGGCGGCACTTACTGATGAATTCTCTCCTAAGATTCAGTAGCCGGTGTTGGTGGGGGTATTTTAATATTGAAATTTTTTCCAGTAAACATAGACAGCACCTATCACGAAAATTTCTTGGAATACGGGCTGGACCTATCAGTTTCCAGCTAATTTCAGGATCCAGCCCTTCCTCTTTCATTTTCCAGAATGCCCACGAAAGGGGTGTCTGGTACCTCTGACCGGGTTTCGAAAAGGAGTACCTGGGGTTATACAGTCTTTGTTTGAAAGGACCCATTCCTTCTCGCCTAAATACACCTCTTCAAACAGCCCAAAATCTTAACTCTAAAAAGTAATTTAACTCATTTAGTTGTCTATCTTTATAAAATATGAAATCCTATTCCTCCTCTTCCTAAATATACCATTTCAACACCCTGTAACCCCGCGACTACCAGCTCTGTTCTTTTCCACTTTGTGACCGTTGTTAACCTAAAACCCCTCCACACTCTAACCCAGGGCCTTCGCCATTTGGAAAAAACAATGTCGCTGACGTGATATAGAGTCTCTATTAGAGATCCTATGTCGAAATGTACATCCGACAGCTTTGAATTTTGAAAATTGTCTCTAATATATATATATATATAAGTAATTCATCGAGCTTTTTATTCGACTTCAACAGAATGCAGAAAGCACTGGACGGTCGTTTCGTCCTATATTTGGGACTCTTCAGCAGTGCGCATCCCCTGCCAGGAATCGCAACCCAGACAGTTTGGTTATTAAGTTGATGTCGTACCAACAATACCCCGGACGCTGGTGACGAAGAGGTAACGAATTAAAATCGATAACGCGCCTCTCGTTCACAAATTCCGTGGTGGAAATCATCCAAGTTCCTTTTCCACTCATAGCCACGACTACTCCAACCAAGCCGCTCAATTCAGAGCACTTTAAACTGGTTGAAGCACAGAGATATGATTGAAGTAGTAGGAGGATTTGAATAATTATCGAGTTTAATTCGTGACCTCTTCGTCCCCGGGGTCCGTGGTACCATTGGTACGACATCAGCCTATTAACCAAACTGTCTGGGTTTCACATTCCTTGTAGTGGATGAGCACTGCTGAAGTACTCCCCAATATAGGACGAAACGGCCGTCCAGTGCTTTCTGCATTCTGTTGAGGTCGATTATAAAGCTCAATGAATTACTTAATAATTATTCAAATCCTCCTACTACTTCAATCATATATATATATATATATTTAAACCCGAGGAACTTTTTGGCCAACTCTTATCAAGGGTTCACGTTGGCTTTAATTTTAAGGGAATTCTGCCTTGTCCTTTTCCTTATTTCCTTTAAAATTAAAGCCAACGAGAACCCTTGATAAGTGTTGGCCGAAAGGTTTCTCGGGTTTATATATATATATATATATATATATATATATATATATATATGATTGAAGTAGTAGCAGGATTTGAATAATTATTAAGTAATTCATTGAGCTTTATATATATATATATATATATATATATATATATAGGACGAAACGGCCGTCCAGTGCTTTCTGCATTCTGTTGAGGTCGAATAAAAAGCTCGATGAATTACTTAATTATTCAAATCCTCCCACTACTTCAATCCTTTATATATACTACCGGCTATATTTATCAGGCCAACCCAGGTTTTTTTTTTAAATAAATGATGTATTTTATACTATTTTTAGTATTTTTTGCCAAATGAAAATAGAATGGTTCTTTTGTTATTATTACTTTACAAAATTTTACGAGGCAACGAAGCAAAGATGAACTCGTCCGAATCACCGTAAATTTTCTTCTTTCTTTCATTGATGAAACTGCAATATAGGTAATTATTAAATATTTATAAATCCATTTGATGTACATGTTATTGTGCAGTATTAACAAAAGAACAATTCTTTTTTCATTTACAATTATTCACTTGACCATAAATACTAAAAAATAGTATGAAATACATCATTTTTTTAAAAACACTGGCGTGGTCTCATAATTATGGCCGGTAGTATATATATATATATATATATATATATATATATATATATATATTGTGTGTGTATTTTCGCAGCATTTTTTCATTAATTAAAAAATGCTGCCAAAATACACACAATTTAAACTACATGATCCATCAGCCCAACAAACCATCACCACCTTGAAATGTTCTATGTTCACTGTATATTAAATGTTCATCCTTTGATAATGGCTTATGTAAGCCGAAAGCTCAGACCTGATAAAAAAATCAACAATTATTGTGATTTCTTGTCGTCTTTTCATGACAACACTATCAAGCTAATCAGATCATACGAAAGGATCTTACACAAAATAAATAGACAGAAATTGTCTATATTATTCAATGAAATCTGTATTAATTTATATATATATATATATATATATATGTGTGTGTGTGTGTGTGTGTGTGTGTGTCTAAGTTTTGTACGACAAAGAATGTGTACAAATATATATATATTAAAACAAATTCTTTGTCGTACAAAATTTTATAATAACCAGGTTTAAATAGTTTAAATAAATTTTTTACTAAAGCCTAAAAAATAACCGTTTGCGTCCCAGACGTAAAAAATACGTCCCAGACGTAAAAAATAAAAGATGATTAATGGTGGAGAGAAAGAAAAAATGCAAGGAAAACGAAAGTTCAATAACATTCAAGCACAGCGAGCAAATCCCTCTGTTTATCGAGGAAAGGCTTGCGAGATTTAATGTATAAGGACTTAAGAACTTTTAAATGATATAAAGCGTGGGACATTGATAAAATAGAGAAACCGTCTACTTATATATATATATATAGAGAGAGAGAGAGAGAGAGAGTGAGAGAGAGAGTAATAGCTCTTACAATGGTTTATAAAAGCATAGTATCACTAAACAAAAATTTTCATGTTTCGGAGCAAAACTGCTCCTCTTCGTGTGATATGTGGAACTGAAAGCAAAAGGCGGAAACAATTTACTTTTAGAAATGTGATGAGTAAGTGGTGGTTACAGTTTGTAACCATAGCGATACACATTTGAGTTAGAAGACTGAGTAAGCTGGCTTAGATCTGGACAGGTGATTTTTTAAAATTTGTCTGGGTAAACTACATAGTGGAACCTTAGATTTTTTAAATGAGCTGACAATTTTTATTTTACAACTATCTATGAGTACATGCGATATGAAGTTTAAGTCAGAATTTGGGTTGAAATTTGAAATATTCTTAGTTATATTTGTTAAAGTACCGTTTTAGAATTGTATGATTTTTTTACTTAATTAATATAATATCTATGAAACATAGTTATGAATTAAATTTTCTTCATAAAAATTTAATTAATAACTATGTCTATGAGTATATATATATATATATATATATATATATGTATATATATATATGGCTCAGAGGTAGAATCGCCGACTGACGCCACTTCGGTCAGATTTCAACCCTGGGTTAAAAGCAATCGGAGTCTAACCGTATTGATGAGCTGTGATACAACGAAACAGATCTGTCTGCGGATGATTATTTACGCTCTCACACCCTGATTGAGCACTCTGGACGATTGAGCACTCTGGACGAAAAACAGTAGCTACCCTGGCATGTACGCATCGCTCATTCATTAATGGATTAGAGCACTCTGGCTATTGGGCGTGTATAATGATTATATACATGCTAAAAGTCTGCCTTCTTCTACCTAGCGCCCATAGCCCAGAGGTAGAATCGCCGACTGACGCCACTTCAGTCAGGTTTCAATCCTGGGATAAAAGCAATCGGCTGTCTAATCGTACTGATGAGCTGTGATACAGCGAAACTGATCTGTCTGCGGATGACTATATATATTTGTTGCAAATTTGAACTAAAATTATAACGGTGATACCAATATCAAATATATAAGCAATTAAATATAAACAAGGGAAAATTTTAAAAAAACATATGTACTGAGGAATGCTAAAACTGTATATATATATATATATATATATATATATATATATATATATATTTGTGATATTTGAACTAAAATTATAACGTTGATACCAATATCAAATATATAAGCAATTAAATATAAACAAGGGAAAATTCGGAAGAAACAAGTGAACTGTACAATGCTAAACGCTTTTCACTGATTGTGACGGACGGACATTTTCACACAGAGTTCATCACGGCGTAATTCTCTATCCTACTACAATTGGCGTAGATATCAAATGACTTAACCACAGTCACGAATATCACTCAGCCTCATCCGCTCACCCATACACACTTTTCAACAAATAGAGATTGTCCTTCATTAAGACGTTTCCAAATCCACTTTTATTTGACTGTTTGTAGTCTACGGTAATATAATGAATTTGATTTCAAATTTTGTCATCTTATCTCTTTTCTCCATAATAAAGACTTTGGTTTTGTTGTCACCATCTGCATGTCTGTTTCCACAAAGACAGTCACATGTAATCCATTTCTTCTTATTGTTTGGCCTCAATATGAAATTGTGACGGACGGAAGCGGCTCTTATTGTAGTAAAGATTATTGCTGTTTTTTTTTAATTTCTTTCATCTGTACACTATATCTACATACACACCCACAAACATGCAAACACGCACACACACATTCACACACACATACACACACACACACACATATATATATTAAGTTCTACTTTTTCTTATTTTTACATGTCTTATATTAAAAATAAAGTATTTAAAACAACTGATGTGCATTATTGTGCCGTGGCTATCGACTCGGAACGACAAATCGGGGAGCCGAGTTCGAATTCCTGTTGGATTTCTCGCATTCACTTACGCACAAATACCCTTGGCAAAGGTATTAATCTGTCTCTTCCCTCCAGTCATGGGTTAAATAATAGGACAGATTGGGTTCTATAAGTTTGGCTGGCAACCAGTCTACCGCGGAAAGATATGGCAACCAACTGCAGGATAATCTTCTGTCTAGTCAGTCATGTCTCTTTCGAGACAAGATCGACCAAAGCGTGTATCACTTATGGCACTTAACTGACTGACTGAATATGATAGTTGGAAAAATGATTAAGGCTTCTACTGGGCATAAATTGGAGGATCGGTTTGATACTGATGTGAAGTAATAAACTGATCTCCCACTTACTACTTAATAATATAATACATCTCTTCCCTCTCTAGCTATGAGTCAAATAATAGGCCAGATTGGGTTCTATAGCCTTGGCTGGCAACGAGTCTACCGCAGAAAATAATGGCAACCTACTATGGGATAATCTTCTGCCCAGTCAGTCATATCTCTTTCGAGACATGATCGACCAAAGCGTGTATCACGTAGGGCAATTAACTGACTGACTGATTCTGTCTTCAGTATATTTGTGGGCACATCTAGCTATGGGTTGAATAGCAGCTTGGTTGGCAACCACTCTACTACAGAAAGCAATGGCAACCTACTGTGGGATAATCTGCCTAGTCAGTCATGTCTCTTTCGAGACATGATCGCCCAAAGTGTGTGGTCCTTAACTGACTGGCTGATAAACCAGAAAGCTACACAATGTGTGTTGATTAATATTCTTTGTTTTTAAAAAAGGCGAAATTACATACCTAAACTCAGTTTTTGAATAAAATTATCACTAAAATTTACAGAAGAATTTATGTTTAATAGCAAAATTCCATTCATTGATGTTAATATAGTACTAAAAACCAAAGAATTTAACACTTCAGTCAGTTAAGTGCCATACGTGCAGAAGATTATCCCGCAATACGTTGACATTGCTTTCTGCAGTAGACTGGTTACCAGCCAAGGCTATAGAATCCAGTCTGTCCTGTTATTTAACCCATAACTGGAAGCAGGAGACGGATATCTAAAAAACAAAAAAAATATCACTAGTACAAACTTATCTTTATCTAGACTATGATAGATAATGCCTGGAAAATATATATTCGCAGTAATAAGACAGTGATTTAAGTGCCATACGTTATGCACACTCTGGACGATCATGTCTCAAAATAGACATGACTGACTGGGCAAAAGATTATCCAGCAGTCGGTTGCCATTGCTTTCTGCGGTAGACTGGTTGTCATCCAAGGCTATAGAACCCAATCTGTCCTGTTATTTAGCTGGAGGGAAAAGACGGAATTATACCTTTCCCGAGGGTATTTGTGCGCAAGTTAATGTAAGAAATTCAACTAAAATTCGAATTCTGTTCCCCAAATTTGAGGTTCCGAGTTGACTTCCACTGCACCACAACGCATATCTCGATAAAAAACGTCTGAAATAATGCACATCAATATTCCTCTTCCCCAAAAATTATTTTGTGTGAACTATAACACATAAAACAAGCATTAGTGAAAATATATAAATTACAAACTACATCATTGATAGACAAGTAAAATTATTTTTGATAAAACAGTCGACAACAGTCATAAAAATATCACACAACAAAACAACAATATATTTTACTGCAACCAGATACACAATAATTACAAACGTGATAATTTCACAGTACGAAGAAATATTAAACATGATATTTCCACGGTAATGCCGGAAAACTTGTAAAATTTATAATTTATTATAGAAAAAGGAAAACCGCAAATCTTGTTGTCACTAATTAAATTAACCTCATGAAATTTAAACTAGTGCTGACCAATAAAGTGTGTGAATTCCAATGCTCAGTACAAGACTGTGTTTTTTGACACAAATCAATTCCTAATATTGAACACACTACCGCCTTCTTGAGTAGACACTTCAAATATCACTTATCACACCAAAGTGCTTTAGAAAACATTTATTAACTATAATTGTTTACTCGTGCAACCAGACTGGCAACTGGGTCCCTCCCATTCACAGTCAGGTTAGCCAAATGCAGACGACAATTCTACTCCTGCAGCTTCTTCTCTCGCACTTCCCGCCTGTGGAACTCACTCCCGTATTCTTGCTTTCCTGACGGCTACAACCTCCAGAAATTTAAATGCAAAGTCAATATTCATCTACTAACCACTGGACTCTAGCTCTCTCCCCACCCCCCGTATAACCTTCCCTTTCTCTCCACCTATGTATCTGTCATCGCACCTGCTTTCTCAGCTTTCTATTGTTACTTTCTAAGTAGTTTGTACTCCTCACTCTTTTCTAATTAATCTTTGTAGCCCCCTACACATCAGTGGCGTTTCCGCCTTGCTCGGGGTGAAATGATTAAAAAAAAAAATTTCATGAACCTTAATAAAATTATGATCAAAAACACAATAATTCTATGTAAATTACAATATCATAAACATCTCGCTGTTCGAAAGACTATATATCAAACATTTTTCCTACCACCAATCTTACATTATTTAATAGTTAGAATGAAATGTTGAAAGTATTTTAAAAACATAGATGATCACACAAATTCCAGTTGTTCACGCCTAAGTGAGGGCTTAGAATGAACGCTAAATTTCAAAAAATCAAACTAAAATAAATTACTAAATAACAATCGAAACATGAGTAAAAATAATAACACCGGTGATACAAACACGTTGAAAATGGCTATAGAAGTGGCTGAAAGCGCTTGGAACATCAGAAAATATAGGCAAATTATATATTCCTTAGCTACAACAAGACGGAAAATTGCTATGAGGCAAAAAATCTTAATAAAAAATTAATTAAAACTTTCATGTCGGCCGTATTGATTGAACATCTTTGAAAGAAAATCTTCTGCCTAATTATACATTAACACACACACACACACACACACACACACACATATATATATATATATATATATATATAATTAGATTTGTTTTTATTTAAAATTAATTTAGTTTATATTAAAACATAAATTTCTACAGTAAAGTTTTGTAATTTGCTTGAAGCATTGCGTAAAATAGTTGCATGTGTTATGTCTTGAAGGCTGTCACAATGCGTTGAATGAAATAAAGGAAGGTCGGGAGGTGTTTGTATGACCTGTTTGATATTTCGAGAGTATAATCTCATCATCAGAATGGCAGAGAGATCCTTAGAAATGGCTTAGAAATCCACATTTCTATGTTACGAGATTTAAAGCTTTCATCTCGTCATCAGTCAATGTTCAATAACTTTGGTGAAGATGATTTACATTTGAATGTATAAAAGATCAAATAAAAGCGTTTTCTTATTAAATAGTTAATAGAGAGGGACAGAAAATTTAGATCTTATCGGTGTATTTAACTTAACTAATCAGAATGTTGGTCGACTTTGAAAATTTAAAACAAGTCAGATGTTAGTGAAACATTTTGCAATGGTTACATATAACAATAATTTCCTTACGCGCATTTAATAGATCCTTATTTTTAAGAAATTTAATAAAGTGTAGTTTTTCGTATAAACACTAGAGACATGGGCCTTTAAATGAACTTACATATACTCGTTTTTTAAATTTTTTATTTTATTGTGAGTGTTTTATTGGTTTCCTTTAAATACCAAAAATATTTCCTTTAGGTACCAAAATTATTTGCATACAGATGTTTGATTACAGTACCTATAATTATTACAGGAAGAAATATGTCGATAAAACCTTCTCTGAGTACTTAAATATTTTTTTATTACCAGGGTTTTCAGTAGAAAAAGTACATTGATAAACAATAGATTCCGCAAGGCATTTATTTTCCAATGAACAGTCTATAGGGTTTCTAAAATTACATATTTTATTGTCTAAGTTATTGATTTCAGTTTTGGAATGATTCTTATTTTAATTTAGGTTTATATCTTTATTTAAAATCTTATTTTTTTGAATTTTTAGAATTTTTTTAGATTATCATTAGAACAATAACTTAATTGCAGTGTATTATTAAAAAATAATAATAAAAACTTGCTTGATTGCTTATTGTTCGAAAAATAATTCTCAATCAATGTGAGGACATTTTAGCCGAATTTACTGCTGTTATATATCGACAAACAACAAACACGCATATATATATAAATATAAAGTTATATTTTTATTAATGACGATGAACCGTGTAGAATAGGGAACAGAGAATTGAGAGAGCGCGCTTCTAATGGGTTGACGGGAGTGTAGTCTTATCTGTTGTATCTCTCTTCACCGGCCGATCTCTGTTGCTTCTCTACTGGCGAATCCGTGTGCCGAGGTCTTTTTATAATCTTCCAGAACCGGGACTTTTTCTTCCGGTTTTGCCTCGCCCACGCACGCCTACGTAATTCTCAGAGACACCTGTTCTGTTTGCCTCTGTAGTTATTTCCGCTGCTGCCGGAAATAAGGTCAAACGACATCCGTTCCTTTCAACGACCGGAAACACCCTCGCTTGCATCAGCCTTCCTCGGGTGGGGCCAGATTGTTATATTACACTGCTAACCATTTGGTTGAGAGCGGGTATATAACAAAAATAATTTTTCTGTTTCTATTTTTTCTTCGGCGCTACATATAGATAAAAGCTTTAAACCTGGAAACATTTCCGTGTCGTAATGTAAATTAAATTTATTTTAAAGATAAAAAACAAATTTAATTAAAATTACGCTCTGTGATCTACATTGTATAGAGCACTTTTAAAAAGTAAATGCCCGAGAACTGTCTGGATTGTAAAACAGTTAGTTCTCTCCATCTGGAGATACATACACACAAACATATATATATATTTTTTAACGAAACTTTGTTATAAGCAACCGACAATTTGAAATGAATTGTTTTTTATCGATGCCCGTATTTAAGTAGATATTCTGTTTTTAATGAAACAGTATTATATATTTATATCTCCTGGCTTGATTATTTACGATAAATTTTTATTACGAAAATGTGCGCCATTCGGCAGGATTCGAACCTGCGATCTTTATCTACATAGGGGAAGCTACCATTTGATCTGGCAACGTCTTAGACCTCTCGACCACGAATAGCCTCCAGTATAAACGAGGTTTTTATCAAGCCTATATAACACAATTTTCGATCTATCGTAAACAAACATATCTGCTCTGAAATGTATCGTAATGTCAACAAATGTAAACATTGTACGGAATTCCACGAATTTTAATGAAACTTGGTTATAAGCACATATTTTCGTAATAAAAATTAATCGTAAATAATCAGGCCGGTAGATATAAATATATAATACTGTTTCATTAAAAACAGAATATCTACTTAAATACGAGTATCGATAAAAAATAATTTTCAAACAATATATATATATATATATATATATATATATATATATTGCTAAATTCTAAATAACCCGTAAAAAAAATAAAATCAGATAGCTTCAATGTAACTGAGATTAACCATCCTATTTTTAACATCTTTTTATTGGGCCTAAAAGTAAAATATTATTATTTTTATTATAATTTTTACTATTCTTATTGGATACACACACACACACACACACACACACACACACACACATATATATATATATATAGATCACTTCTTCTATCCCCCCTCTCCCCCCTCTCTCTCTCTCTCTATCTATCTATCTATCTATCTATATATATATATATATATAGATAGATAGAGAGAGAGAGAGAGAGAGAGAGAGAGAGAGGGGGAGAGGGGGATAGAAGAAGTGATCTATATATATATATATAAAGTGCTTTACCCAGTATATATATATATATATATATATATATATATATATATATATTGGGTAAAGCAGGAGCAATCCTTCTTTTATGCAAGTGAATTCGTTAAATTCCTTAAACGACAGAGAAGGTGGTGTGGCTAAGTTTATTTATAGAATTGTTCATCTGATCTAGGAATTTTTTTTCAGTACATACCTTATATAAAAATTCTTTCAATATTTTATTTATCCATGCGCTTTCGGCTATACGTTTAGCCATTATCAAGGAGGAATTTTATTTGACTTTTTACTGAATATGTACATGTTTTATGTACGTATCGAGAGTTATGCAAATGTTTTATTTTCCAAATACGGTCAATACATTGTATCCGTGTTCATAATTGATATCGTTGAGTTATTTTTTCTTTTTGTCTAAATAATACTTCCGTTATTTTTTCATAATTTTACATGTGGCTGATTTTATTATATTTGTATTATCAACAAGTATGTTACGGCTAAAATTTGAGAGGTGTATTTAAATGAAACCGAACAGAGCTATGGTCAGAGAGATGTAAAGTGAGACTTCCTATTAAACAGGTAGTAGTATATCCAATGTAATTATATATTTTGCTCTTAACCACGGTTACTAACTTAACAGTTGTTATTATTTGGACTAAGATTTATTTAATATTATTCTGTTTTAATCCAAAATCTCAGTTCCTAAATCCAATTCACGTTAGCGAGTCAAAATTCCATTCTTGGCTTCGGTTTCTGTGAACAATGAATGAATAACGTTAACATTGACTTTCTACATGAGAAGAAAGGCATCGACTGAAATCCATAGTAAATCATTTTAGCGATTTAAAGGATGTCTGCAAAAGAAATTGCCGTTGTTCTCTTTTTTGCCAGCAAACAAAAAATCGAACTAATATCAATATTTCGTATCGATTTCCCAAGCGTTGCGAAAACCCAATGGGAAGGGTGTCCTTCAATTAAATCAATTGTTTTCAAGTCAGACCAAATCAAACACTTGACAACACTTTTGATTATCTCCAGACTAGAATCCTTGAATAAATACAATCCAAGGAACGCTTCTCCATAAAAAGCGACATCTTAAAAGCTAAAACAAATCTATGAAGTAGATATATCTTTGACTTTGCTAATAGATTCGTTCGGAAGACTCAGTTTAAACTCGCAAAACTGACACTTTGGCAAAGCGAAACTTCATCGTATTTTTCGTAATATTTTTGACTGAATTCATACAACCCAATCAAAAGGGTGCGTTCAAGAAAATAAAAACAAACAACGGATTACATTTACAAGCGGAATCAAATGAAAACACTTATTATATCTCTGACTGAATTCTCACTAGAACCGTTCAGGAAAACTAATCTTGTCGATTCATCTTCAGAAAATCGGTATTTTTGCAAGTAAAATAAAATTAAGTTGCTACCAATTCTTGAGATATTTTCCAAAAGAAGCCTAACTAAAATCCAAGAAAAATTTCATAAATAAAGACTTTCCACACGATGATGATTTTATTTTTAAAATGTCGGGGCTGTGCTGATTATGGAGGTGTTTTCAAAGGCAAAGATCACTGTGGTGATATATTATATATATCACCACCGTGATATATATAATATATATATAATATAAACTTGTATATATATATATATATATATATATGAGTTAAAAAGGAAAAATAGACTGATTTTTCTCCACTTTCAGAAAGGATTTTTTCGTTGCTGAGGTGATGCGTTATCCCCTGTGGGGATTTCATGTCGAAATGTACATACCGCATCTTTGAATAAATCCTATTTAATTTATATTTGCTCTGTAATATTTTATTACATGGAGCTCTCTTCCTGTATCATTTTTTAATATTAAAATAAAATTTTAATATTAATTAGGATCGGGTTTTTAGAATTTACCTTCCTGCTTTTTCCGCTTGGATTAAAGTATTTGAATAAGTCACAAGGGGATTACAGGGGGTGGAAGTATTAGTGAGCCGGAAGAAAAAATAGTAATCAGGAGGACAGTAGATATTTGTAATATAATATCTAACATTGAGCGTAATTTTGCACTGAAGTGTATTTTTATGAACAGCAAAAATGAAAGCTGACTTTCAGAAAAGAAAATAAGTATTGTTTTGAAAAGTTTGGGGAATATGTGCGTTGTGGCGCAGTGGATATCGGCTCGGAACGAAAACTCGGGTAACCGAGTTCGAATTCCAGTTGAATTCCTTGCATTCACTTACGCGCAAATACCCTTGGGCAAGGTATTAATCCGTCTATTCCTTCCAGTTATGGGTTAAATAGCAGGACAGATTGGGTTCTATAGCCTTGGTCGGCAACCAGTCTACCACAGAAAGCAATGGCAACCTACTGTGGGATAATCTTGTGCCCAGTCAGTCATGTCTCTTTCGAGACATGATCGCCCAAGCGTGTATCACCTATGGCACTTAACTTACGGACCGACTGAGCGCCGGGTGACGTGCAAAATTTCCCTGTCCAGGGAAATATATTTATAGTAAAATATATATTGTTTCATTGAAGGGATGTAATTGTTGTTTTGTGATTTGATAACCAGCGTGGCCAAGGTCAGATAATGTAAACCTCGAAATTGTTTTATAAATCATGTGCCTGAAGCATGACGTGTGCAAAATGAGATTCGGGATATATAGATCGGAAGACAGTTGAGTTAGTAGTCGTGAGTCAGCAGTGGAGATCGGAAGACAGACAGACAAGAAAAGACGGCGGCAGCCGTCTGTCTGTCTCGATTCATTTGTTCTAACCATCAGACCCGACCACATCCTATCTTTGGCCAACGTCACCAAGAAGCAAATAATTTTTTTAATCATTTCACCTATGCCACTATTGCGCATTGGGTTATATAGAGGAAGGTAAAGAGAAAGAGTGGTTAGATATAGGAAATGTCAGAAGGTGGGTGATAGATGAGTAAGGATACCGAGGCTGGGGGTTGGGTAGATGGGAAGAGTGTTTGAAGGAATGGATGCGAGTTAGTGTGTTAGGAGGTGTCTATTGACCTTACATTTAAACACCTGGAGATTGTAGCCGTCGGGGATGAAATCATGTGGAAGGGAATTCCACAGTCGCGAAGTGCGAGAAAAGAAACTGTTGGAGTAGAAGTTGCGGTGACATTTTATCGGTTTCATGTAAAAGGGTGGGATCTAGTTGCTAATCTAGTATCTCGTGCAAATTCATACCTAGAGGGCACCAGTAATCTAAGTTCATCGGAGCAGAAGCCGTGAAAGTATTTATAGAAGAGACACAGGGAAGCCACGTTACACACACACACACACACACACACATATATATATATATATATATATATATATATATATATATATATATATTAATCATTCCACCCCAAGCAAGGCATTCCACTGCCACTATTGCGCATGGGCTACATAGGGGGAGGTAAATAGGAAGAGTGGTTAGATATAGGAAATATAGGAAATGTCAGAAGGAGGGTGATAGATGGGTAAGGATACCGAGGCTGGGGGTTGGGTAGATGGGAAGAGTGTTTGAAAGAAAAGGATACGAGTTAGTGTGTTAGGTGTCTATTGACCTTACATTTAAACTCTTGGAGATTGTAGCCGTCGGGGAAGCAGTCATGTGGAAGGGAATTCCACAGTCGGGAAGTATACTTTTATTTATATATACGTATTACAGCCATCTTTCTATCAACGAGAATATCGTCGATTTTAACAGCGAGAAGAATATCGTCAAAGTTTTAGGTCTAGTATATGTTTGGACAGATATTAAACTTAAGATGGCAACTAAAAACTGCAGTCACCAAAATCAAACAAATGCAAAAACGTTAAATACCTGGTATGTCTTGTAACAGAGGATGGAAAATGTTACACAGAAACCCGAAGTTAGCATTGGAATACCCGAAGATGCCTTCCTAAATGTAAACCAAGTGTTAAGAAACGGAAAAAATCGTTAGAAACAGAGAAAAATGTACTAATCTGTTATGTAATACCAGTCTTTTTATATGGCAATAAATGCTGGATAATCGCTTCACAGACAAAGAACATAGAGGTAACGGAGATGTTTTGATTGATTGATTGATTTGTTTTCTATGGTTAATCAACCCGTTGCTGTTTGTGATCAAACACAAACCGGTCTTTCACCGTTGCTGCACTGTGGTATCATGGACGAAAACAACATTTTTCTTTTATTCCCGAATGACGTGCAAAATCTAAGAAACTGTCATACATGAATAACATCTGCCGATATTTGAGTCTGAACACGGATCGCCAGAATACAAACACAGTTGACCTCGTTTGGATGTAATTAGAGGAATCGTGCTACTGGGATAAAGCGACGTTGTAAAAATAATGTTTATACGGGTACAGAATAAGCATTCGAGTGAGAAAAGAAAACGGTGCTCCACCCTGCATTTTGCTGGGTCAACAAGGTATTTTGGGCGAGTTTAAGGGCTTGAAGATCCCACTTTAAGAAGGGATTGTGCCACGTTCCGCAGATACGGAATACGGAATACGGTAGATAAATAGCCAAAAAAGAAGAAGACCTGATAGTATTTTTGAAGGCGTTATTTCTAGTATATGCGACTTTACAAAAGTAGCGGCTAGTATTCTACGAAATATTCAAAATATACAGCGGATTACAGGAAAATGGAAGAACTAAAATCTATAATGACTCAAAGGTTGGCGTTACAAAAACAACAACAACAATTGCAGCAACAAAAAACACAAACAATATGAACAGCAATTACAATTACAACAAGAACGACACAAAGTTGTTGAATTATACGGAATGAAAAACGTCAGATTTGTTCACTTCAGTTGCTGTTGTTAATTCGATTAATGAATTTTTATACAATCCAGAGGAAGGGTTAACTTTTCGGGCTTATTATAGAAGATACGAAGGAATCTTCAAAAGAGATTGATTGCATCCGAATGATGAAAATAAAATTCGTTTATTATTAAGAAAATTTTTTCCTGCCGAACATGCAAGGTATGTAAATTTTATTTTGCAAAACAAAAAAAAGAAAAAATGGGTGGGATATATTGTGATGAAACTGTAGTAATACTATCGAAAATTTTCGGTGATAGGAGTTCATTGTTCATTACATGTTGGCAATTTCTTAACATAGTAAAGTGGGTCAATCAAGATTATGTCACTTATGCAGGAGTCGTGAATCGAGAATGCGAGAGCTTCAAGTTAAATGAATTAACTCCAGATTAATTTAAATGCCTAACAGTCGTACAGGCTTAACTTCTAACAAGAACGTGGAAATAAAATCTAGGATACTTGCTAAACTAGAAATGGATCCCAAATTAACTCTCAGTAATATAGTGGCAGAGCGTTTTTTAAATTTAAAATTCGATACAGCAACGATTGAGGAAAAACATTTCACAAGCACATAGCTTCCGACTATATAAGAAATATGACTACGGATATTTTTTAACTAACAGAACATTAAAAAACGATAAGCGCTCCTCAATACCTAATACTTATCACGGTTGTGGCGGTAAGCATTTCAAAAGTATTTTAATCAACAACAAATCCTCCGAATGTAGGAGGGTAGGACACAAAGCACTTATTGCAAATACAAAAAAGATGGAATAAAAATAAAACGTATGTGAACATGTTAATTACATGGTATTACACCAGAAAGCATAAAAAATTAACAATATTTCGAACGCTCCCTTAACTAAGTTGGAAACATCTAAAAAGAGGAAATTTGTTTTTTTAAATTAATTATGTAAAACTACAATTACAACTAGTCTACGGCTATATCGTGTTGAATACACCGGTCACCAAAGTTAAGCAACATCAATCATGGTTAGAGATCACCGAAGTTAAGTAACGTTGAGCCTGGTCAGTACTTAAATGGGTGACCGCTTGGGAATGCCAGGTGCTGTAAGCGTATAGTGACCGATGTGCGTTGTGGTGCAGTGGATATCGGCTCGGAAAGAGAAATCGGTGAGCCGAGTTCGAATTCCAGTTGAATACCCTGCATTCACTTAAGCACTGGTACCCTTGGGAAAGGTATTAATCCGTCCATTCCCTCCAGTTATGGGTTAAATAACAAGGGTAGGACTTGGGGACCCTGCTCTTAAAAACAAATCCCAATGAATCGTGAAAAGAAAAACGTTGTAAAAATAAAATAACCTGACCCAAAATCACTGGTTATGACCTTAAAATGATCCCATCAGGATTGATAGGTCGTTAAGCCTCAAAAACAAATAAACAATCATGGTTAGTCCTTAGATAGGTGACCGCTTACGAATACCAGGTGCTGTAAACGTAAGGACCAAAAATGGTCCAACGGTTCTCCAGGTTTGGGGGTTAGTCGCAAGGCTAACAACCCTGCCCCATAAAAAGACAGTTTGTTATGGAAACAGTGACAAAAGTTGCTGCCCTTCATACCATTGGGTGTAACGGATGACAATTGAAACTAGATACAAGATCTGATATGACCATCATAAATAAACAGTCAGTCAGTCAGTTATACACACTTGGGCGATCATGTCTCGAAAGAGACATGACTGACTGGGCAGAAAATTATCCTGCAGTAGGTTGCCATTGCTTTCTGTAGTAGACTGGTTGCCGACCAAGGCTATAGAACCCAATCTGTCCTGTTACTTGACTCATAGCTAGAAGGGCAAGAAAGGTAGTATATTATTAAGTAGTAATTAGTAGGGGATCAGTTTATAACTTCATAACAATATAAAACTGATCCCCTACTTTATGCCCAGTAGAAGCCTTAATCATGTTTTCAACTATTATATTTAGTCAGTCAGTTAAGTGCCATACGTGATACACGCTTTGGGCGATCATGTCTCGACAGAGACATGACTGACTGGGCAGAAGATTATCCCTTGCCATTACTTTCTGCGGTAAACTGGTTGCCGACCAAGGCTATAGAACCCAATCTGTCCTGTTATTTAACCCATAATTGGAAGGAATAGACGGATTAATACCTTTCCCAAGGGTATTTGCGCGTAAGTTAATGCAAGGAATTCAGCTGGAATTTGAACTCGGCTCCCCGATTTCTCTTTCCGAGCCGATATCCACTGCACCACAACGCAATTCATCAAATAAACAGACATGGTGAAAAATAAGTAAACCCAGTATGGCACATCTGACTTATATAAAATTTTCTAAAGTAAATATTTTCAAGATTCTTTCATTTTTTATTACCTGTTATCGAGATTTAAAATCGTTTGTTAAATTCGCCAAAATTATTCCCCAAAAGAATGATAACTGACATCCTCTTGAACAATTATATATTCTCAAAACTTCTACAAAATTTGGAAAACAATAATTGTTTAATAGCTACGAATATATTAAATCATAAAATGAACTCAAGTTTGCAGTGTAATACACAAGTCACTTTATAGCGGTGAAACGTGAAAAAACGTTTTATTTTAGCTTAAATAAAGAAAAGATTCATGCAGATTTTCATTTCAGCTAAATATCTTTATCTAAATAAAATAATTTTCAAGCAATTTAAACAATATTTTCATATTATATAAACGTTTTGAAGAAAATGCAAATACCTCGTCGATATTTTTGTTAGACAAAATATTGCATGGTGGATGAATCAAGCAGAATGGAATCTAGAACTAAAACAATTGATTATTGTAATTACGTAACAACTGCATCAACGGGCCTAATTACACATCTTTTCAGCATCCGATCCTATTCTTCGAGGGAGACATAGAACTAAAAGAAAGTCTGTAGACATAAAATAAAATTAAAAATTGAGAACAAAAATAAAACTCAACAAGTTAATGAGGATCTGCAGCTGAAAAATGTAAAAAGGCCATAATTATTTCAAAATATACTTTTATCTTAATTTTTCTAAACCTGTTGTGAATGCTTTCACATACGAATTTTTGATTATGGGTAGCATAGATAGCGGATAACTCTAGACTTAAAGAGACTAACATTGCACTGATCGAGAAAGAAACCTCCCAGGACCTGCGGTTCTTGGAAAGAAGCTGTGTGAATGAAACTTCCTTTTCACCAATGGATATATATGGATAGTTCACCCCTGTGTACCTGACAAGGTGAGTCTTAGTTCTGCTGAAGTTTTGGTTCACTGTGTCATGCTGTGTCATTCTAGACATTTTTTCTCGTCAGAATTTATTTTACACAATTATTAGTCTACCATTCGTTCATGCTTTGAATACTGCTGCCTCATATGATCAGATGTTTAACATAAAAAAAAAGATTCTGCAATATTATTGGTTCTAACCTAGCATTTATATTTCAGTCAATTTCTCCCCACCCCGGTGTAGCTTATATTTCCTGTGCCCTTTCTATAGATATTTTCACTCTAATTGTTTTAATAGAATTTCTTGTTTGGGAACTCGAATTAAGCTATAATTATTTCAAAATATACCCTTATCTTAATTTTTATTAATCTATTATTTACCCAAAACAAAACCAAATCTTACAAAATAAGAATGTTTTTATATACGAATTGTTGATTATACGTAGCATAGATAGCGGTTAACTCTAGACTCAAAGAGACTAATATTGCGGTGGTCAAGAAAGAAAATTCTACAGACCTTTAGCTCTTGGGAAGAAGCTGTGCGGATGAAACTTACTTTTTATCAATGGAATACGAAGTTAAATATGGATGGTTTACCCCTGTGTACCTGACAAGGTGAGTCTTAGTTTAAATACCTGAACTAGTGGAACAAAGTAATGATGCTCATCAGAACAATGCTTATGGATTTGACAATAGAGTCGCGATAGGCCTGCGGTGTTAGATGTGATGGAAAATAGTTATAACACAGGAAAGTATTAATCACCACTAAGCCCTCGTAAACATTTTTGAAAAGCAAGGACTGCGTAGTAGCAATAATCATTTTTTGGTCTGATCTGATTCTTTAAAAGACAGGGCATATCAAGTGGATTCAGGTACTTTCTGTAGTCGACCATTTTTTTTCTGTACTTTTGAGTAGAATAATGCCACCTTCATGGTCTACAAAAGGTTAGCCGTTATCCGATGATCGTTAATGTTTGCTAGTTTATCAAGAAAATAAAATAAATACAAAGAACTTACGAAGATAAAAATCACTTAAAATAAAGGAAAGTGAAAATGAAAGTAAAAGTTGAATTCAAAGAACTGAAGTTTGTTTATTGTAATGTTTTGTTGGACGTTCTCCAAAAATACTTTCAACTAGCCCCTCGAAGTTTTCTCACCTTTATCAGAGACTATCAGTTTAGCCCGGTTTCACTCGGGTAGTTTAAGGGATAATAAGAACTAGCGGAACCCGTGGAATTTCCACGGAAGGATAATTATGATTTCCTGGAAAAATTTTACTTTGTCATACTACAAATGATAGTAACATCTTCAAACATAAAGGTCTTGGATAATAAAAATAACGATAACACAGAGTTTAATTTTATTATATATCTATAAAAGCAATTTCCATAGAAGCTACTCTACTGTAATCTTATATTATATTAATCTTCTATTATATGCACAGCCCATAACTAAAATAATGTACGCTATTTTGTGAGAGATTTTGAAATAGAAAATGTTTTTTATTACGGAAAAATCATGGTTTCTGTGGCCATTGTAAACAGAAAAAAACAACTGAGTAATGGTCAAGCGTGTAGAGGCCAGAAATTTCGTTATTACGTCGTGAGATACGACAACAAACCTACCTATTTTTATTCTATTGTACAGTACGCATAGATATACACACAATTACTGCTACAACCACCAGCTTAAGCTGCTACTGCTACGGTAATACTATAGGCTCTCTCCTCCTCTCTCACACTTTACTACCTTTCTCTTTGCAAAGGTGAGAGAAAGGCTGAGGAGAATAGCGTTTATAGATTATAATAAAGATAGAGGGGAACTTACTACTCAGTTGAAACTGGTTCTAGCGAGATAAGCTTGCTAATCATTACACCATGCCGAGGTGTAATGGTTAGCTTTGAAGTAAGTAAATAAATACAATGTTTTTTGCATCCCAAAATTTGAGGCTATAACCTTCCAAGATAAGGAAAAGGAAAAGACCTTGAATTTATTTGAGTTGGTGAGGATGGTATTTTTTCACTGACTAGAAACCTTTCGGGCTTTTACCTCGAAGTGATGTAGCAGTCACACATTCTGGGTTAATAAACGTTCAATGAAGCCAGTTGAATCAACCTCAATTTAAAATGTTCCCGTGTTCTGCTCATGGTTGATAAACACCTGTCATCCATCCCCATATTGTGAATACGATTATTTTTTCCTCTGTGATGGAAGTTGAATAACGTACAGAACATGGGCTAGCTTCAAAATTCTCCTTCTAAATCAAGCTGCAAATTTTGCACTATTAATTAAACAGGAGCATCAAATTCTAATGTAGCAAATCATGCCAGCATGAATGTCTTTGGAGACTAAACATTTCTTTGCAAGAATTTAATAACACAACAATACCAAATTTTATCCATTTTCAAGAGAATCATCTATTAAACCGTAACTACCAAATAAGGTCTCTTTTGGTTACCAGGATGTTGAGTGGAAATCATTCCGTAATTTCTTTCGTGAAAACTGTTGAACTGATACCTTTAACTTCCCAATTGAAAATTGCGCCACTAAGTTTTCTTCTTGGGGCAAAGCTGACATGAACGCGTTCGTAAATTTTCGGAAATACCAGGTCTTCTCAATGTTTTACACCAGTTTTTTTGGCCTCTATAGAAAATAGGAACAACTATTTTAGGTTATACTAGCAAGACCGCTTACATCAAAACAGGTGTCTACGTGGAATCAAAAGGCCACAATGTGAGCGTAGAGTTCAAAAGTAACTCGTAATGATCTCGTGATGCCTGAACAGATTCAGTATGACATGCAAGTGTTTTCTTTCCTAAAGTGTGTATACATTTTTGGGTGGAATCTCTCTCAGTATATATATATATATATATATATATATATATAGGAAAAACTACTAAGAAGTTGTAAGTTTAAAAATGTATTTTTTGACAGTATTTATTTATTTCTATTATTATATTTGATATTATGTTTTCCTATACATATTAAGATAGTATACGTGGATCATCACTATGTTATATATATATATGAATAATGATTTGTACCCACAGAAATTACTAATGGCTTTAAAAAGAACAGGCGTCATATTATTTAAATTTATTGGATGATCCGTCAAAATTTACAGTTATCGGTTCAGCCGATACTCACGATAACACCGGCAAAATAGAAGCCAAACTTCAACGTTGGCTGTTGTCCCAGTATAAGGACAAATTAATTTCTAAGGACATCTATAGTAGGATCAGACCCGTGGGCTCGCAACGCCCTAGAATGTATGGCCTTCCAAAAGTTCATAAAGACCGAGTCCCACTCAGACCTATTTTGTCTATGGTGGGCTCCGCACAACATGAGTTGGCTAAGTGGTTGGCTGAGATTCTCCAACCTGTGTCTCTTGCTCTGTCTGCGTACAATGTCATCGACTCCTTCAGATTTTCTAGTTTCATTAGAAACTTAGATTTTTCATCTAGGGATAAATTTATGGTCTCCTTTGACATTGTCAGTTTCTACACAAATGTTCCATTAAACGACACTCTTAACATTTGTGTAGACATGTTATATAGAGGGAGCTTAGGTGCCGCGGCAATTCCCGAGGATTTATTCCTGGAATGTATGCGATTGGCAACTGAGGGGGTCGAATTTAGCTTTGACGGGACAATGTTTGCGCAGACAGACGTCGTTGCGATGGGTAGTCCTTTGGGTCCTGTCCTTGCGAATATTTTTGTGGGATTTCATGAGCGTCTGCTATTTGAGAGGGTAGCTGAACCTCTGATATATCAACGATATGTTGATGATACCTTCTCTTTATTTGACAGCGCCACTGATGCTGAACATTTTTTAGTTCAGTTGAACTCTTTACATCCTTCCCTTCAGTTTACTATGGAGATTGAAAGGGATGGATGTCTCCCATTTTTAGATGTTGTTCAGCGGCGCGACGGCACTCTCGTGACTTCTGTTTTTCGCAAACCAACCTTTACTGGTTTGTATACTAATTGGAAGTCGTTTGCCCCTAAGTCTCGTAAACTAGGTCTGATAGAAACCTTGGTTCACCGCGCCTTGAATATTTGTTCTCCTGAATGTTTAGAAAGCGAATTAATTCGCTTGCAGGAGATTTTCGAAGGCAACGGGTACCCGGTTAATGTGGTGAAACGGGTAATTGATCGCAAGATCAAACGTTATAAAGAACCTAAGGTTGAAGGACCTAGCCACTGTCCCTTGTATCTGAAAATACTCTGGCTTGGTAGAAGATGTCAAACTGTAGCCGACAAATTTTCGGCATGTGTTTCGTCCTGTTATTTTGCGGTCCACTTACGTGTTGTTTTTCAGACTAGACCTGTGTTTCCTTCCTTCAGTAAAGATAGGTTGTCCTATTTTCGAAAAAGTTTCATTGTTTACAAATTTAAATGCTGTTGTGATGCGGCATACATAAGACGTACAGATCTGAGGTTGGAGATGCGGGTTTCACAACACGTCCTCGCTAATATACGTTCCAGTGGCTCTCTCAGACCTATAAGAACAACACAATCTGTTCTGGATTCCGCTATTGACCGACATCTTTTGGACAATCAAGTGTGTGCCTCGGCATATGAGGACAGCTGGTTTACTGTCTTGCACAGCGCTCGGTCTACCCACCATCTTCGTATTTTGGAAGCAATTTGCTTGAAAATTCATCAACCGAGCCTGTGCAGACTGAAATAGCGGTTTTTACGCTCCTTACAATTGCTGGTGAGTCTGTGAGTGTAACATTTTTTCACTTTTAAACACTTTTGTGGAATTGTATGTGTACACCCCCCTTACATATTATGTGTTTTCTTCAATAAATTTATTTTTAAACGAGTTCCATCATCTCCCAGCATTGTAATTTAATTTATTTTGCCTTGTCCTTTTCCTTAATTCCCTTAAAATTAAAGCCAACGAGAACCCTTGATAAGAGTTGGCCGAAAGGTTCCTCGGGTTTAAATAATATGACGTCTGTTCTTTTTAAATATATATATATATATATATATATATATATATATATATATATATATATATATAAATTTTAAAAACAGTTCCCACTTCGGCTATAATGCGTGACTCTTCAGAAATGAATTGAGTTCTCTCGGTGACTGGCGTCTGTATACACTGCTTATATACAAGACGTTAAAATTTCCCTTCTCTGACCCCATGCGCTGATGGCTTAGGGAGTAGAAACGCCGAATGACACCAAATCGCTCGAGTTTCGATCCTGGCCAGAAGCAAGTGGATATGTTTAGCCACACTGATGAGCTGTGATACAGCAAAACGAGCTTGTATGTGGATGACTAATATATATATATATATATATATATAGTGTATCGAGACAGCAAATAATTTTCTAAACATATACTGTTAAATATAAGAGACAATGAATGTCTATTATGCTTAATCATGGGCCGATCTAAACGTCGTATTGGCTTTAATTTCAGTTGAAAATAAAGACAAAAATTCTCCAACATTTGGATAATTTTTATTAATTTTCTTCTAAGCTTTCGGCTCACATGAGCCATCTTCAGAGACGTTATTTAGACGGTAATACAATAACATCTACCATCACCGACGGTTACATTTTGTGTTGACATAAAACTCCGCTAGGCAACGGCAATAGTTACCAAAAATAGCAAACGCAGTTCTCAAATTTGCAATGCTGTTCTATGACGTAGAACGGCCCATGATTAAACATAATAGACATTACATGTAGCTTAATTTTAACAGTATATGTTAAGAAAAAATATATATATATAATTAATGTGGAGAAACTTGTCACTTAGAAGTTTCGTAAGAGCATTATTGTGATTTCACTCTTCAGGTCATTCGGTTTGTCTCTTAGATAATGAAATAACACACTTTAAATAAGTGACAAGATTCTCCACATTAATTCAATTAATCTTCTATCATTAATTTTATATCGAGCCTTTTATAAAAAAAAAACTTGCCTAAAATGTCTTTCCACCAATAAACTAGTGAAACGTAAACAACCATTTTGGCACTAAGCACAATTACAACGCTGTATATATATATATATATATATATATATATATATATATATAGCGTTAAATTGTAATTGTGCTTAGTGCCAATATATATATATATATATATATATATATATATATATATACATATATATGAAATGATTTGTTTGAACATCATTTTATAATCAAACAGTATTATATATTTATTTCTATCGGCTTGATTATTTGCGATAATCGTCATGTTACGGAAATTAACGAAGATTAACAAAACTGGTTATAAACAACCGACAATTTGAAATGATTTGTTTGAACATTATTTTTAATCGATACTAGCATTTAAGAAGATATTCTGTTTATAATCAAGCAGTATTATATATTTATTTCTATCGACCTGATTATTTAAGATAATCGTCATTTTACGGAAATTAACGAAGATTAACGAAACTGGTTATAAACAACCGACAATTTGAAATGATTTGTTTGAACATTATTTTTTATCGATACTCGTATTTAAGTAGATATTCTGTTTTATAATTAAGCAGTATTATATATTTATTTCTATCGGCCTGATTATTTATGATAATATTTTTTTACGAAAAAAGTGTGTCATTCGGAAGGATTCGCACCTAGAATCCTTTCCCCATAAATTAGACTGATCGTCATTCGTGGTCGAGAGGTCTAAGATGCGCCAGATCAATTGATGTCATTCCCTATGTATGTAGGGTTTGTAGGTTCGAATCCTACCGAATGACACACATTTTCGCAATATAAATTTATCATAAATAATCAGACCGATAGAAATAAATATATCACACTGTTTGATTATAAAATAGAATATCTACTTAAATACGGGTATCAATTCAAAACAATGTTCAGACAAATCATTTCAAACTGTCGGTTGTTTTTAACTAGTTTCCTTAAATTTTGTTAACGATTTTACGTTTGTTGACATTAAAATACATTTCAGAGCAGATATGGTTATTACGATGAATCGAAAATTGTGTTATATAGACTTGATTTGACTTTGTTTAGAATGTTGGTCATTTGTTGTCGAGAGGTCTAAAACGCGCCAGTTCAATTGAAGCAAATAGGCTGGAAATTATTGTTAAAAACCATAAAGAAAAAAACCTGCCTATTAATTGATATGACTTGTCCAGCGAATTGTAACATAGCAACCAAGGAAATCGAAAAACTGTCAAAATATAAAGACCTGGAAATTGAAATAGAAAAAAATGTGGAAATTGAAAACAAAAGTCGTGCCAGTGATAGTAGGTGCACTTGGAATGGTAAATAATGGAACAAAACAACACATTGAAAAAATCCCTAGAAACCCCAGCTTAAGAGATATACAAAAAATGTCTTGTTAAGTACAGCCCACACACTAAGGAGAACTTTTTCTATGTAACGCTAAGGATGTCAGGGAAGATAGAACAAAATTGAAATGGAGCCATAACAACACACCACGATCTGCCCTAGAGCTTCCCGCAGACTTGGTTTGTAGTGCAACCATAGCAGAAATCGAAATATGAGGAAAATGACATAATATTAATAATGAAAAACCTTAGTACTGGATAGATTATCGTAAGGTATTCGATAGTGTACCACATTCCTGGAAATTAAAGACTTTAAATATATACACCCGTCATCATCAATTTTATCAAAAAATGTATGTCGATATGCAAAACAACGCTTTGCCTCAATCATATAAATGGAACTTATAAGTCTGGTGAAATAAACATCAAAAGAGGTATATTTCAAGGTGAATCTTTGTCTCCCTTACTGTCCTGCATATCATTAATAGCACTAACCAGTCAACTGAACAAGACAGAATGTAGATACAAAATAGCTCAAAAGAAAATAATCCATCTATTTTACATGGATGACTTAAAGTTGTATGCTAAGAATGATAATGAGCTGGGAGGTCTTCTGCAAACTGTAAAATGCTTCAGCGAAGACATTGGAATGAAATTCAATTTGAATAAATGTGCTAAAGCTACAGTTTTATGTGGATCGCTACAACAAACATCCTCAACTAGCTTAGACTCTGCTGTAACAATAAAAGATTTGGAGCCAGAAGAAGCTTATAAATACCTAGGTGTAAATGAAAGTGAAAAAAATTCACCATAAAAAACTGTAAGAAACAGTGCGTAAAGACTACTATAGAAGACTGCGACTGATATTAAACACTGAATTGAATTCTCAGAACAGAATTACGGCCATTAAAAGCCTTGCCATCTCAGTGGTCTAATATAGTTTCAACATCTTGAACTGGACTCTAAACGACATCAGGCGAATGGATTCTAAAACAGGAAGCTTCTTTCTAAGCATAAGATGCATCATCCAAAGGCTGATGTAAACCATCTATACAAACCCAGTAAAAAAGTGGAAGAGTTCTTATTCAGCTGGAATTGTCATACAAGACAACAACTATTGGCTTACTAACTTCCATAGAAACAACAAAAGACTGGATGATACAAATAGTCAAACAACATGAAAACAGAAAGAAAAAATATTCAATAATAAAAGAAGCCAGTAAATACAAACAAGATATACATTAATAGATTCTGTAGAAAAGCAAGACAGAAGTCAAAAAACCAACTATTGCGGCAAAAAAACAAAAAAACAAATGGAAATGAAAGCCAAGGATAAAGCTTTTGAACAGATGAAACAACGCTGGCAAGACAAATCTCTCCATAACCAATATCCAGAATGTGCTAATAAATCCAGTGTTGATAAAGTTAAAACTCGACGATGGTTACGAGCATCTGGATTAAAGTCTGAGACTGAAGGGTTTATTCTAGCAGCGCAAGACCAAAGTCTTTTCGCTAGGACCTTTCAGGCAAATATTATATTAATGTGGACCCAAAATACAGTTTCCGTGATAAATACCAAGAAACAATAGACCATCTAATCTCGGGATGTTCTGTACTTGCACCAAATGAATATAAAAATCGTCACGATAGAGTGGGGCAATATTTACACTGGACAATGTGCAAACACTATGGAAAATATGTAAACAAAAACTGGTATGAACATCACCCAGCTCCGGTTACAGAAATAAAAGGTCTCACCATTCTATGGAATTACACCATCTACACAGACAAGAAAATTGAAGCAAATAGGCCGGACATTATTGTTAAAAACCAAAAAGAAAAAAACTTGCTTCTTAATTTTTTATGGCTTGTCCAGCGGATTGTAACATAGCAACGAAGGAATTCGAAAAACTGTAAAAATATAAAGACCTGGAAATTGAAATAGAAAAAAATTGGACACTGACAGTGGGTGCAGTTGGAATGATAAAAAAAGAAACAAAGCAACACATTGAAAGAATCCCTGGAAACCCCAGATTAAACGAAATTGTCTTGTTAAGTACAGCCGACGAACTAAGGAGAACTTTGTCAATGTAACGCTAGGGATGTTAGGGGAGATAAAAAAAAATTGAAATGGAGCCATAACAATACAAAACGACCTGCTTTAGGTCTTCCTGCAGACTTGGTTAGTAGTGCGACCATAGCAGAAATCGAAATATAATGAAAAATGACATAATAAAAAATAATAATAATGAATATAAAAATCATCACGATAAAAAGGAGCAATGTTTCCACTGAACAATGTGCAAACACATTGGAAAATATGTAAATAAACACTGGTATGAACATCACCCAGCACCTGTTACAGAAATAAAAGGTCTCACCATTCTATGGGATTACACCATCTACACAGACAGGAAAATTGAAGCAAATAGGCCGAACATTATTGTTAAAAACCATAAAGAGAAAAACTTGCCTATTAATTGATATGGCTTGTCCAGCGGATTGTAACATAGCAAACAAGGAATTTGAAAAACTGTCAAAATATAAAGACCTGGAAATTGAAATAGAAAAAATGTGGAAATTGAAAACAAGAGTTGTGCCAGTGATAGTAGGTGCACTTGGAATGATAAAACATGGTACAAAACAACACATTGAAAGAATCCCTGGAAACCCCAGCTTGAGAGATATATAAAAAATTGTTTTGTTAAGTACAGCCCACACACTAAGGAGAAGTTTTTCTATGTAACGCTAGGAATGTTAGGGAGATAAGAAAAAACATGAAATAGTTGGTAAATGTTTTCTGCGAACTGCAAAATCGTATTACTCTTTGTATTGCTAATGATGGCGGACATGTGATAAATTAAATAAACTTTCAATAAACCTTACAAAATATAAATTTACTTCTTTCGAAATCTTTTTACAAATTATTTTTATCGCAAATACAAAGTTATACATTTTTAAAAGTGCACGCGAATTTTATGACCACCCTGTATTAGATATTAAATACGAAAGATATTTTTTGTATTTTTGAAAGATTTATTCTCCATGTAGAAGTTATTGTGTTGAACTTATCTTTAACAAAAATAATACTTGAAAATAAGAAATTAAAACAAAATTAAACTGATGGCTTACACGCAATTTCTTTCTCTTCGTTGTGTAGAATAATAAATTTGCAAGGGGTGTGTAAGTTTTGAAACAAATCATATAAAATTATGGAAGTGTATGTTAATAGAAATCAGTGTGCGTACACACACACTGACACACATCTTCAGTTTTTTATATAGGTTATTCGTTCTATTTCTCTAATTATCCTATTTCATCTTTTATGAGGCATCAAAATGAAGTTTAAAATCACCCCTGTCTTAACATTTTTGCACACTGCCGATAGTGTGCAAAAGTATTAGTATTTAGGGGTTATTTTCCTAAAGAACTCACTGGAATTCAAATACTGGGTGAAAAGTCAAATTGCTAATAAATATTGATTATTTAAAACTTAAAAGAATTGTATTAAAAAGAAGTTATTTTTAATTTTCCCTATTTTCTATGAAACAAGTTATTTAGAAACTACTCATTATTCTATTATCCTTGGATGTGACTGCCTTTTTTCTTATTCCCCCCTCTCAAATTGAGCTGTAAATAGTGTCAACATGGTTTAAAGGTTCTTTTTTAAACTTTGTTTTGATAATAGTTAGCTGTCTGTCCTCGGGTAGTTCATGCAGGTGCCCTTTATTTTTGATTCGACAAATAATTTATCTTTTAAGCGGCCCACAATACCAAAAGTAGCAGAGCTAACAATTGCACAAAAAAGCAGAATAGAGGCTTTAAGAGAAGTTGGGTGGACACTTAAAAGGATTGCAGCTGAGATACCATTAGATACATTGAAGAAACTTATGATGTCAATGCCTGATAGAATGAAGGCCGTGATCAAAGCAAAAAGCTATTATACTAAATATTAAATTTATTTTGTAACAGGTATTTTTTCTTGTTGAAAGGTTTGTTGAGTGAACCAAATAAAATTACTTTAATTAAATTGTTTATTTTCTGTCAATATATCTCATAAAAGATATTGTCCTAATATTTCGCACAGTACTATATATATATATATATATATATATATATATAGGTTGCTATGGATAACTTGTATAAATTACGAAAAATTTTAAAATAACACTGACGTCTCATTTTAACACAAAAGTATTTAACCACAGCCTTCAAACCAGTTCGGAATTACCGGCAACATCTTTCATTTGGTAAATGCTGCTATAATCCTATTGAAAGGCCACGGTATTTTACGAAGAAGCGACGACACATAACCGATATCACCGCCATGGTTACCACCACCCCTGGCCATTTTCTTGAATATTAACCCGATTCAGTTTTGATAGAAGGTCGGTCATTCATCTGTCAGTCAGTTAAAAAGATTATTCGACACATTGGCTGCGATAGCAAAGTGGCAGTACCTGCCGCCTTTGACGACTCCACTCGTGCTAGTCCAACGGATACGTGACCTTTCGAGAATACTTTCGCCCGTATTTTAGGATCTACTGTCCCGAACGCAGTTGTCACCAAACCCTTGTCCATTTCGGTCTTCGAAGGTCCCATTCGAATATTTGCTACTTAATCTGTGGAACCCTCCTACACTGTGAAAGCTCAAAGAAATTTCTAGATGTCTAATAATAATAACATTACGATTGCCCCTTACCATCCTAGAAGCAACGGCCAGGCAGAGTATTTCGTGAATATATTATAATATATTCTCTTTTTTGATACAAACAATTCTTCTCAAACAAAATGCTGGGATCACGGTGTCTGGGCAAATAATGAATAATGACGACTGGACTAATGTTGCGATAACCACAATGTCGAATGATGACGGACATTAAACGTGATAAATTCTACGACCTTCACTGTGACCGCTATGGAGATTATTCTCAAACTTCTTGGGCGACTAGTTAAACTTGAAAATCCGCAACAAATTTGGTGTGACGATTAAACTTTTCAAAACATAAACTATGTCGAGGACCACTCAACCGGAACTCTTCACAAAACCAGTTGCATATATTCATTTCACAATCTTATTCATCGTTTTATCTGTCGCCATCGTCAGCAACAACAAATACAATCTGTAGGAAACGCCTTTGTCGAAAAACAATGAATCAGACCCATATGTAAATAAAATATAAAATATATTTTATTTTCCTTTTGCATACAAAGACACCTTCGGTGACATGCCATGGATTAGGAGGTTGTTTGGTCAGAATTGTCAGCATGTTCCCAACGAGAAGACCTTAATTTTACTCAACCGTACTCTTCAACGGTTGTGATCTGACTCCTCAAAATCAAAATTACTACTAAAGATTTTCTGTCAGCTTGACGTCACTTCTGCCCCATTGACAGCTATCTTGAGGTACAAACTTGATTGTGCGACACAATCCTCTGACTTCGCTAGACAAAATAAAAGTCCAAAAGCAACTCTTCCCCCAACGCCGCTGTGTCTAAATAGCAAGGCAGTCAGTCAGTTAAGTGCCATTCGTAATACGCTATTTGACCATAATGTCTCTTTCGAGACATGACTAACCTGGCAGAAGATTTTCCTACAGTAGGTTGCATTTACTTTCTGCGGTAGACTAGTTTCCAACCAAAGCTACAGAATCCAATCTGTCCTGCTATTTAACCTATAGCTGGGGGAAGAGGAAACGGATTAACATCTTTTCCAAGGGTATTTGAGCGTAAGTGATGCAACTAACCCTTGTGGAATTCGAACTGGGTGGATGATATATATCTGTTGTTCTAGAAGAAGAAGGTAAAACTCAAAATTCAGCCTGGATAGGGTTTACCCGGTCAGGTTTTTCTATCCAGGCTAAACCATTGCTATTATGGCTGTGTTGTGTCACTCCGGCCCTAATTGTCACGGGATTCGTGATGACATCATAAATTCTTGGTTTAACGGTAAGTTTCTTCAGTACTCACCTTGATATTGTAAGTAAATAGTGAATCATATCGCCAGGTTTTCTTGAACAAAATGTACCTGCACACGAGCGGACACTATAAGCAATTATATAATCGTTAACAAGCTGAGAAGACAACCTTTTATTGCTTGCAGAGTCTGTAGATATATATATATATATATATATATATATATATATATATATATATATATATATTAACAACCTGTACCGGAAATCGGAAAATAGAATCGAGATAAAGTCAGATATTTCAGACGCTGAGATTATTTAATGTCTTGGCAAGAAAAATAATCTTTCGTCATATATTTGCCACACATTTTTAACTTGTAAATTTTGAGAGGTGAGAAGGTTGCAACGTTTAAGAAATGTAACATCTGTCCTAGTAAATTTGGCATTGATGGCTCGGTGCTTTAAGCTGCGTCCAAGATAAGAGAGGTGGCGTGTAAATATTTATGGTTACAGGAAGTGCGGGTGATGAATTTCTCAAGATTAGGCGAGACATTTTGAAACCAAATCCCTATTTATAGAACTAAATATAATTAATAAGAATTAAAATACATCCACGCAAATATTTTGATATATACTATTAGTCACACATATACGTATTTAGGTATTTATTTATTTCTATCTATTAGCCTATATTCGAGAAATATTGTTGAAAAATATACACCCTCCGGAAAATATATTCCGACCGGTAGATGGGGAAAATATATATACTGTTTAATAAGTAAATAAAACCATAACATCCACACAAATATGGGTATCCATTTAAAATAAGATTAACCCAATAAACTGTAAAAAGTAGGATTAATAAATGAAAAATCTATTCCTACAATATATATATATATATATATATATATATATATATATTGTATATAATACATATATATAATATACATTATTACCATGTAGATAATATTAGACAGATTTTAGTCGATAACGCAATAATACTCACATATATACACAGTAAAAAGAACCTTCAGATATTGGAGGCCGTCTACATTGAAGCAAACCAACCCATACCGAATAAAATCTCATTTCAATCTAGTCACAACATATTTAGACATATGGTTCTGTTAACATTTCGGTCTCTAACGCAGTGTGATGTCACAGAACCGCATTATAAATTTACGACCTGCGTCTGCTATTCGGTGACTGTTATCGTCGCATGGCAATGTTTTATGTCAACACAAGATAATATCATCTTTGATGATGGATGTTTTTATGTTAACGTCCTTGTAATTTCTCTGAAGATAGCTCATGGGAGCCGAAAGCTTAGAACCAGCATAATAAAAAAATATCTAAATGTTGGACAATTTTTGTGTTTATTTTCACCTGAAATTAAAGCTAAGATACGATGTTTAGAACGGCTCATGATTAAGCATAATAGATATTTATTTCACAATATATATATATATATATATATATATATATATATATATATATATATATATTTACACGACCGGCCATGATTATTAGGCGACACAAGTGTTTTAAAAGATGATCTATTTCATATTATTTTTAGTATTTATTGCCAAGTGAATAACTGTAACTGAAAATAGAATGGTTCTTTTGTTAATACTGCACAATAACATGTGCATCAAGTGAATTTATGAATATTTAATAATTGCTCATATTGCAGTTTCATCAATGAAAGAATGAAAAAAAATTAGGGTAATTCTTTGCTTCCTGTCCTTGTGAAATTTTCCAAAGTAACAATGAGACCAGAACCATTCGATTTTTATTTAGAATTATCCACTTAGCAATAAATACTAAAAATAGTATGAAATATATCATTTTTTTAAACTATGGTAGCCTAATAATTATGGCCAGTAGTATATATATATATATATATATATATATATATATATATATATATATATATATTAATGTGAAAAAGCGAGTTACTTAGCTGAGGGGTGTTATTTCATTCATACTTACTTAGAAGTTATCAAACCTAATATTTCCAAAACATTTTTTGCACACCCCTCACTACTTAAGTTTCATTCTTCGACTATAACGGCAATATTTACACTCAAACTGATAGAGTAAGTATGGGCAACACTCTTGCCCTGTGTTTCTCTCACTATTACATGGATATTTACCTTTTCCCCCGACTAGGAAATAGATGCGACACTAGGTCAATGTTTAATGTGGAGACCCCGAACGCTTACGAGCGGGCAAGGCACGAAAATTGCCCAGTTCCCGGAGCCCCCGTTTGCGCTGACCTCTCTTGTGGAATGGGGTGGCGCCGCCTCGGGACACTGTTCCCCGAGACTGGGCATCTTACATTATAATTTTTCTCAGTGGCAATGCCTGTCTTCGGACAGAGATGATTTGGATCCCCACCTACCACAAAAGTGGCACGTAAGTAACTAACTATTACATGTCCCACGTAAAAAAGAAACAAGGTTTTTAAAATCTCAGTCAGTCAATTAAGGGTCGTACGTGTTTCGCGTTTGGGCCATCATCTCGAAAGTGACATGACTGATTGGGCAGAAGATTTTCCTGCACGTGGCCGTTATTTTCTGAGTTAGACTGGTTGCCAACCTACTATTTATCCCATAGCTTGGGGGAGAATAGCTGGTTAATACCTTTCCCAAGGCTAATTGCCCGTAAGTAAATGCAATGAATTCAACTGGAATTCGAACAGGGCACTTCGATTTCTCGTTCCGAGCCGATATCCACTGCACCACAACGCATATTAAAAACTGACTAAACCTAAAATATATGTCCGCTTTCTAGACTATATTTTTAGTTATACTGAAAAAAAATCGATATTCTTAGACATTCGAAAAAAATTACTTCCTCAACTTTACCGATGAATTTAGCAAAAAGAAAAAACAATGAAACAAACTCACATCCTTGGATGTTCTTCTGGAGCCGAGTAATAATATATTCACTAATTTTTTTATTTAAAAGAAAAACAATTAAAACTCTTGCCGCTTTAATTTTACTAGTCAATGTTCTCTTAGATATAAAATTCGTGTTATTAAAAATGTCCTTATGAAAGCGCACGAGAAATCATTCTCTCGTTTGCTTTTCTTTTAAGAACTTAACGTGAAACAAACGCTTGTTAATAAGCGTTTCAAAACCATCCTATCGATTACCGTATTGAACTTTTTCTTTCTAAGAAGCAGTAGCAACACTGAACGAAGCAATAGCCTTAAAACATTTCACAAAAATCAAATAGAAACTAGAAGCAAGATTAATATTTACTTAAAAACATTATAAAGAAGTTCTATTTTTATTTTATTTTAACCATTTCACCCCAAGCAAGGCATTCCACTGCCACAATTGCACTTGGGGCTACATAGGGGAAGGTAAATAGAAAGAGTGGTTAGATATAGGAAATGTCAGAAGGGGGGGTGATAGATAGTTGGGTGGGTGGGAAGAGTGTTTGAAAGAATGGAAGCAAGATAGTTTGTTAGTAGGTGTCTATTGACCTTACATTTAAACTCCTGGAGATTGTAGCCGTCGGAAAAGCAGTCTTGTGGAAGGGAATTTCACAGTCGGGAAGTGCGAGAAAAGAAACTGTTGGAGTAGAAGTTACGGTTGCATTTTATCGGTTTCATTGTAAAAGGGTGGGATCTAGTTGCTAATCTAGTATCTCGTGCAAATTCGAACCTAGGGGGCACCAGTGATCTAAGTTCATTCGATCAGAAGCCGTGAAAATATTTATAGAAGAGACACAGGGAAGCCACGTCGCGCCGGTGAGAGAGAGACTGCTAAGTCGATATCGATCACATTACAGGCCCTCCGCTGTACCTTGTCGAGAAGCCCAAGGAGAATAGCAGGGGCACCCGACCAGATATGGCAACAGTATTTAATGCACGGGCTGATGGTAGATTTATAAATGTGCAGGATATTTTCAGACAGAAAAAACCCTCCGGGCCCTGCACAGAGAACAGAATTTCATAGCAGCGGATTTAGCAATGGGTTCGATATAGTCATTCCACTTGAGGTCCGCTCAAAAATTACAGAAATAAAATGATCTATTACAAAAAATTCAAACCGCTAACCTCATTGTCAAAATCTTAATTGCTAGATCTAAATTACCGAGAACCAATATTATTTACAAATTTACATGTCCTTTAATGAACTGTGTTCCCGACCAATCAAAATTTGTAAATACTTACACTGAATATACTACTACTTGCTTAACAGGAAGACTCACATAATATCTCTCTGACTATAACTCTAGTATGTTTTTTTAAATACGCATAGAGACCTACCAAATTCTGTCAGTAATATACACGTCTGTAATATAAATATAATAGTATAATCCAGATAAAAAAAAACTAAAATCAAAGAAAGCATTATAAATAGAAAGAAAATACCCAATAATATCAACTATAAACTCGAACGTAATATGATAACCGTATATTAAAAAAATCTATAACTCTAGATACATACATAAACAATATATATATTCAGTTTTTGACAAAATGTATCTATGATAATAGCTAAAAATGTCGCCATAAGCGTTTGGACATATGAAACATTCAGACAATATTTATATAATTTATGCGCTGAAAAAAAAAACAATTTTAAGATCACATGAAAAGTTACTTGTCTGTCACTTTTAACGAATCTTTGTAAAAGAGGAGCTGTTGCTTAAATTCAATATATATATATATATATATATATATATGCACTACTGGCCATAATTATTAGGCCACACCAGTTTTTTTAAAATAATGTACTAATTTAATACTTTTTTTTAGTATTTATTGCCAAGTGGATACTTCTAAATGAAAATAGAATGGTACTTTTGCTAATACTGCTCAATAACATGGGCATCAAATGAACTGCTCTGGTGTCCAGTTTTTGTGCTCTTTTCTCCATGCTAGTCTCTTCTTCTTATTGGCTGACCGAAGTAAAGGCTTTCTTGTTGCCTTATAAAATTATTTTACAAAGTAATAATAAATAAAGAACCATTATATTTTTATTGAAAATTATCCACTTGGCAATAAATACTAAAAATAGTATGAAATACATCATTATTTTAAAATTGGGGTAGTATATATATATATATATATATATATATATATATATATGTGTGTGTGTGTGTGTGTGTGTGTGTGTGTGTGTGTGTGTGTGAAAGAAAGAGTGGATGATATAGATGGAGAAAAAGATTTGAAAATAGGGATTAAATAACAAATAAGTCCCGAAAAAAATTATTTGACATGTTTCGATATTCATCTAACTTCTTCAGAGATTTAGAATGTGAAATGATACGGAGTAGTTTAGATTTTGCAATCTAAGGTTTGTTTTTATTGTTTCCGTTGCCACCATGAGTTTTTTTTTTCGTGACATTAGTGTGTATTTATTTGGTTATGGTGTCGATTGGTGTCGAGCCCTGATTTGTCAGTGAAGTTGTAAAGGAATTTTCGGTTGATGACGAGGGCGTAGAGTGCCGAAAATTCCTTCACAACTTCACTGACAACTCAGGGCTCGACAGCAATCGACACATAACCAAATAATTCAACAATGCTGCTCAAAAGGAATTTGAATACGTTTAAGTATGTATTTATTTTTGCACACACATTTATGTTTCATGAGTATGTTTCATGAGTATCACGTGTCTACTTTACGACTACTGGCTATGTTTCTTATTCAATCTATTTTTTACAGTGATGTTCCTCCTGCTGAAAGCTCCAAAACCACTCAAAGTATAACATTAGTGAATAAGAAACACGAAAAAGGATTAATCTTAGAAAATGGAAACAAATTTTAACTTAAATATAAAGTCAGAGAAAGAAATAAGACAAATCCTCGAGCATAAAATGAAAAAAAAAGATTTGAAGAATGTGACATTCGCAGGAAATATTGAAGGTAAACAAAGAACAGCATCACATAAGCTACTTGATGAGCTTGTGTAAAACCTTGTAAATCATAACGAGGAAAGAGGACTTAGAGAATGCGACACGCAGGACAGTACTGAATGGCACAAATACGAGCTTTACTTAGAGCTACATAAATTAATACTTTAGTAATCGAGAAACACCTTTTTCGGAGTCGGTTATACAGAGCAGCCTAATGGAATCGAAGAGAAAAATGGTGGTTCCTTACAATGTGCATGACATGGTGAGTCTTAGCCGTGAGGTTTAGAGTTTGTGGAAATAAGGATGTAGTTCATCTAAGAAATTTCCATGAAAATTGCGATAGAACAGTGAGACACAGTTTGAAACAATTTCATTTATTATTTGAAATAATGTCGAAGCAAACAAACAACAAATATCGTTTGAACAATGTTGTTATTCGAATAAATGTCATTTAAAACAAAGGAAAATATTGTTTGAAACAATGTCGTTGTTACTTGAAAAGTTGTCGTTTGAAACAATGGAAAATGTCGTTTGAAACCATGTCGTTTTTATTGAAGAAAAGGAAGGATGTCGTTTGAAATAATGTCGTTGATGTTTGAAATAATGTCGAAAAAAACAGCTATGAGATATCTATTCTCCTATATGGGATTAAATTCTGCCATATGATGATGAAACGCAAAGCGACGGTGATGTGATTCTACAGAAGGATATTGAGAATGCTATAGAATGGATATACGAACAACGATGTATATTTAAGGAAATTAGAAACAAAATGTTATTTAAATATTTTTAATCGTTTCATCCCAAGCAAGGCGGTACCGCCACTTATGCGAAGGGGGCTACATATGAGTAAAAGTTTAGACAGGAGGAGAGTGAAGAGAAAGACGGATCAGTTACAGGGAGTGTCAGAAAAGGGAGCAAGAGAAGGATGGGAACACAGGTGTGATGACAGTTACAGAAGTTGAGAGAAAGGAAAAGATATACAGGGTGATGTAGAAAGAACTGGAGTCAAGTGGATAAGAGATGGGTATTGACATTGCATTTCAATTCCTGGAGGTTTTAGCCGTCAGGAAAGCAAGTATATGGAAGGGAGTTCTACAGGCGTGAAGTGCGAGAAAAGAAGCTGATGGAGTAGACTTGTCGGCTGCATTTGGTGGATTCAGCTGTAAATGGGTGGGACCTTGTTGCCAGTCTGGTTGTACGAGTAAATTCATGTGGCGGAGAAATCAGTCACTTAAGTCCGTTGCAGCAGAAGACATGAAAACATTTGTAGGATAGACAAAGGAAAGCCACCTCTGACGATGAGAACGTGGCTGGAGTCGAGCTGCCAAGTCAGGACCTATTACATTAGAAATCAGTCAGAAAAGGAATTAGAAAATTTCTTGCACGCATAACAAGGTTGGTTGGTTTGTTTTTATGGCATATCAACCTCGGCTGGTCATTTATTGCTAACTAAATTTTATTTATTTATTGCTGGTAATACCTTTTTCTTTCAAAAATTTATTGTTGTTTTTATATAAGATTTGTGTCTATGAATACTTTTTTCTTTTAGAGTATCAAGATTCATTGGGATTTGTTTTTTTAAGGGCAGGGTCTCCAAGTCCTACCCTGTTATTTAACCCATAACTGGGGGAAAGGGACGGATTAATACCTTTCCCAAGGGTACCAGTGCTTATGTGAATGCAGGGTATTCAACTGGAATTCGAACTCGGCTCACCGATTTCTTTTTCCGAGCCGATATCCACTGCACCACAACGCACATCCGTCACTAAACGCTTACAGCACCTGGTATTCCCAAGCGATCACCCATCTAAGTACTGACCAGGCTCAACGTTGCTTAAACTCGGTGATCGAACGAGAACCGGTGTATTCAACGTGATATGGCCGTAAGCCTACATAACAAGGAAAGAGGACTTGAAGAATGTGAAACTTACAGGTCATATGAAATGCAACAGGGGGTGGGGAGAGAAGGAGAGAGAGGACAACAGCGCGTAAGCCATATGATGAGCTCGTGTAAATATTTGGTAGAACAAGGATTAAGAGAGATAAATAAAATAAAAACTTTAGTTATAGCTACAAAGGATGAGATATTATGAAAAGCCTTGATCCCTCATGCTATGAAGCCGCATGACACATGGTCTTGTTGCATTGCAACTCAGACCAGACACTGGCTTCGTTGACAGAGTGCAGTTTTTTCCCGTTTTTTCCCTTTTGGTTTAAAAATTATTCTTCAGCCAGATCGTTACCCACGAGTGCAAAAACAATTTCTAGCAGTAAACCAAATTGCATTCTTATTGTAACCTATTGCTACAAGCAAGAGAAGTAGAGTTAAGGCGTGGCTAAGTGGGAGGTTCACGGTTCAGCGACCGTCTTGCCTGTCCGTTCTGCGAGGCCAGCTTCGTTCGTTTGTGTGCCTTGAAGCTAGATGGTCGGTTTTATAAATAACAGTTTCGTTTGTCTTGTCATCTATCTCTAAGAAAGTAATTTGTCTTCATTTCGTCACTTTCTCTGTCTGAGCCCCTTGCACTGTACTGTGAAGCTGACTTCAATTCCTAATAAGTATCGGTCGAAAACAAATATTCCGTCCCCACTTTTGCAACGGGTCTCGCTGTTTTCAATTTAACAAAACAGCTGATTTATATTGCCACAAGAAAAATAACTGAGAATGTTTCTATTCGCATCTAGCCAATAAGAAAGGAATAAATCAATCGGTCTATGTGCACAGAACGCGTCAGGTGCTTATCTACGCAATGATCCTACGACCACATCCGGTCACGAGATAAATGATGTTTACATTGATTGTTAGCAGCCCTACTTTAATTGAAAATTATGAGCTTAAAACATCCAACGGAGAATCTGTAATGTGATCGATCTTGACTTTACAGCTCGGATACAGTCACTTTCTCACCGGCGCAATGTGGCTTCCCTCTGTCTCTTCTACAAATACTTTCACGGCTTCTGCTCACATGAACGTAGCTTATTGGTACTCCCCCATACATGAATTTGCACGACCCACAAGATTAGCAACTAGGTCCCACTCTTTTACTGTGAAACCAATAAATTGTAAACAAACATTCTACTCCATTAGCTTCTTCTCTCGCATTTCCCGCCTGTGGAATTTCCTTACGTTTACTTGCTTTCCCAACAGCTACAATTTTTAAGAATTCAAATGTAAAGTCAATAGTCATCTCCTATCTCACCCTCTCTATCTCTCTCTCATGCTCCTTTCTCTGTCCACTCCGCTTTCATCAGTATTCCCATCCTTCTCTTGCCCACTTCCTGACACCCCTATAATCTGTTACTCTTTCTCATAACTTTCCACTTAAGTAAAACCCCTGCAAAACAATGATAGTAAAATGCCTTGCTTGGGGTGATATGATAAAAAAAAAAAATCAATTCTATACATTTATATTCCAGAGAATGTAAATGAATCTAAAAGACATGCATGTGTAGCTAATCAGTATTTCATTGACTGATTCATTCGTTTTCTATGGCTTATCAACAGACAAGAAATTATGATGTAAATATAAAGCGGGTGATCAATTTTATATTACAAACAATATATAAACTGATCCCTCACTTTATGACCACAGTCATTTTTCTCTTACCCACTTCCTTACACCCTCTATAACCTGTCACTCCTTCTAATAACTTTCCTCTTATGTAACCCCCTGCAAAACAGTGGCAGTAAAATGCCTTGCTTGGGATGACACGATTATAAGAAATAAAAAGAAATTTAATTCTTGTTAGATGTTATTATTGTCCGGTAATATATCGAAATCACTGTTCAATATTTCACCTGGAGATAAATATAGCTGGTAGCAAATAAATAAAAGACTTTTTTGCGCACCAGAGTTAAACAATTTCTCTAATCATACTCAAATGAAAATAGGAATACGACGTAATAAAAATATCGTTTTATTCTTGACTAGCATCATAGCCCGGCGTTGCCCGTGCAACTCAAAACCTTTTAGTAGTAGGAGAAGAAGCCTTTTTCTTTTGTTTTACATATTTTGTTTTTGCTTGAAAAAACACTTTTTTTAAAAATATTTTTGTTTCAAAATTACGGGGGAAAATATTCACTATTTTTTTTGACCAAATGAAGTTTTAAATCGTTGGAATAGAAATTAAGTATAAAGACTCATTATTTTTATTATTTTTTTTTTAATAAAAAATATTTTAGTCATGTTTGACAGGTGTGATTTGATTTCTATGATGTAATTTAGCAGCGATCTTAGATCTTCGATGTTTTACGGAGAAAATGTAAACAATAGGCTCCATTGGCAAAAAAATGCGAAAGGAAAAATTGCTGAACATAAACTCAAAAAGTATGTGTCGGCCTGGCTTCCCTGTAGAAAGTTTGAATGGCGTAGCTTAAAAAATGTAGGCCTGCATAGGGAACAGTCACACACAGACTTACAGACTGCCTTTTATATATATAGATTTCAATTGGTAAGCATTGCTTCAGCCAAAACGCATGTCTGCGTGTGTGATTTTGTCAGTGTCGTTTTCCATTCCAACAGAACGCTTATTGCAAACCACTTTCATTTTAAAATCTTTGACATCCAAATAATGATAATCTGATGTCTGTCAGCGTAAACTGGATACGGGTTACATACTTGACCTGGGGCATATGTGTCCTGTCATCACTGAAACTTTTAGCAATGCTTTATCTTTTAACGTTTTGTAGTGGTCTCGGTGATGCTTGGTTAATTGGCCTTGTGACAAACACATCCAAAAGCCCCACAGGTCAAATATCAGAAGGTTGAAGGTTAGTTGTTGAAATATGAAAGGATAAAACATTTTGTGTGTACATTAAAACAAAAATTTATTTACGGAAAAACAAAAGTGTAAGTAGAAAAATATAAATTTTGAAATTTTGTTAACTGAACACTATAATATATTTGCGAAAGTAAAAATGTTCATGGAGAAAATGCATGCGGTTTTGTAGTTAAAATTGTTCGTAGAGGAATATAGGTATTTAAAATGTCCGCAGAAGTTTAGAGTTCATGGTTGTGTAGTAGCGACAGGTTGAGAGAAAGAGAAAGCAAAACAAATAAAGAAGTTGTACTTAACACGTACATTTGGTTGTTGAGTTGTCCTCTTTAACGGCGTGGTGTGACAAGAAAAGGACGTTGGAAGAAGAGGGCGAATGAAACGGTAGCGTGACCTATGTCAGGATTGGCGTGGAGAGAAAAAGAAAAGACAGTTGGAAGAAGAGGTCTAATGAAACTGTGACATGCACTGCGTCCGGGTCGGCTTCTTGAATTTTCTTTCATTACATTGCCACGAGGTCGTCAGCTAACTGCTCCCATGTAGACTGCCTTTGACACGCTCGCTTCGTGGAGATTATGATCAAGCTTCTCATGATGCCTGCTCCAGCGAAGCTTTTCACAGCTAGGCGTGAAAATACGTCAGATATGAATTTGCTGTTTTTAATCCAATCAGGATTCAGAATATGCTTTTCGCACTGACTTGTGAATTTTGCTTAGTTGGGTTTTCCCAAATTTGTTTGAATCCCTTTTGCAGGTGTGAAATTTTACTTCCCAAATCCTGTAGTCATTTGAGTCCGATTTTGTGCGTGTGCAATTTATTTTGTGTGTTTTAGTTGGTTGATGGATTATATAGGATTTGTATCCTATAACCCCCCCCACCCCGCATATTGATAAATATTGACAATATTTTTCAATATGTAATATATGTTCATGCATGTTTGTATGTATCCATGTTACTAGGTTGTCCCAAAAGTTCGTAAACACTTGCGAAAAATTGAATTTTTATGCAATTTTGCGTTTATGTTGTTCTAGTGATCTTCATCTTTGTATTCAAGATGGCAATTGCTAAAATTGAGCTACGAGTTTTGATTCGTTACTGCTGGAAGCGAGGTCTTTAAACCAGAAAAGCTGCAGAAGTGATTTGTGCTGCCGAGGGTGATGGAACAATTGCATATGCGGCGATCTCAAAATGGTACAAGCGTTTCGATTCTGGTGACATGAGTCTTGAAGATAAGCCCCGTTCGCGACAGCCGTTAAAGTTGGATTCGACTCGTTTGATGAAGTCGAGGAAGCGTGTCAAGAATTCTTTGATTCGAAGACGGCTGAATGGTAGTTTGACCAGATCCGAAAGCTTGCAGATCGATGGCTGAAAATCTTGAAAAATGATAGTCTTTATTTTGAGCAATACTTTTTGTTGTTTTGTGAGTAAAATTTCAATTTTTTGCAAGTGTTTTCTGGTAACCTTAGATTACTTGGCGAGTAAAATTTCAATTTTTTGCAAGTGGTCTTTTGGTATCCTTAGAGTACTTGGCGATTAAAATTTCAATTTTTTGCAAGTGGTCTTTTGGTATCCTTAGAGTACTTGGCGATTAAAATTTCAATTTTTTGCAAGTGGTCTTTTGGTATCCTTAGAGTACTTGGCGAGTAAAATTTCAATTTTTTGCAAGTGGTCTTTTGGTATCCTTAGAGTACTTGGCGATTAAAATTTCAATTTTTTGCAAGTGGTCTTTTGGTATCCTTAGAGTACTTGGCGAGTAAAATTTCAATTTTTTGCAAGTGGTTTTTTGTTATCCTTAGAGTACTTGGCGATTAAAATTTCAATTTTTTGCAAGTGGTCTTTTGGTATCCTTAGAGTACTTGGCGAGTAAAATTTCAATTTTTTGCAAGTGGTCTTTTGGTATCCTTAGAGTACTTGGCGATTAAAATTTCAATTTTTTGCAAGTGGTCTTTTGGTATCCTTAGAGTACTTGGCGAGTAAAATTTCAATTTTTTGCAAGTGGTCTTTTGGTATCCTTAGAGTACTTGGCGATTAAAATTTCAATTTTTTGCAAGTGGTCTTTTGGTATCCTTAGAGTACTTGGCGATTAAAATTTCAATTTTTTGCAAGTGGTCTTTTGGTATCCTTAGAGTACTTGGCGAGTAAAATTTCAATTTTTTGCAAGTGGTCTTTTGGTATCCTTAGAGTACTTGGCGATTAAAATTTCAATTTTTTGCAAGTGGTCTTTTGGTATCCTTAGAGTACTTGGCGAGTAAAATTTCAATTTTTTGCAAGTGGTCTTTTGGTATCCTTAGAGTACTTGGCGATTAAAATTTCAATTTTTTGCAAGTGGTCTTTTGGTATCCTTAGAGTACTTGGCGAGTAAAATTTCAATTTTTTGCAAGTGGTCTTTTGGTATCCTTAGAGTACTTGGCGATTAAAATTTCAATTTTTTGCAAGTGGTCTTTTGGTATCCTTAGAGTACTTGGCGAGTAAAATTTCAATTTTTTGCAAGTGGTCTTTTGGTATCCTTAGAGTACTTGGCGAGTAAAATTTCAATTTTTTGCAAGTGGTCTTTTGGTATCCTTAGAGTACTTGGCGAGTAAAATTTCAATTTTTTGCAAGTGTTTTCTGGTAACCTTAGATTATTGGCGAGTAAAATTTCAATTTTTTGCAAGTGTTTACGAACTTTTGGGACAACCTAATATTAATGGCCGTTTAAAGCATGAAATAAAGGATAAGTTTGTTCTCGTTGCTAAAAATCTGATTGTGTGTTTATTGAGATTTGTCGCTTTTCTGAATTAAAGTTGTATGCAGCGTATGTGTTTGTTTCTTTGAGGTAGTCTGTGCGAGTCTTAATTTTTTTGTTGTCTAGATGTTCTAGCCTGTTTGAGGAATTTTCATTTAACTTTATATGTTTTATTTTCATTTTTTAACTTCCAAAAAGATTTAGAAAGTGATGTCATATTTTGTTTGTCCTTGTTATTGAAGGATGAGAGGTGATTGTAAAATATAATATATTTATTCTTTTATTTAAGGTTTATATTATATTTATTCACTAATCAAAATTTATGTTTATTTTATTTATATGCTTATTTTACTTAGTGTTTTAATGGCAAAGTAAGTATTTATTTTCATGACTATATTTACCAATTATCTCATTTTACTTGTTTAAAAGATTAATTTGTTTTTATGACTAATTATTGCTACTTTTCTTTAGTATAATTTAATTTTTTTATCGTTAATATTGTGCCGGTCGGCTTTTTATGATTTCACATTTGAATTTGGTGGCGAGATGATATTTATTTTGGCTCCATATGTATTTTGAAGGATTGTATTGTTTGAGCATTTTTCGCTTTGAATATCATTTTATGTTTGTTTTGTCTTTCCTTAAAATTATTTTATATATATATATATATATATATATATATATATATATATATATATACACTACCGGCCATAATTATTAGGCGACACTAGTGTTTAAAAAATGATGTATATCATAGTATTTTTTAGTATTTAATGCCAAGTGAATAATTGTAAATGAAAATAGAATGTTTTTGTTAATACTGCACAATAACATGTGCATCAAATGAATTTATAAATATTTAATAATTACCTATATTGCAGTTTTATCAATGAAAGATTGAAGAAAATTTAGGGTGATTCGGACGAGTTCATCTTTGATTCTTTGCCTAGTAAAATTTTGCAAAGTAATAATAACAAAAGAACCATTCTATTTTCATGTGGGAGAGGCCGTGAACGTTTTCTTTAAAATAAATATTTATTGTTGTTGTTATACATGTTATGATACATGAAGTGTCTAGAATGGTATTTGTAACGCTATACGTGTTTCGAGTCTAAAATTGACTCTCTTCAGGCGAATAAATTTGTGGCTTTACGTATCGAGTTCCTTTTGTTTCTGATGGCCAAGTTGTTGTTTTATAAATGTGATAACCCCAAACAATAAAAAAAGAACCAGATGACCCATAAAAAAACAATTCTAAAACATAAAGACGAAATGGAAAATGCTTGCACACACACACACACACACACACACACACACATATATATATATATATATATATATATATATATATATATGCGGAGGCTCACGACTATATATATTATTTAAATTCTGGTGTATTTACAGGAGAATGCAAGCCACTTCATCCGAAGATCGCATTGGGTTACGAAACTGACTGTAACCATCATTTGTCAAGTTTTCTTCATCTAGCTAATATCTTCCCATTAGGTGGGATGTATTTCTGTGAAGTATATGTACGAAGTATTTTTGCCGCAGCCAGTCCATGTGTATGCGTATGTGTGTCTGTATGTGTGTGTGTGTATGAGAGAGAGAGAGACAGACAGCATCTTTACATACTTTCAATATCTGTTACTGTTTTGCTAAACGCTGTAATTATTCATGTGTAAATATCAAATGAAATCTAAAAAAGTTCATGAATACAAAGTACTATTCAGTTGATTGGATACATTGATGCCAACAAATGTCATTAGCTGCATTTATCAAGGGAATATTTCAAATTTATGTCAAATAACCGTTTGTCGAGCAATTAACTACATTTTAACACATATATTGAGATATACGTCGTAGTTCAGTGGATATCGGCTAGGATCGAGAAATTGGAAAAACGAATTCGAATTCCAGTTGAATTCGTTGCATTCACTTACACACAAATAACTTTGGGAAATGTATTAGGTCAGCCGCTTCTCTCTCCAGATATGGGTTAAATAGCAGGACATATTTGGTTCTGTAGCCTTGGTTGGCAAATAATCTACCGCAGAAAGTAATGGCAACCTAAGGCGGGAAAATCTTCTGCTCAGTCATTCATGTCTCTTTCGAGACATGATCGAGCAAGCATGTATCACATATGGCATTTAACTGACTTTGGTTCAGTGGATATCGGCTAGGATCGCAGAAATTGATAGACGTGTTCGAATTCCAGTTGAATTCGTTGCATTCACTTACACACAAATAACTTTGGGAAAGGTATTAGGTCAGCCGCTTCTCTCTCCAGATATGGGTTAAATAGCAGGACATATTTGGTTCTGGTGGGTGCCTTGGTTAAAAACAATCTACCGCAGAAACAATGGCAACCTAAGGCGGGAAAATCTTCTGCTTAGTCATTCATGTCTCTTTCGAGACATGATCGAGCAAGCATATATCACATATGTCATTTAACTGACTTGGTTCAGTGGATATCGGCTAGGATCGCAGAAATTGGAAAGACGTTCGAATTCCAGTTGAATCTTGCTGCATTCACTTACACACAAATAACTTTGGGAAAGGTATTAGGTCAGCCGCTTCTCTCTCCAGATATGGGTTAAATAGCAGTGATGAGGCTTTGGTTCTGTAGCCTTGGTTGGCAAACAATCTACCGCAAAAAGTAATGGCAACCTAAGGCGGGAAAATCTTCTGCTTAGTCATCTACATGTCTCTTTCGAGACATGATCGAGCAAGCATATATCACATATGTCATTTAACTGACTTGGTTCAGTGGATATCGGCTAGGATCGCAGAAATTGAAAGACGTGGCTCGAATTCCAGTTGAATTCGTTGCATTCACTTACACACAAATAACTTTGGGAAAGGTATTAGGTCAGCCGCTTCTCTCTCCAGATATGGGTTAAATAGCAGGACATATTTGGTTCTGTAGCCTTGGTTGGCAAACACCCTACTGCAAAAAGCATGGTAACCGCGGGAAAAATCTTTCTGTTGGTCATTCATGTCTTTCGAGACATGATCGAGCAAGCATATATCACATATGTCATTTAACTGACTTGGTTCAGTGGATATCGGCTAGGATCGCAGAAAATTGAAAGACGTGTTCGAATTCCAGTTGAATTCGTTGCATTCATCACACACAAATAACTTTGGGAAAGGTATTAGGGTCAAAGCCGCTTCTCTCTCCAGATATGGGTTGTGTCAGCAGGACATATTTGGTTCTGTAGCCTTGGCTGGCAAACAATCTACCGCAAAAAGTAATGGCAACCTAATAAGGGAAAATCTTCTTGCTTAGTCATTCATGTCTCTTTCGAGACATGATCGAGCAAGCATATATCACATATGTCATTTAACTGACTTGGTTCAGTGGATATCGGCTAGGATCGCAGAAATTGAAAGACGTGTTCGAATTCCAGTTGAACGCCAGATTCACTTACACACAAATAACTTTGGGAAAGGTATTAGGTCAGCCGCTTCTCTCTCCAGATATGGGTTAAATAGCAGGACATATTTGGTTCCAGCCTTGGTTGGCAAACAATCTACCGCAGAAAGTAATGGCAACCTAAGGCGGGAAAATCTTCTGCTTAGTCATTCATGTCTCTTTCGAGACATGATCGAGCAAGTATATATCACATATGTCATTTAACTGACTTGTATTCAGTGGATATCGGCTAGGATCGCAGAAATTGGAAAGACGTGTTCGAATTCCAGTTGAATTCGTTGCATTCACTTACACACAAATAACTTTGGGAAAGGTATTAGGGTCAGCTGCTTCTCTCTCCAGATATGGGTTAAATAGCAGGACATATTTGGTTCTGTAGCCTTGGTTGCAACAATCTACCGCAGAAAGTAATGGCAACCTAAGGCGGGAAAATCTTTCGCTTAGTCATTCATGTCTCTTTCGAGACATGATCGAGCAAGCATATATCACATATGTCATTTAACTGACTTGGTTCAGTGGATATCGGCTAGGATCGCAAGAAATTGAAAGACGTGTTCGAATTCCAGTTGAATTCGTTGCATTCACTTACACACAAATAACTTTGGGAAAGGCATTAGGTCAGCCGCTTCTCTCTCCAGATATGGGTTAAATAGCAGGACATATTTGGTTCTGTAGCCTTGGTTGGCAAACAATCTACCGCAGAAAGTAATGGCAACCTAAGGGAAAATCTTCTGCTTAGTCATTCATGTCTCTTTCGAGACATGATCGAGCAAGTACATATCACATATGTCATTTAACTGACTTGGTTCAGTGGATATCGGCTAGGATCGCAGAAATTGAAAGATGTGTTCGAATTCCAGTTGAATTCGTTGCATTCACTTACACACAAATAACTTTGGGAAAGGTATTAGGTCAGCCGTTTCTCTCTCCAGATATGGGTTAAATAGCAGGACATATTTGGTTCTGTAGCCTTGGTTGGCAAACAATCTACCGCAGAAAGGAATGGCAACCTAAGGCGGGAAAATCTTCTGCTTAGTCATTCATGTCTCTTTCGAGACATGATCGAGCAAGCATATATCACATATGTCATTTAACTGACTTGGTTCAGTGGATATCGGCTAGGATCGCAGAAATTGGAAAGACGTGTTCGAATTCCAGTTGAATTCGTTGCATTCACTTACACACACATAACTTTGGGAAAGGTATTAGGTCAGCCGCTTCTCTCTCCAGATATGGGTTAAATAGCAGGACATATTTGGTTCTGTAGCCTTGGTTGGCAAACAATCTACCGCAGAAAGTAATGGCAACCTAAGGCGGGAAAATCTTCTGCTTAGTCATTCATGTCTCTTTCGAGACATGATCGAGCAAGCATATATCACATATGTCATTTAACTGACTTGGTTCAGTGGATATCGGCTAGGATCGAGAAATTGGAAAGACGTGTTCGACTTCCAGTTGAATTTGCTGGATTTACTTACACACAAATAACTTTGGGAAAGGTATTAATTTTTCAATATGGCAGTGAATGTTGGAAAATATCAACAAAGATGAAGGGAAAACTTGAAGCAGCTGAAATGTGGTTCTACAGAAGGATGCTGCGGATATCGTGAACCGAGTATGTGTGAGCAATGACGAGGTGTTGGAAAGAATGGCAACGAAAAGGAAATTAATATTGAGCATTAGAAAGAGACAACTGAAGTTACTGGGACATGTAATGAGGAAGGAGGGCTTGGAGAACCTGATACTAACAGGGCCAGATAGAGGGAAAAAAAAGACAGAGGAAAGCAGCGGATAACTTATTGGAAGGGCCCGAGCAGGTGGCTGACAGTACGGGGGTTGCAAGATGTTACAGGAGAACGCGTGCTAAGAGCCACCAGAGATAGGAAGACGTGGAAAGACATGATTTCCTACATCCTGAAAGGACAAAGCACATAGAAGAAGAAGAAGAAGAAGAAGAAGAAGAAGAAGAAGAAGAAGAAGAATATTTAAACTAAATGTTTAGAAGAGATCAGGATAGTCTAGGAATATTTTTTAATAACAGGAATTTTTCGATAAACCGAAAAATTCTGATTATATATTAATCAAAATATTTAATCAAAATCATTATATATGGATCAAAAGAGAGAGTTCCTGGATTCCAAATTGTTACCTAAAATTCCCCGAAATTCTGCGTCTAAATTAATGTTTCAGACAAGCTCATGTGTGGTTCACCTCTAAATGGAAAGTGGCTCTGACTGTCGCCAATCGGAAGCATTTGCAGGGTTTCGTACCGGGCCTAAACGTAATTTTCCAGTGTCTGAAAGCGCTTATCGAGGGAGGGCCAGAGGCTGATCATCTCTGGTCGGGTTTTCGCTGTGAGGGGGGTATGTTGAAAGACCCCCTAGTGATCCTCGCGATGACATCACTGACGACACCCTCTAGTGCCCCCATTACGGGGCGTATGTTTGAAATCATAGGAAAGTAGTCTTCATATATGATATTATTTATTACGGGAAACATATGGGACGAATAAAATAGGTAAAATATAACATTTTTCTAAATTGTCTTACACTACCGGCCATAATTATTATTTAAAAGAAATGATGTATTTCATCTTATTTTTATTTATCTTTTTTTCGACTGCACGATATCGTAGGTTCAGTTGTAAACCGTCTGTGAGCAAAAGAGCACGATGGCGCAATTCACCCCGGGCCTGAAATTCAGAAACCTTCACTGCTGGGCATTCATGAGGGAAATTCCGATATGAATGTTTCAGAGATTTTGGGTGTCAATCAAAGGGCAGTGCAGAAGATTCAGAAAGATGTGGGTCAGTTTAATGATGCTTACGAAGGTATCTGGTGAGATCACTACTGATGGCGACGTTATTCATTTCACCATAGCAGTTCGGACCTAACATGGATGCCTACATCAAGTGCTTTGAGGAAATGGTGCTGTCCTGGGTCAAGAGGGTGGATACTGAAAAGCGTCAGTCTGGCTAAGGAATCTACAGCATGCCACAAAAGTAGAAGAACCCAGTCATGGCTGTCAGACGATTTCCGTGACCACATACACCCTTATGTATAGCTGCCCAACTGTTTATACTGCAACACTCTTCGTTATAATGTGTGGGGCGCAACAGAGTGATGGACCCGCAAAACCCCTTGTAGCACCCACACTACCGGCCATAATTATTAGGCCACCATCAGTTTTTAAAGAAAATGATGTATTTCATACTACTTTTAGTATTTATTGCCAAGTGGATAATTCTAAATGAAAATGGTTCTTTTGTTATTATTACTTTGCAAAATTTTACAAGTCAAATGACGACAATTTACCCACATCGCACTCTGAATTTTTGCTATATACACTACCGGCCGTAATTATTAGGCCACTCTAGTTTGAAAAAATAAAAAGGTATTTCATACTATTTTTAATATTTATTGCCAAGATAAGTGGGTAAGTCTGAAAGAAATAATATGGATAATTCTAAAAGAAAATAGAATGGTTCTTTTGTTAATACTGAACAATAACATGTGCATCAAATAAGCTGTTCTGGTGTCCAGTTTTTGTGCTCTCTTCCCCATGCTAGTCTCTTCTTCTTATTGGCTGGCCGAAGCAAAGGCTTCCTGGCTGCCTTGTAAAATTTTGAAAAGTAATAATAACAAAAGAATAATTCTATTTTCATTTAGAATTAACCACTTGGCAATAAATACTAAAAATAGTATGAAATACATCATTTTCTTTAAAAAATGAGGGTTGCCTAATAATTATGGCCGGTAGTGTATATAGCAAAAATTCAGAGTGCGATGGGTAAATTGTCGTTATTTGCCTTGTAAAATTTTGCAGTCATAATAACAAAAGAACCATTCTATTTTCATTCAGAATTATCCACTTGGCAATAAATACTAAAAGTAGTATGAAATACATCATTTTCTTTAAAAACTGAGGGTGGCCTAATAATTATGGCCGGAAGTGTAGATGAACTAAAGATCAGGATTATGCATTCTCTACATGTTTTCTCGAATATTCAGGCCGGTCGATATAAATAAATATATTGTTTAATAACAGAAAGAGACCATCTACTCAGGTATCGGTATTCATTGAAAATAACGTTCAAACGTATATATATATATATATATATAACAAAAAGGGCTCCAATCCCATGAGTTTCAAATAGCCTCTGAAAATTTTATATCCAAGTCAGCAAAGGGTGAAGGTAGACCATTTATGCCTCATAATCAACTGTTAGGGATAGATGGAACTCGTCGGGAAGTTAGTCCATTATATATTATCGCTCAGATCTTCATCCTGGATAGATTACTCATATCTCACCACTAAAACAGACAGGGTTTATAGCTTTGGCATGACCCCCAATGCCAAAATGAATCACAATTTGTTAAAAAGCGAAAAGATTAAAAAAAAAAAAGAACGTGCCAGATAATGCCAATCTAGCCTAGATGAAAATAACTTTACCGAACCTGCTTATTACGCATTTGTGCCTACCGGAAAATACAAAATTCATTATCGTTAAAAGCATTACAACAGATTTATTAGTGAATCATCGGAAATTACACCAACACTGAAAAAACTAGTGATGATGAAAGGTAGGTCTCTTTTGCGCATCAGTAAATAACGGGTCAGTGACGGACATGATACATGCCTGGGCGATCATGTCTCGAAAAAGATTACGGATTTCTCTGTCGTAATATATATAATCAAATTTTGGTACTTGCTTTATTATGTAGTCTCACGGTACAACTTATGGAGGACATAGTATTCTCTGCACTGTCATCAGATTGACACTCAAACACCCGGAAATGCTTCCGGTGCGAATGCCAAGCAGTAGAGTTTGCCGTTTGCAAATTTCTAGCGGAGTGAATTTTGTCATGGTGCTCTTTTTGTCACAGACGGTGTCCAACTGACCCTTCTATAGATGCAGTCGACCAAATCAAAAACATAACGCGCATGTGCGAATTTTAAAATATAAACTGGCGACAATTTGGCCATCGCACGCTGAACACAGAAACTACAGTTATACTCCCAAAAGGTTTAATCAGTTTAAATTTCAGCTAGTCTTTATATACGTACCGCGTTTTATTTAATAAGCATAGCTTCGTCTGACAAATGATAAAAAATATGGCCGCCATATATCATGTGGAGTCGTTAGAAAAAAATGGTACCAAGAAATAAGGTATACAATTCTACTCCTGTTTAAAAGACAGGGAGGAATGTGAACCGGGCGTTAGGGAATCTACTTATATTAATATCCTGATATAGCTGCTAGTATTAACTGTTATAATTTATTTTTATTACTTTTTTTTTTTTTTTTTTTTTTTAATCATTTCACCCCGAGCAAGGCAGAAACGCCACTGATGTGCAGGGGGTTACATAAATGTAGAAAGATTAATTAGAAAAGAGTGAGGAGTACAAGCTAGTTAGAAAGGAACAATAGAAAACTGAGAAAGCAGGTGCAATGACAGGTACATGGGCGGAGAGAAAGGGACGGTTATACAGGGGAGGGGTGAGAGAGCTAGAGGCCAGTGGTTAGTAGGTGAGTATTAACTTTGCTTTTAAATTTCTGGAGGTCGTAGCCGTCAGGAAAGCAAGAATACGGGAGTGAGTTCCACAGGCGGGAAGTGCGAGAGAGGAAGCTGCAGAAGTAGAATTGTCGTCTGCGTTTGGCTAACCTGACTGTGAATGGGTGGGACCCAGTTGCCAGTCTGGTTGAACGGGTAAACACCTGTTGAGGAGGCATCAGTGACTTAAGCTCATCCGAGCAGAAGCCATGAAAGTATTTATAGAAGAGACAGAGGGAGGCCACATTTCGACGATGGGAAAGTGGCTGCAGACGAGTCGCCAGATCAGTACCTATCACATTACAGACTCTCCTTTGGAGCTTGTCAAGAACACTGAGGAGAACGGCAGGGGCACCTGACCATAAATGGCAGCAGTACTCCATGCACGGACGGATGGTTGACTTGTATATATGCAGGATAGATTCAGGTGGAAAAAACATCCTGGATCGACATAGTGACCCAATCTTCTTAGCAGTAGATTTTGCTATGGATTCAATATAGTGCTTCCATTTGAGGTCTGAGGACAGGGTAAGTCCGAGGAGGCGTAGTGTATTACTCTCCGGGAGAATCATCTGGTCCATGCTTATGGGAGGCAGAAGAGGTTGCCTGTAATGGTTGACAGACAACAGCTTGGTCTTAGAGGAATTGAAGTTGACAAGCCACTTCTTGCCCCAGTTCACCACAGAGTGTAGATCCCGCTCAAGGTCAGCAGCGAGATTATGTCTGTCCGCCACGACAGGTTTCTTACTGGAGCGGGAGTATATTGTAGTGTCATCTGCGTAGATGCCTACTTGGGACCTGATCTCATCTGGGAGTATTTCAAAAAATAATTTCACCTTAAGAGAATTGTCAATTACACTGCGACGCAACGGGTTACTGAGAGTGAAAGAGAATTAGAAAACTTTACTGAGGTGAGCTAAGGATAAAGACAATAGAAGAACAGGTTTTATGGACAATAGAAGATTCCTACCGGCGTTGCATTTCCAAAAGTTCGTAAACACTTGCAAAAAATTGAAATTTTACTCGCCAAGTAATCTGAGGTTACCAAAAACAATTGCAAAAAATTGAAATTTTACTCGCAAAAACAACAAAAATTATTGCTCAAAATAAAGACCATCATTTTCCAAGACTTTCTGCCATCGATCTGTAAGCTTTCGGATCTGGTCAAAGTACCATTCAGCCGGCTTCGAATCAAAGAATTCTTGACACACTTCCTCGACTTCATCAAACGAGTCGAATCGGCGGCCCTTCAGAAAGTGTTGCATTGAGCGAAAAAGGACTGTAGGTTGGATGTGACAGAACCTCAACGTTATCCAGCTCTTCAAACTTGTCTTTGGTCTTCCTGGCGGTGTGTAGCTTGGCATTGTCCTGCTGTATCAAAGCGCGCTTTCGATTGATCAGAGCCGGCTACTTTTGCTTCAACTTTTCGTAGACCCGCTCAAAGTTGCTGACAGTAAAGTTTGGCACTGATGGCACGACCGTTCGGAACCAAGTCAAAATGCACGATTCCTTCAAAGTTCCACCAAACGCACAACATGACTTTCTTGCCAAATCGGTCTTGTTTTAGAACCGACGGTCTCTTGCCCTTTCTGAACCCAGTAAGTCTCGATTGTGCTGGACCAGATAGAACCATTTCGCAAGTGTTTACAAACTTTTGGGACAACCTAATATTTTAGGTCTTTAGGTGACGGGTAAGTAAGAAAATCCAAAAAGACTTTCATCGGTGAGAAGTGCGAGAAAAAAATTATTGTAATAAAAACATACGCTTAAAACTAGATATTTCGGAAGTAAAACGATGAGTGTATGATCTAGTCAGTTAAATGCCATACGTTGTTCACCATGTCACCCATAGCTTATGAATATAGAATACAGCCCAGTACATAATCTGTTCAATGAAACAATGTCAAAGTTTAACACTCACGAGTCAGACACTCTACTGAATCGGACTATATCGCCAATACTCGGAAAAATATGGTCTTTTTATACACGTCGCATTGAATATTTTGAGCCTTCTGATTGGTTAACCCTTCTATTAGTGAACTATCAAATGAGTCAGCTCATGGCTGGCTCACTAGTATACTGGGTACCCAAAAACTCCAACATATGTGATACACGATTGAACGATCATGTCTCGAAAGATACATGATTGACTAAGCAGAAGATTTTTCCGATTAGTTTCCCATTATTTTCTGCGATGGACTATTTGCTAACCAAAACTATAGAACCCAATCAGCAATGCTATATAATCCACGTAGTTAAGAGAGAAGAGATCGATTCATACGTTTCAAAAAAACTTTCCCAAGCGTAAGTAAAAGGAAAGAATTCACCTGAAATTCAAATCCTTTTATTTCTCGTTCCAAGTCAATCTGCTTTGCATCACATCAAACCTTCAGTAAATATTTATAAATTATCAGTCGATTAAGTACCATATGTGATACACGTTTGGGTGAAAAGGCCATGACTGAAGAAACGACTTCCTCGGAGTAGGTTGCTATTATTTTTTACGGTAGACTGGCTGCCAACCAAGGTTATAGATCTCAATCTGTTCTGCTATTTAACCAATAGCTGAACGGAGAAGACGGATTAATACTTTTCCCAAAAAAAATTTGCGCGTATGTGAATACAACGAATTCAACTGGAATTCGAACTCGGCTCTTCAATTTCTCGTTCCGAACCAATATCCACTGCACCAGAACCCGCATGCTTAAATTCATGAAGTCAAGGCAGCAAAGTTATCAGAAGAATTACTGTTGTATCGTCGAAGTGGTAAGCAATCAGTCAGTTAAGTGCCATACGTGATACACGCTTGGGCGATCATGTCTCGAAAGAGACATCACTGATTGGGCAGAAGATTTTCCCACAGTAGGTTGACATTACTTTCTGCAGTAGAATGGTTCCCAACCAAGGCTATAGAACAAAATCTGTCCTATTATTTGACTTAAAGCTAGAGGGGGAGAGATGAATTATATTATTAAGTAGTAATTAATGGGGGACCACTTTATTTCTTTATAACAATATAAAACTGATCCCCCCTTTATGCCCAGTAGAAGCCTTAATCATGTTTTCAACGATTATATTCAATCAGTCAGTTAAGTGCCATACGTGATACACGCTTGGACGATCATGTCTCGAAAGAGACATAACTGACTGGTCAGAAGATTATCCCGCAGTAGGTTGCCATTACTTTCTGCGGTAGACTGGTTGACAACCAAGGCTATAGAACCCAATCTGTCCTGTTACTTGGCCCATAGCTGGAGAGAAGAGACGGATTAATACATTTCCCAAAGGTATTTGCGCGTACGTGATTGCAACGAATTTAACTGAAATTCGAACGCGGCTCTCCGATTTCCCGTTCCGAGTTGATATCCACTGGACCACAAACAATACACAGATGATAAAAAATATATATCTTATTCGGTAGATACAATATAATAGTCCGTAGAAGATCTCAACAATATGGGTGGTTGAGTTAGCAAGTAATCACGGTTGTTAACGGTAGCCCTCAGCTCACACTAACTTCGTCCTTCAACCGACTCACTCTTTCTATATATAAGTGAACCCGATCACGTGATCGATCGACGTCACAATAATTACCATGAAAATAACTAGTCATTTTAATAGCAGCCAAGGCACCAAGATTTTCACAACAAATTTCATGAGAATATTTGTAGAAAAGACAGAGGGAAGCCACATCATGTCGGTGAGAAAGAACTATTATTCGTTTTTCTTCGTCATTGCTCCGCTATGTGACATCAAGTTATTCATCACTTGTTTAACATAACATTAACCCTCACCCGACGCTATAAAAATATAAACTGGCGACAATTTAGCCATCGCACGCTGAACACAGAAACTACAATTTTCGTCCCAAAAAGTTTAATCAGTTGAAATTTCAGCTTGTCTTTATTTAATAAGACGGGGGAAAGCCACATCAAGTCGGTAAGATGTCCATGTCACTATTATTTATTTGTCACTAGTCATTGCTCCGCAGTGTGACACCAAGTTTATTAATCACTTGTTTAACATAACACCCGACGCTATAAGCTCTTAATATGAGGCTTGGTTGTTACTTGATTAGTATTATTTATCTAAGCGTGCTGGTTAAGCATTCACTATCGTTTATGCCTTTACAAATTAGATGTCAGTGTTTCAGCCTTGTATATTTTAGCCCGAATCCAGAGACAGGAACAAGCGCCAGTATTCTGATGAGTCTCTATCTAATTTCGATTTCAATTATACATTTTGCTCAAAGGCAAATTCTGGCAGCGGCTTTTTGCCAATTCTCTTGCGTCTTAGGTTTGTAAAACGCCTCTGGTAAGATTCGCTTCGACCAAAACCAACAGAGAAATTTCAAAATGGAACTGCGCAAATAAGTGCTTAGAAGACTCTAACTACATTAATCCAGACAAAGTGTATGACGAAAGGTAAGAGAAATAAAATGATGAATGAAAATGACAAGAAAGTTAATAATATCTGAGAAATATTGTCTGTGCGTCCTTCCCATACATCAGTCAGTCAGTTAAGTGCCATACGTGAAACACGCTTGGGCGATCATGTCTCGAAAGAGACATGACTGACTGGGAAGAAGATTATCGCGCAAGTAGGTTGCCATTGCTTTCTGCGGTAGATTGGATGCCACCCGAGGCTATAGAACCGAATCTGTCCTGTTATTTAACCCATAACTGGAAGGAATAGACGGATTAATACTTTTCCCAAGGGTATTTGCGCGTAAGTGAATGCAATGAATTCGGCTGGAATTCGAACTCGGCTCCCCGATTTCTCGTTCCGAGCCGATATCCAATGCACCACAACGCATACCCCATACATCACTAAAACAAAATAGTCAAATTAACCCGTAATAAATGTTTACAGGATTTACATTTCTATTCTTTAGTTATATAGTTTTTTTTTTTAACGATGTATTTCATCCTTTTTTTTTTTTTTGTATTTATTACCAAGTGGATAATTCTAAATGAAAATAGAATGCTTCTTTTGGTATAATTGCTTTGCAAAATTTTACAAGGCGGCCAGTCAATAAAAAGAAGAGACTATCGTGGGGAAGAGAGCACAAAAATGGATACCGGAACAAGTCATTTGATGCACAGGTTATTGTGCAGTATTATTATTATTTTAAAAAAATCTCGAGTGCCCTAAAAATTATCGCCGGTAATATATATATATATATATATATATATATATATATATAACTTTAATCCAAAAAGACAAGCAGGTAGGTAAATCCCCAAAACCCGATTCTGATTAATATTAATTAAATTAATATTAAAACTGATCAAGGTGGAGGGCTCAATGCAATTTATATTCAACTTACCGAGCCAAATGGCTATTCAACGAATTTGAATATCGGAATTTTGTTTTATTTTATATATATATATATATATATATGTGTGTTTGTGTGTGTGTGTGTGTGTGTGTGTGTGTGTGTGTGTGTGTGTGTGCGCGCGCGCGTGTGTGTCTGTGTGTGTGTGTGTGTGTGTGTGTGTGCGTGTGTGTGTGTCTGTCTGTGTGTTCGTTGTGGTGCAAAAGATATCGGCTCGGAACGAAAAATCTGAAAGCCGAGTTCGAATTCTATTTAAATTCGTTGCATTCAACTTCCCGCAAATTCATTTGAGAAAAATATCAATCCGTCTCTTCTCCCTACAGCTATTGGTTACATATCAGGACAAATTAAGTTCACTAACCGTGGCTGACAACCAGGCTACTGCAGAAAGTAATGGCAACTTACTGCGGAAAAGTCGTCTCTTCAGTCAGGTCCTTTTCACCCAAACGTGTATCACATATGGTACTTAATCGACTGATTAGTTTAGAAATTGTACACTGATTAATGCAGGGCATATCGGCTTGGAACGAAAAATAGGTAAGCCAAATTCAAATTTCAGTTGAATATTCCATTCACTTATGTGCAAGTACCCTTGGGAAAGGTGTTAAACAGTCTCTTCCCGCAATGGATTAAATAGCAGGACAGATTGGGCTGTAAAGACTTGGTTGGCAACCAGTTAGTCACATCTCATTGGGACATCATTGTCAAAGCGTTTATGATGTATAGCACATACCTGATCGACTTATATATATATATATATATAGTGTATCGAAGCAGCAGATAATTTTTTAAATATATACTATTAAATGTAACAGACAATGAATGTCTATTATGTTTAACCATGAGTCGTTCTAAATATCGCATTTTCGCTTTAATTTCAGGTGAAAATAAACACAAAAATTGTCCAACATATATATATATATATATATATATATATATATATTTCATTTGTAAACGAGTGATTACGCGACTTTTATGTTTATGAGTGGTGTCTTTTGCAAATCGTCTGAAGACACCACTCATGGTAGAAACGTAGGTCGCTAAATAACACGTTTACAAATGGAAAATATTGAAATTAAATATAATTGCAATGAACACCTATATATATTGAACACGTTTTAATCCAAATGTGCACTGGTATATATATATATATATATATATATATATATATATATATATATATATATATAACTATTAACCATTTATTAGTCAGGTACAAACTAGACATGTAAACAGTTCTCTCAAAAAATGCTCAATACATATTTAAAATGAAAAATGATAAGTAGAGCTTTTAAATATTCTGATGCTGACGTTTTGAAACGGTTTTGGCGTAGAGAGATTCACAGAAATAATTTAAAAATCTACAACGGTCGCAATATTCTGGAGAACCTAAGCAGATCAGTCTTCATGACACTACCTAAGAAACCAGGTGCAAACAATCAGCTCATCCTACAAATCCGATCTGTGGTTTATACTGAAACAGTGCTGAACGAACTTTAATTACATTTTATTGGAGAGAGCGCATACTATGGCGAAATATTTTTTTAAACAAGGTTACCACACTCAAACCCTCTGTCACGATGTCTTATAACTTCCTGCTAGCTTGACCATCAACACGCAAAAACACATACGATATATATATATATATATATATATATATATATATATATATATATCAGAATGCAGTGTGGGTAACCTGTACATACAGTGGCAGGATAACTCTCTAAGAGAGCTCTAAACATATATGCATATAAATACATATAGAGCAAATTTATGAAAAATTAAGGCAGACACATTATTTTATGGTGATTCAGAAGTATGGGTCTATTTCAGCCGAACCATCATCAGCTTCTGTCTTTGTTTTACAAAGGATTTTACACGAATGAGATTCAGAAAGACCTAAAAAACGAATAGAAATAACGGTCGCTCCCTTAAAAGAGAAAATTTAAGAAAAAATACGTCAGTTCGGCGAACACATACACATATTCATACATAATCATATATACACGCAACATATAATCAGATGACACGCGTAGATGACATATATATATATATATATATATATATATATATATATATATATATTGTTTTATGTTTATGCTATAATTATAGGTTAAAGTTATCAATAGTAGGGATGGAATATATGCAAATATAAAAGTGGAAATTGAGGTCAACACCCAGCAATCTTCAGGAGGACATGTCATGTATTGCGTTTAAACATGAAAGCATGGGTACTGACCCATATATATATATATATATATATATATATATATATAAATTTATATATATTTATATGTATATAAATGTGTTGACTCATATGTATGTATAATTTATATATAAACATGCGGTGTAGATATAGAAGAATGCAAAGGAGTATCTTGTACATCAAGTGGTAGGATAACTCTCTAGGAGAGCTCTAATATATATATACAGACACGTTATATCATAGTTAAGCCGAAGTTTGGGCTATTTCAGGCGAACCATCATCAGCTTCCTTTTTTTTTATTATACAGAAGATTTTACACGGAATAAAGACGGTAGCTGATGATGGTTCACCTGAAATAGGCCCAACTTCCGCTTAAGCATGGAATAACGTGTTTGTCTTAATATTTACATGTAATTTTTTATATATATTTATATATATAAATGAGCGCTTCTAAAAGGTTTGATTCATTTCAACATCAGGGATGTGATGAATGACGTATATAATGTTGCATTTACTTATTATGAGCAGAACTATTTGTATTTCCCTACCAAATAGTTGGGAGAAAGATATGTATTTATACCTTTTTCTCAATGGCATTATTACATAAGTTAATGAAATTAACTCGACTGTAATTTGAACCCGGATCTCAGATTCTTCAATCCACGCCGTTACCCATTATTCCCCAGTGTATCTACCTTTTTTCTTTTATATTACCGTAAATCCCTGAATAAAACCATCTTGTGTACCACTAGTGATTCTGTGTAGATCGTCTCAACATGTAGATCGTCTCAACATGTAGATCGTCTCAACAGCGTTAATAGAACATAATTTTAGTAGGAATTTGATCTTAAAGATTAGAAAATTTCACATAGGATTTCACATTAGTAATGCTATGCAAAGACTGAATTTCGGAAAACGAGTCCTATTTTGCAGCGTCTGATATGAGACATAGTCTTTATTGCTTATAGCATTTATAGCCTGACTAGCAGTATAGCTCAGTGTTTCTCGGGTGTAATGAAAGCTTTAAAACTAATCCATGGTCCTGGAGCTCAGACTCTTTCGACGTTGGCACGAAAGACTAAAAAGCAATAGTTGTTTCCAGTTAAAGCGAAACCGTAGACTGAAAGAAAAATGATTGGATGTAAGTCAAATTTTGATTTCCTGCTATCGATATCAAATAAGTCTTTTTCGTCGTAAACTGACTTTTGAAGGTTAAATAAGTTCTCTGAGTAAATGGTATCATGGCTGAGACTAAGAACTACAATTATACCTACTTAGAGCCAAACCCAAAGCAAAAACTAAAATAAAAGGGCTGAAAAAATACAGACATACAGGCAGATAATTAGACACACACACAAACATCTTGCCTTTTATATATATATGGCTTTAAAAAGAACAGACGTCATATTATTATTTAAACCCGAGGAACCTTTCGGCCAACTCTTATCAAGGGTTCACGTTGGCTTTAATTTTAAGGGAATTAAGGAAAAGGAGAAGGCAAAATAAATTAAATTACTTACAATGCTGGGAGATGACGGGTACCCTTTTAATGTGGTGAAACGGGTAATTGATCGCAAGATCAAACGTTATAAAGAACCTAAGGTTGAAGGACCTATCCGCTGTCCCTTGTATCTGAAAATACCCTGTCTTGGTAGAAAATGTCAAACTGTAGCCGACAAAGTTTCGGCATGTGTTTCGTCCTGTTATTTTGCGGTCCAGTTACGTGTTGTTTTTCAGACTAGACCTGTGTTTCCTTCCTTCACTAAAGATAGGTTGTCCTATTTTCGAAAAAGTTCCATTGTTTAAAAATTTAAATGCTGTTGTGATGCGGCATACATAGGACGTACCGATCTGAGGTTGGAGACTCGGGTTTTACAACACGTCCCCGCTAATATACGTTCCAGTGGCTCTCTCAGACCTATAAGAACAACACAATCTGTTCTGGATTCCGCTATTGGCTGACATCTTTTGGATAATCAAGTGTATGCCTCGGCATATGAAGACAGCTGGTTTACTGTCTTGCACAGCGCTCGGTCTACACATCATCTACGTATTTTGGAAGCAATTTGCTTGAGAATTCAACAGCCGAGCCTGTGCAGACAGAAAGAGCGGTTTTTACGCTCCTTACAATTGCTGGTGAGTCTGTGAGTGTAACATTTTTTCACTTTTAAACACTCTTGTGGGATTACATGTGTACACCCCCCTTACAATTTATGTGTTTTTTTGTTGTTTTTTTTTCAATAAATTTATTTTTAAACGAGTTCCATCATCTCCCAGCATTGTAAGTAATTTATTTTGCCTTGTTCTTTTTCTTAATTCCCTTAAAATTAAAGTCAACGTAAACCTTTGATAAGAGTTTGGCCGAAAGTTTCCTCGTGTTTAAATAATAATATGACGTCTGTTCTTTTTAAAGCCATTAGTAATTTCTGTGGGTACAAATCGTTATTTATATATTTACGTCGGCGGTACCCCGGAAAAATCATCGGCCGGATTAATCAGGTTGTAAGAGAATGGCATAGGGTGAATAATTTGAGAATCAGAAGATCTTTTCTCAAATCTTGTTTGTCTTGTGGTGTCGTGCCTTCTTATATTCAGAAGCGGTTAGCCAGAATTAAAGCCACTAATACCTCAGTTGAACATTCTTTAGTTAAGTATGAGCTTGATAAATTGTTTGATCGCTCAAATGGGTGCTTACGTTCTTTTCGTTCAAATTTGAACAAAATCAAAACAGAAATGAGCTTCTTTGATTATTTCCGATTCTCTCGCTTTTTAGTTAATTGCAGGTTTCGGTTGGAAGAATCTGCAAATGGGAGAAATGATAAGTACCTAGAATACTTAATCACCAGACGATTTGGTTCTGTGTCAGGTGATCTACACCGACACATTTTCAATTATTCCAATATTAATCTCACTGGTATTTAGCTTTCTGTTCTCTCCCGTGGATTGGAATTTTGTATTCCTCCCTCTGCTGTTAACAAGGAACGGATTTTTTCTGAGTTTGAGTTGTTATATTCTCAAATCATCCATCATGTTCCTAAGTCCGTCGAGAAGTGTTCTGAGGTTAAAACTAGGTTGTTTGAGTTTGCCACTGAATATTGAAGGTTCCTCGGTTTTAAAAAATAATATGACGTCTGTTCTTTTTAAAGCCATTCGTAATTTCTGTGGGTACAAACCGTTATATATATATTATCGATTTTCTGCACTATTGTAAGAACTGCAACCTTGAAACTTCTGAATATTGTTTCTTATGTCTTTGTCTGTGAGTGTATCAAATTTGATTAAAATCAGACCACTCCTTCTATAACCCGACTTTTTCGATTATCAATTTTCCATATTTATCGGGGACAGATAAACACAAAACCAAGCTAAGAACACTCGCAGACGCTTATAGTACAACTGTGTAAATTTTCAAGAAAATCGGTTCAGCCGTTTCAGAGTCTATAGGTAACGGACACAAACACACACATACACACACACACAGACAAAGTTCCATTTATAAATAAGTTTAGATTAGAAAGATTATATTCCCTATGGTCAATAACTTGGAAGTTAGAAAAAGATCAATAACTCTTTCGATGTCCGCAAGGAATTTAGTAACTTCCACATCATCGCCCTCTACTTTGTCTCTTGGCGATAGACATAAACCCATTATACATCACCGATTACATTGCTTTCTTGAGTAACATGGCGCTCATTTTATTTGATATTCGAATAAACTGCAAACAACGACAGGATGGTGGTTGTGCAAAAAATTTCTCTTTTTTAAAACATCTGCAAAGCTGCACTGAAGGGCCGAGTTCGACAATTTTACACACTCCGAATGTACCAGGAATCATTTGACCACCATTCTTGCCAATTCTGTATTGTACTTTTGGAATGTCTTCAGATTTTACGCTTGTTTTCAGTCACCCAGAACACACATCGTTATTCAACATAAACTGTTATCTCTTTGGTATAGTCAGCATCCTATTAATTTTTTAATCATTTCACCAAATGTAAGGCAATAAAGCCATTAAGACGAAAGGAGTGTTAGGGAGTATATGAGAAAAACTACTGTTAAGGAGAAAGGACAATAAAAGAACAACAGCTCCTGCTATTCATTTTGACGTTCTCGACAAAATCAAAAGAGGCATCTGCAATATAATCGATTCTGACTTGTTAGGCCGCCCTCAGTCTCTTTCTTACCGGCATGATGTGGCTTCCCTCTGTCTTTTCTACAAATATTTTCATGGCAACTGTTTTAATGAGCTTTTTTTTTTCATGGTATCCAACAACTAGTTCTACTAGTTTGGCATCGAGGTCCGGCCTTTTGCTGTCGAAATAATTGAATGTTAACCAGTCTTCTACTCTAATAGTTTCTTTTCTCGCACTGTCTGTTTGTGAAATTTCTTTCCAAACATTTAAAGTCAACGTTAATTGATATTTTTATCTCCTTGAGTCCCATCGATCTCTTATCTTTTATTTGACATTTCCTTTGTATTTTTATTGACTCCACCTGTGCACTATTTCAGCCTTTCTTTGACTGAAATGGTTATTAAAAAATGAATAAAGAAGACAGAATATAACGAGTGATATAGCCCTTAACTTGATGACAATCAAAGTTCATTGGGAAGCAAGAGGTTAGTATCAGCCGTACTGATACTAGGTAAAAAAAAGTTCCCTCAGATAATTAAAAGAAAATTTTAAAATAATTTCGCGGTGTTAAAATGAAGAAAACACTTCTTGCCCCATTTATCAACAGATTGTATGTAATTTCTAAGATCAGGTGCCAATTTCATCTATCGAAACGATCAGAGTTACTATTATTGTCCTCATATTTGTTTTTGATATCACATCGTTTTGTTTGCTATCACCTTCGGCCTTCATTAAATGTATATCGATCAGGGTAACCTACAGCAGATTCAGAAATTAACTATTTATTCAATCTACGGTGATTGACTGCTTCACTGCCCATAACTAGAAATAACGCGTCTAGTTCCTATTTTCATTATTGCCCGGTTATTATTCGGTGTGTTTCCATTGAGTCTAATTGTGCACAACAATACAAAAACAGTTCTGAATTTAACTGGTGTTTTCACCCATTCCTGAAACAATCTCTCACCTTTGATGTACCGTGCTTATTGTTAAAGCTGACCAAATTAAACGTTTCCATCACTGGTAAAGAGAGATATTTCATTTTCTTCTTCACGAACTCTTGCCTAACCACCTTTTTTCTTTTCTTCTTACTGATGCGGAGTTAAGACCTGTTGATTTTTTATTTCTTTAAAGATAATCAGCATTGCACTGAGGTTGAATCCTCGGGATTTATATAAAAAGTATTGACATTAGAAAATTCCTAACTTTCACCAATAAATGCACATTTATTTGTAAATTTTGATCGAAAAATATACAGAAATACGTAATTTGTGCGTTTTTTTTTTCTGATGAGCTGCATTAAAAATTTTACTAATTCAGTATTAAGTCCCAACAATTTTAATATATTTGGTATTATATACATTTAATAGAAAATGTTCAAACCCAAATTACAAATATCAACAAATATTTTCATGGCAACTGTTTTGATGAGCTTTATTCCATGGTCTACTAAATTGTCATTAAGTTCCGGTTCGTTTTTCTACGTTTACTTAAATAAGAATAAAACAGCAATAATTATGTAACGCCCCTATTGTTTTTATTTCGCAAAGCAAACTTTATTTAATCCTCCACTTGTAGTATAAAAAAATGAATGATGAGCGGGGCAAAAGGTGCAGTGCGACGCTCGCTCGCCGGCAGGCCAGTTGCTTTTTTTTCTTTAGCCGCCTCAAGGAAATGGATTTCAGGTTTTCTTCTTTCGGCCCGTTAGACTGGGCAATTCTGAAACAGACACCAACTAAGCCGCTTCTCCTTCCTCTTTGTCAGTCTGATTGTCAATCCGCAACTTCGACACACACAATCCACCGAAGAATTCAACGCTGACAGCAGCGCTGGCACCCGCTTTTTATGACATTCCAAGACGGCCAGAATTTGCATGTGTGCGAATATCATTTCGTTTTAGACGAGATAGGCACGCATAAATTGTGTCTTCAATAGCGGCCATCGTTTTTTTTATTATCTTGCAGGCAAGACACGTTTGCGCTCGTTTTGAATTCCGAGGTAAGTCATATGTTTCAGCAATGTTATTTAGGCTCCATGAAATCCAATTGTTCTGTTCTTGCCTTACGCACAGCAGAGAAGCAATTTAAATCTAAATTTAATGCAGATTATCTATAATTTTAAACAAAACAATAAATTGAGAAAACATTAAAATTTACCTTAACAAAAATACTCGTTACTAAAAGAGTCAAAAGTTGTATTTAGTACCACTAAGACAAGAAGTTATCGAATACATTGATAAGTCATTTTACAGTGTTATCACATAAAAGAATTATATCAGTATTTATTAACTATCTATCTAATGGGTGTGATAGATGAACACAAATATGTCTTGAAATATTCAAAAGTAAATTTATTCAGCAAAATCGCCTGCTGAAGCAACGGATTAACACCTTTCAAAAGGGTATTTGTGCGTAAGTGAATGCGAGGAGTTTTAAGTAGCATTCGAACTCGGCTTCCCGATTTGTCGTTCCGAGTCGATAGCCATTGCACCACAACGCAAATCCGTAGGTCTTAACACAGCGTTTATATATAAAAAAAAAACTTTACCCAATAGGGTTTGACTTATTTACATTTTCACTTCAGTCAGTTGAGTGCCATACGTGAAACACGCTTGGGCGATCATGTCTCGAAAGAGACATGACTGACTGGGCAGAAGATTATCCCGCAGTAGGTTGTCATTTAATCCTGTGGTAGACTATCTGGCCAGTAATTAGTGGGGGATCAATTTATTACTTCATAACAACAGAAAACAGATCCCCCACTTTATGTCCAGTAGAAGTTTTGATTGTTTTCAACTATTATATTCAGTCAGCCAGTTAATTGCCATACGTGAAACACGCTTGGGCGATCATGTCTCGAAAGAGACATGACTGACTGGTCAGAAGATTATCCCGTTGTAGGTTGCCAAAGCTTTCTGCGGTAGACTGGTTGCCAACCAAGGCTATAGAGCACAATCTGTACTGTTATTTAACCCATAACTGGAAGGAATAGATGGATTAATACCTTTCCCAACTTACGGTTCCTAACTGTGCGTTACTCAATTAACTTCACTTGTAGTCATTACGCTTTCAGTTTATCGCACAGATTTGAATTGAACGTTAAATTAAAAAAAATATGTAGAAAATTTAGTTTTCTATTCACAATAAATTTATAAAATTAAGTTGATAAGGTGACATGATCGTCCTCTTTCGGCTTGCGACTAACCTGTTGGCCCATTTCTTGACACGATTTTGTCCGCTTCGAATTTTGATAAAATTTCATGTACATAATTCCAGGGAAGAAAGTATTTTTCATTATTTCGAGAATAGATAATGAATTCTCTGCTGAAGTTAATGCTTAAATAATTTTAAAAAGTTTTCCAATATCAAAATATGTAATTAGTTGACCGTAGTGTCTGTCACAAAATCAAAAATATATGTAGTATGTAATAAGTAATTGTCTCACTACTGTAGTAATGAACGTTTTATCCGGTTCCTCTTTCGCCTCGTCTTTAAGCAACGGCTTTATCATCACTTTCCTTGCAGGAAAGCAATTACCATTATTAAAGTGGAATATGTATTTTTTGTTTTTGTAACCACAACTCCTACCTCAGTCGATTGGCATCTTTTCAAAAATTAAATTAACAATAAATTTAATTTCGGAGACAATTATTAAATTAACCTTACGACAAAAATAAGAAATTTGTCTATAAAAAGATGAAAATTTCAAAAAGTACTAGCCATGTCCCGTAAAATAATTGGCTTTAAGTTTTAAGATGTTTAAATAAAAATAATGTCTTGTGTTTTAAGAAAGCAAAAAAAAAAGATATCACCGAACAATTTATTGACACATATGCTGTCAACCAACGTTTGAGAAAGAAATATTAAAAAGTAATTTTGTTTTATTCTACTGATCCGTTATTTAAACTCGTAATAATCTTTTCATCATTTCACCAAAGGTAAGGCAATAAAGCCATTAAGACGAAAGTGGTGTTAGGGAGTATATGAGAAAAACTACTGTTAAGGAAAAAGGACAATAAAAGAACAACAGCTCCTGCTATTCATTTTGACGTTCTCAACAAAATCAAAAGAGGCATCTGCAATATAATCGATTCTGACTTGTTAGGTCGCCCTCAGTCTCTTTCTTACCGGCATGATGTGACTTCCCTCTGTCTTTTCTACAAATATTTTCATGTTTTAATAAGCTTTTTCCCATGGTATCGAACCACTAGTTCTACTAGTTTGACATTACGGTCCAGCCTTTTGCCGTCGAACTATTTAAATGTAACCATCTCTTCTACTCTAATAGTTTCTTTTCTGTCCGTTTGTGAAACTTCTTTCCATTTGCTTGGTTCCTTGATAGCTAAAATCTCCAAACATTTAAAAAGTCAATAACTATTTTTATTTAATGATGGCTATCCATCTCTTATCTTTTATTTTACATTTCCTCTACTTTTTATTGTCTCCTCCTGTGCACTAATTCCGCCTTGCTTTTACTGAAATGGTTATTAAAAAATGAATAAAAAAGACAATATGAATAAATAAATTGATGAAGTTCAAAGTTTATTGGGAAGAAAGAGGTTAGCACCAGCCGTACTGATACTAGGTAAAAAAAGTTCCCTCATATAATTAAAAGAAAATTTTAAGATAATTTTGTGGCGTTAAAATGAAGAAGCCACTTCTTGCCTCATTTATCAACAGATTGTAAGTAATTTCTGAGATCAGGTGCCAATTTCATCTAATCGACGTTACTATTATTGTCCTCATATTTGTTTTTGATATCACATCGTTTTGTTTGCTATCACCTTCGGCCTTCATTAAATGTATATCGATCAGGGTAACCTACAGCAGATTCAGAAATTAACTATTTATTCAATCTACGGTGATTGACTGCTTCACTGCCCATAACTAGAAATAACTCGTCTAGTTCCTGTTTTCATTATTGCCCGGTTATTATTCGGTTCGTTTCCATTGAGTCTAATTGTGCACAACAATACAAAAACAGTTCCGAATTTAACTGATGTTTTCACCCATTCCTGAAACAATCTCTCACCTTTGATGTACCATGCTTACCTTTAAAGCTAACCAAATTAAACATTTCCATCACTGGTAAAGACAGTTATTTCATTTTCTTCTTGACTAACTCTTGCCTAAGAATCTGGTTCTTCTTGCTGATGTGGAGTTAAGATCTGTTGATTTTTTATTTCTTTTAGGACATCAGCATTGCACTTAGATTTGAATGCTGGGGATTTTTATGAGAACTGTTGACATTAAAAGTTAGATTTATAACTTTCACTAATTATTGAGCATTTAGTTTTAAATTTCGATTGAAAAATATACAGAAATACCTAATTTGCGTGGAGTTTTGCTGATGAGCTGTGTTCCAAAATTTACTAATTTAGTATTAAATCCAAACATTTTTATTATCTTTGGTATTAGATACATTGAATGGAAAATATTCAATCCAAAACTCTAGTTTTGATTCATCACAAAAAAAAACAACATATGCATTTTTTTAAATATCTAAACTTATTTATTAATGGAACTTTGTCTGTGTGTGTGTGTGTGTGTCTCAGTCTATAGGTAACGGAGACACACCTATTTATTACTAAATCATTGTGCCATCATGTACGACATTCATTTATTTCAAAGGGAAAATATACTGAACAATTTAGCTATATGATAATATAATGTCATACGGTCCAGTAGTTTTAGTGCAAGTTTTAATGAACAATTTAAAATATTTGTCTTCAAATGGTGTTATGTACACTTTTATCCATTTTTGTTTCTATTAATTAGTACCAAAAAACTAATTTATTCATCAAGTAGCTTTTTTTTAACCTTAAATTTGTTTTTACAGTTATGCTTATCGAATACTAGCAGTATAGCCCGGCGTTGCTCGGGTGCAATGAAAGCTAATCAATGGTTTGGAGCTCAGACTCAGGCTAAAGAATATTTGTGTGAAGTTTGGTGAGAGTTGGATAAAAATTGTGGAATTGTATAAAGGATATACAGACAGATAAACAAACACGCACACAAACATCATGCCTTTTATCTATATACTATCGATTTTCTGCACTATTGTAAGAACTGCAACCATGAAACTTCTGGATATCGTTTCTTATGTCTTTGGCTATGAGTGTATCAAATTTGATTAAAACCGGACAACTCCTTCCATCACCCGATTTTTTCGATTATCGATTTTCGATATTTATCGGGGGTACCTCGACAGAAAACCTAGCTAAGAACACTCGCAGACGCTTATAGTACAACTGTGTAAATTTTCAAGAAAATCGGTTCAACCGTTTTGGAGTCTATAGGTAACGGACACACACAGACAAAGTTTCAGTTATAAATAAGTTTAGATACTTTTAAAACCGTACAACCCTGATTTGATTAGAAAACTAAGTAAAATATTACAGAGCAGGTCCAAAATTGAGGCATTGAAGGTCAAACAACTTTCTTACACTCTTGTCTTAACATCAAGTTTGTCCTCTTTTATGTCCTATCAGATTAGGCATCAAAATCGTTGTCTGGCTGGAATATAGAGAATGCCTTTATTAAGAATTTTCTGTTGCAATTTTCTAGCCAGTGTTTTGGCCTACACAGAAAATAAGATGTGTTATGGCGTGAGGTAGGTAATATTTTGCTATATTTTGATAGGATCCGTTTTGCCTGTTATGTCGGTCTAAAACGTGCACGTAGTCATTCCAAAGCGGCGTGCAGTTTTCGAAAGAAATTAAAACATCTAACTTCCAAGAATGCTGGATAATACCATCAAAGGTGAAGGAAAAACTTGAAGCAACTGAAATGTGGTTCTACAGAAGGATACTGCGAATATCATGGATCGAGCATGTGAGCAATGATGAGGTCTTGGAAATGATGGAAATAAAAGGAAATTAATACTGAGCATCAGGAAAAGACAGCTGAAGTTCCTGGGACACGCAATGAGGAGGCAGGGCTTGGAGAATATGATACTAACAGGCCAGATAGAGAGAAAAAGAGACAGGGGAAAGCAACAGATAACATTTGAAGGACCTAATCAGGTGGATGACGGAACGAGGATTGATTGGTGTAACAGGAGAAGGCGTGCTCAGAGTCAGTAGGAATAGGGAAAAGTCGAAGGCTGTTTTTAACGCCATTATATATATAGTTTGAGTTTTGTTTAACGGCATATCAACTTCTGTGGGTTATTCAGTGCCAAAAAGATGAGGCTTTAAAATATGTTTTTCTTAATGTTCGGTTATAAAGAGAAGGTTGATTTAGTCAAATTTTAATGAATTTTTTTGCTGTTATTCTTTTTTTATTTTAAAAAACTAAACATCTCTTCTAGTTTGGGATTCAAAAATGTTTCGCTGATAAAATTTTTTTTCTTTCATAAATGTGTTATGATAATAATACATTTTTAAAAATATAGTGTTGGTAATATAGTTCCTTCATTAATGTATATTTCTTAAAAATTCTATTTTCATGAATATATTTCTATAAAAGAGTATTTCTATACTTTCATAGTGTTTTGACCCTAATTTAGGGGTTAACTATGTGCCCATAGCTGGGACCTTAAGAGGTGCTACCACACAGAGTCAGAGGGGAACTGAGAACAACACCAATTAAGAGGTAGTTCCATGCTCCTCACAACCTCCAAATCAGAGGCTTTGCTGCCAGATGCAGTTTACTGTCATGCCCAGGACCATATATATATATATATATATATATATATATATATATATCCGAGTGAATACAGAACGAAGAAAGAATTTTTACAACATCCAAAACATTAATTTAAAACAGTGCTCGATGTATAATATATAGAGCTGTGAATGCTACCTAAATACACACACACACACACAATATATATATATATATATTTATATATTGTGTGTGTGTGTGTGTGTTTTTCATTAATGCTTGTTTCATTAAATAATATAGACAAGTTTCTTCTATGTTTTTATGTAAAGTTTTTTCATATTCTCTGTTAAGCTTAATAGCATTATCATTAAATGAAGAAAGAAAATTACAATGTAATAATTTTTTTAATAATCCAATCTGAGCTTTCGGCTAACATAAGCCATTTTCAAAGATGTCAATTAGATTATATATTTTAAACACGGACAACCGATAATGACAAACTGTTTTTGTTTACATGTAAGATTTCCAGGCGACAACAAACTCGTGCATTTAAGACGCTGGAATGAAATCTCGCATTGCAGCTCGTGACGTCACACATGACCAAGCGGGTGTGAACAAAAAAGAATTATTAATTATGGGAAGCCATTGGAATAATATAATATATAATGTTTATAATATATAACGTAACTGACATCTTTGAAAATGGCTTATGTTAGCCGAAAGCTCAGATTGGTTTATTCAATGAAACATGCATTTGTGTATATATATATATATATATATATATATATATATATATATATATTATGTCATTTTTCATCATATTTCGATTTCTGCTTTGGTCTCACTACCAACCAAGTCTGCGGGGAGACCTAAGGCAGGTAGTGGCGTGTTGTTATGGCTCCATTTCATGTTTTTCTATCTTCCCTATCATCTCCAGCATTACATAGATAAAGTTTTCCTTAGTGTGTGGGCTATACTTAATAAGACAATTTTTTGTATATCTCTTAAGCTGGGGTTTCCAGGGATTCTTTCAATGTGTTGTTTTGTTCCATTTTTTATCATTCCAAGTGCACCTACTATCACTGGCACAACTCTTGTTTTCAATTTCCACATTTTTCCTATTTCAATTTCCAGGTCTTTATATTTTGACAGTTTTTCAAATTCCTTGATTGCTATGTTACAATCCGCTGGACAAGCCATATCAATTAATAGACAAGTTTTCTCCTTCTGGTTTTTAACAATAATGTCTGGCCTGTTTGCTTCAATTTTTCTGTCTGTGTAGATGGTGTAATCCCATAGAATGGTTACATCTTCTATTTCTGTAACCGGTGCTGGGTGATGTTCATACCAGTGTTTGCCTACAGCTTTTCCATAATGTTTGCATATTGCCCAATGTAAATATTGCCCAACTCTATCGTGGCGATTTTTATATTCATTTGGGGCAAGCACAGAACAGCCTGAGATTAGGTGGTCTATTGTTTCTTGGTGTTTATCACAAAACCTGCATTTTGGATCCATATTATTATGCATAATATTTTCCTGAAAGTTTCTCGTGAAAAGACTTTGGTCTTGTGCTGCAAGAATAAAGCCTTCAGTTTCGGACTTTAATCCAGATGCACGTAACCATCGATGAGTATTAACTTTGTCAACATTGGATTTATTGGCACGTACTGGATATTGGCCATGCAGAGGTTTGTCTTGCCAGCGCTGTTTCATCTGTTCAAGAGCTTTATCTTTGGCTTTCATTTTCATATTCTTTGCCGCAATAGTCGGCTCTTGGCTTCCGTTCTGCTTTTCTACAGAATCTACTAACTGTAAATCTTGCTTGAATTTAAATTATTATTATTATTATTATTATTATTATTATTATTATTATTAAAATACTTTAATCCAAAACGGAAAAGCAGGAAGGTAAATCCCAAGAACCTGATCCTAATTAATATTAAAAATTTTAATATTAAAAAATGATACAGGCGGAGAGCTCAATGTAATTAAAATTATAGAGCCAATATAAATTAAAATAACTTTTCAAAATTCAAA
>JBBBDQ010001872.1:885000-1145000 GCA_037127315.1 Ascarosepion bandense
TGGGCGATCATGTCTCGAAAAAACATGACTGACTGAGCAGAAGATTATGCCGCAGTAGGTTGCCTTTACTTTCTTCGGTAGACAGGTTGCCAACCAAGACTATGGAACCCAATCTGCCCTGCCATTTAATCCATAGCTCGAGGGAGAAGTGCCGGATTACTATCTTTCCTGATGGTATTTGCGCGTAAGTGAAGACAAGGAATTCAACTGGAATTCGAACTCGGCTCACCAACTTCTCGTTCTAAGTAATCGGTGAGTCGATTAGGAGAATTAGGAGAATGCAAGAACAGATTGACTTTACATGTAAATTTTCAAAATTTGTTTGTTCCACGGAAGCAAAAACCTAGAATTATGCTATATATATATATATATATAGGCAAAAGTAAAAGTACAATAACTATTAGATTGGACATAGATTTGGATAGACAAACGAGGAGTCCTAGTTGCCAATTTAGTCATCCAGTTAAGTGCTATACATGATACACGATTGGACGATCATGTCTCTTTCGAGACATGACTGACTGGGCAGAAGATTATCCGGCATCAGTTTGCCATTACTTTCTGCGTTAAACTTGTTGCTAGCCAAGGCTATAGAACCCAATCTGTCCTGTTATTTCACTCATAGCTAGAGGGGTAGAGATATATTATATTGCTAAGTAGTAATTAGTTGGAGATCAGTTTTATGTTGTTATCAAGTAATAAACTGATCCCCCACTTTATGCCCAGTAGAAGCCCTAATCATGTTTTGAACTATTATATTCAATCAGTCAGTTAATTGCCATACGTGATACACCCTTGGGCGATCATGTCCCTTTTCGACATATGACTGACTGGGCAGAAGATTATCCCGCAGTAGGTTGCCATTACTTTCAGCGGTACACTGGTTGCTAGCCAAGGCTATAGAATCCAATCTGTCCTGTTATTTAACTCATAACTGGAAGGAAAAGACGAATTAATACCTTTCCCTAGTTTATTTGCGTAGCACCAAGAAGGAAACTTTGTTGGGAAGAATTGCAATGAAAATACTTTTAGAAAAGACAGAAGAAATTCACATGACGGTTGTAAGAAAAGACCTGAAGATCAGATGCAGTTGATTCAATATTACCAATTCTATTTCGTATCAAATACTTACTGTCGGGGAAATTAAGGCAGGTCATGGTTTGTTGTTATGGCTCCATTTTATGTTTTTTCATATCGCCCGGTTCACACTCCACCCACGTCTATTGAACAGGTGTAGAGGCTCATCCCTTGTTCCCTGTTTAGGATGTGGTTTTCCGGCTTTCTCTTTTCCAATCTATTCACTCTTACGTAGCCCCCTGCACACCAGTGGCTTTACCGCCTTGCCCGGGGTGATATGATTAAAAAAAAAAAAAACTCCCCTAACATCCCTAGCGTTACATAGACAAAGTTCTCTTTAGATTGTGGGCTGTACTTAACAAGACAATTTTTTGTATATCTCTTAAGCTTGAGTTTCCAGGGATTCTTTTAATGTGTTGTTTTATGTCTTTCATCCTAATTCTATTTCTGCTATGGTCGCACTACCTACCAAGTCTGCAGGAAGACCTAAGGCAGGTCGTAGTGTGTTGTTATGGCTTCATTTCATGTTTTTTCCTATCTCCCTAACATCCTTAGTGTTACATAGACAACGTTCTCCTTAGTATACTTTACAAGACACATTTTTTGTATATTTTTGTACATCTCTTAATCTTGGTTTTCCAGGGATTCTTTCAATGTGTTGTTTTGTTTCCATTGGTCTCACTACCACCCAAGTCTGCGGGGAGACCTAAGGCAGGTCGTGGCGTGTTGTTATGGCTCCATTTCATGTTTTTCTATCTTCCCTATCATCCCTAGCGTTACATAGATAAAGTTCTCCTTAGTGTGTGGGCTGTACTTAACAAGACAATTTTTTGTATATCTCTTAAGCTGGGGTTTCCAGGGATTCTTTCAATGTGTTCTTTTGTTCCATTTTTTATCATTCCAAGTGCACCTACTATCACTAGTACGATACTTGTTTTCAATTTTAACATTTTTTTATTTCAATTTCCAGGTCTTTATATTTGAATAGTTTTTCGAATATCAATTAATAGGCGAGTTTTTTCTTTCTGGTTTTTAACAATAATGTCCGGCCCATTTGCTTCAATTTTTCTGTCTATGTAGATGGTGTAATCTCATAGAATGGTGACATCTTCTATTTCTGTAACCGGTGCTGGGTGATGTTCATACCAGTGTTTGTTTACATATTTCTAAAGTGTTTGCACATTGTCCAATGCAAATATTGCCCCACTCTATCGTGACGATTTTTATATTCATTTGGGGCAAGTACAAAACATCCTGAGATTAGATGGTCTATTGTTTTTCGGTATTTACCACAGAACCTGCATTTTAGATCCGCATTATTATGTATAATAACATTATTATTATTATTATTATTATTATTATTATTATTTAATAACTTATTTTTTGTATAATATATTAAGTGTCCATAATTGTATTTCTGTTGCTACAATGTTTACTATCCTCAGACGAATGAACCTTTGACTTTATATATCGAGATCTGTTTGTTTTTCCAACAGGCTAAAATATCGTGTATATATAGATAAGTGGTCTGTGAGCAGGTCAGAAAGTTCATATGCGTGCTTGTTTGTTGAGGTTTTGTTATTGTTTTTTTCTTTTTTTTTTTGTTTGGTAATTTTTTCACAATCGCTTGTTAAATCTCTTTTGCTCTGGGAATCATTCACACTTTCGTTGACCATAAATTCTTTTTACACTGACTTGCGAAATTTGATTTCGTCTTCATACTTCAAAATTTTTTCAACGATTTTGATTCAATTCCACAGGTCATCTAGTACTTTCTGTTGTTTTTGAAATACTATTTTTGCAACGGTTCGCGAATTTACGTTTTTTACAGCGCGTTTGAATTTGTGTGTCTGTATGTGTGTCTTAGGTGTTTCATGTTGCTTTGTTGAACGAAGCTTTGTATTTTTCTTATAAATATTCCTTCCAACATCATTAGTGTCTCATAATCTGCATTCTGGTAGATAGGCAATACTCTGAATTAACCTTTCCTTCATTCGTGTAAGTGTTGGAAAATGTACAATTACTTGCTAATCTAATGTTACTTTTGTGCAGGGTTAATCTTTTATTCAGGCCTTGTGAATTCTCCACATATATTTTTGAACATTCATAGCATTTTAGAGCATAAATTACATCTTTAAAGTTGCATTCCAGATTTTTTTATATTTCTCATGTAGGTGTGTTTTTGACCTTGAAGTGGTTTTTGTCTGTTATTATATTGCATAACCCACATTATTCTGTTTCATTGTGTGACCTACTGAGTTGTGTTTTGATCTAATTTTGATGTGGTTAGTATATTTTTTAAATTTTGGGGTTAGAGTTTGCTTTTAATTATGTTAGTTTTCGTTAAGATTTCTTATATTTCATCTTCTTTGTAAATAATTCTGCTTTGTTTTTGTTTTGTGTGGAAACGTATACGAGAATGTTATTTTCTAGTATTTATTATTTTTTTAATTCCGGAAAGATTCTAACAGTATTTCTTCTGTCAGTTGGAAACCCTTTTTATTAGTGGAGTGGGGTATCCTCGTATTTATAGTGTTTTTCGTAGTTCAGTTAGGAGTATTTCATGAAGGGATTCGTCAGCTACTATTATGCAAATACATCATGCTAAGAGTAGGGGATGGATTTTAGAAAACTTTTAGGGTGGTGACTCTCAAAATGGAGGTATTGTAGGGTGTCTGTGGGTTTATGGTAAATGTCTGTGATAATGTAATTGTTTTAGTTTTTATGTGTATGCCTCAGAGTGGCAATTCGTTATAACTACATCCTAGTGTGAACTTAATTTTAATACCCAATCTACTCCTAAACTTCAAAATTAAGTTCACACTGGAATATAGCTATAATGAATTACTATTGCTAGATATAGTGAGAAAAAATAAATGTAATTACATAGTCACATACATTTGCCATAAAACCACAGACACCCTACAATACCTCCATTTCGAGAGTGACCAGCCTAAAAGTTGTCTAAAATCTCTCCCCTACTTTCTAGCAAGACAAATTTGCACAAAATTAGCTGATGAAACCCTTCGTAAAATACGCCTACAAATAACAGGATGTCCCATTCCGCAAATAAACAAAGGTTTCCAACTGACAGAAGAAATATTATTAGAATCAACCCGGAATTCAAAAAATAACAAAACACAAAATATATGCAAAACAAGAAAAAATACTAGAAAAAGAAGAAAACAACCTCGCATACATCTCCAAACAAAACAAAAACAACCCAAAATTATTTGCAAAGATAAACAGACACACAGAATAACTTAAAACAAATAATAAAGTATAGGAAATCTTAAACACACGCCAGTAACTGAGAGTGTTCTAATTCATTACTAAATGAACGATGCGTAGATGCTAGAGAAGCTACTGTTTTTTCAAATATCACCAGTCTTCCAGAGTGTTCAATCAGGGTGTGAGAGCGTAGAATAGTCATCCGCAGACAGATCTGTTTCGCTATATCACAGCTCATCAGTACGGTTAGACATTCGATTGCTTTATCTTAGATGTAGTTCAAACTAATAGGTTGATAGTCCATTGTTTGTAGTTATAATCTTTAAGACTACTCTTCACTGTTCATTTCGTTTAATCTAATTTTCCAATGATTTATTCTTTTAATGAGATGTTGGACGAAAGAACCTAACAGCCTGTCAATAAATTCTTGGTTTTTAAAATAGCATATATATATATATATATATATATATATATATATATATATATATATATATATATATCCTATTTTAAAAACCAGGAATTTATTGACAGTCTCTAAGGCCCTTTCGTCCAACATATATATAATTAAAAGAAGATATTATCGAAAAATTAGATTAAACATAATGAACAATGAGGGACAGTTAAAATAAAATATTGTTTCCCCTCGTTATAATTATATACATTCATGTGTATATTTATTTTCTCATGTTTCCCTCCTTTTCTGATCTTCATTTTTGGTCTTCACTGTTCATTTCGTTTAATCTAATTTTCCAATGATATATTCTTTTAATAATATATTGGACGAAAGATCCTTAGAGCCTGTCAATAAATTATTGGTTTTTAAAATAGCTATATATATATATATATATATATATATATATATATATATATACTATTTTAAAAACCAGGAATTTGACAGTCTCTAAGGCTCTTTCGTCCAATAATATATATATATATATATATATATATATATATATATATATATATATATATATGTGCGTTTTTGCTCTGCGTAACTGCCTTTTTGTTAACACTTTTTGGTTAGTTTAGTATCGAGCACTTTTCTTTCCTGGTGGTTCGTTCCGTTCGAGGGTTTTTTTCTTTACTGTGAAGAACCGTATGCATTGTCGGTCCTACGCAGTTTTCTTTTTTTTCCCCTCTTTGTCCAAAGCTCTATAGCCGAGGACAATAACGGAGTTAGATTCTGCTGGTTATTCGTGGTCTTTAAAAGTTTCTTGTGTAACATTTTAAGATTAGAATACGTACAGAGTCGGTTTTATTATTATTATTAATATATATATATATGTATATATATATATATATATATATACTATTTTAAAAACCAGGAATTTGACAGTCTCTAAGGCTCTTTCGTCCAATATATATATATATATATATATATATATATATATATATATATATATATATAATTAAAAGAAAACATTGTTGAAAAATTAGATTAACCGTATTGAACAATGAGGGAGAATTAAAATAAAATATTGTTTCTCCTCGTTATAATTGTATACATTCATGTGTATATTTATTTTCTCATGTTTCCCTCCTTTTCTTGTTTTCCTTTTCATCGTCATTGTTCATTTCGTTTAATCTAATTTTCCAACGATTTTTCTCCTGATGAGATGTGGGACAAAAGGGTCTTTGAGACTGTTAATAAATTCTTGGTTTTTTAAATAGTATACAAATTTTATACCTCCATATATATATATATATATATATATATATATATATATATATATATATATGGAGGTATAAAATTTATATATATATATATATATATATATTAAAAAAGGATTAATTCAAAGATGTTGAATGGCCATTTCGATATGAAGATCCCCACGGGGGACGACACATCACCTCAGCAACAGAAAAAACCTTTCAGAAACTGGAGAAAAATTAGTCTACTTTTCCTTTTTAAATAGATTGCAAAGAAATTAAAAAATAAATAATAAAATAAAATAAAAATAAAAATAAAGGGAAAGAAAAAGAAAAAGAAAACGAAAAAGAAAAAGAAAAAGATAGAATAAAATCAAATAAATAAGAAAAGAAAAAAAATTGACATCGTCTGGTTTCGCAAAAAAAAGGGAGAATGTAACTAAAAATTAACAGACAGCCGTGTTAAATCGACGTAAGTTTAAGCAACACGGAAAAAAGGTGGTAAGAGAGATAAAAGAAGGAAGGGAGGGAAAAAGAAAGAAACTAAAGAAAACATTTTTTTTAAATATTACAGACGCTGGACAGATATATCCATGTATTGAATACTGCTGCCATATCTGGTAGGGTGCCCCTGCTACTCTCCTTGGGCTTCTTGACAAAATACAAAGGAGAATCTGTAACGTGGTTGATACTGACTTGGCAGACCGGCTGTAACCACTCTCTCACCGGCGTGATGTGGCTTCCCTGTGCCTCTTCTACAACTACTTTCATAGCTTCTGCTCCGATAGACTTAGATCACTGGTGCCGCCTAAGCACGAATTTGCACGAGATACTAGATTAGCAACTAGGTCCCACCCTTTTACAGTTAAACAGATAAGATGTAACCATAATTTCTACTCCAACAGCTTCTTTTCTCGCGCTTCCCGCCTGTGGAATTCCCTTCCACAAGTCTGCTTTCCCGAGAGCTACAATCTCCAGGTGTTTAAATGTAGGGTCAATAAACACCTCCTATCACAGTAACTTCCAATTATTCTCAGAACACTCCCATCTACCCAACCCTCATTCTCGGTATGCTTACTCGCCTATCACCCACCCTCTGAAATTTCCTATATTTAACCATTCTCGGTATCCTTACCCGCCTATCACCCACCCTCTGACATTTCCTATATTTAACTATCCTTCCTCCACTCTATGTAGCCCCCTGCGCAGTAGTGGCAGTGAAATGCCTTGCTCGGGGTGAAACGCTTATAAAAAAAAATATTGTTTAATTAAAACATATATACTCAAATCCGAGTATCAATTAAAAATAATATTTAAAAAAAACAAATTGTTTAGGGAAAGTTAGATTTTATAAAACAGTAATCAATTACGGCTTTATAGAAGTTTCTTTGGTTACCGAATTGAACACAGTTCAGTTGGCTATTAAATTGAACAGTCTTGATTACTGGCCGTTTGTTTACATTCTTCAAATAACATGCTGTGAAATGTGGGCTTTTCTGTCATGTGCCGAACATAAAATAAGTTATGGAAATATTTAATATTTCTTCTTCTTGTCTTTTATCTTAGCCTACTATACACAAAACTTACGTTTTAATATCTTTAGAGATCATAGATATAAGCTCTTCAAAGTTATCCAATGTTTGTCATGACATTTAATGCGCCTTTTGATAAGATTTGTATCTTCCTGTTACATTTCAGCCGCAAACAATATTGACGGACTCATGTGATTCCATGTAAAAATAATATATAAAACAGAGAATTTAAACAAACAGATATCAACAAATATATTGTAAAAAACGAAATCATGAGTAATAAATGAAATGTAAATAGTTCAAAGAAACTTTCACTGTCTCTAACTTAGGTCATTAGAATACGCCTTTTCGCTATGAAAAGTCATCGAGAAATAGATGGATTCTTTCAAATCTCACGCAGCCTGTAATTATCGTCAGGCAGCGGTATTTCAAAACCTCCCTGCCAGTGATTATGATAAGATGGTGGCAATGCAAAAAAATATCATTCAGTAAATACCAACATTTTGAGCAATTATGGTTTGGATCAAAGTAGTACCAACATTTAATTTAAGCAATTTAGTTTTTGCAATATAAAATGTTTAAATGACATTTTACACTGCATAAAATATGCACTGATTAGTAAAAAAACATTTTCTTTTAATATTTAGGATATGAATTGTTTAATCTACAGAAATAAGAAGATACATTTTTTATTTATTTAAAAAGAATTGAACATTAAACTGGAATAAACATATTGATGCCTTAAAATCTGTTAGAAGGAAAAAATTATACATAAAAATAAATCTTAAAATCAATATATACATTATTATTTTTTTTATTTAATCATTTCACCCCAAGCAAGACGTTAATGCTACTGATATTCAGGGGGTTACATAAGAGAGCTGAAGTATTAGGCAGGAGGATAGTGAAGACAAAGACAAAGACGAACCAGATAAAGTGGGTGAAAGAGAAAGGGCAAGAGACGGATGTAAACTTAGGAGTGAAGACAGTTGCGAAGATTAAGAGAAAGGAAAAGAACAAGACACATGGGGTGATGAAAAAAGGGCTCGAGTTAAGTGGATAAGAGATGGGAATTGACTTTGCATTTAAATTTCTGGAGGTTAAAACAATCAGAGAAGCAAGTATATGGAAAGCTGCTGGAATAGAATTGTTGCCTGCATTTGGTTGATCTAACTGTAAAAGGGTGAGGCCTTGTTGCCAGTCTGGTTGTCCTTGTAAATACTTGTGGAGGGGGCATGAGTAAGCCAAGTTCGGCAGAGCAGAAGCCATGAAAATATTTATAGAAGAGACAGAGGGAAGTCACATCCCGACGATGAGAAAGTCGAGCTACCAGGTCGGGACCAATCACATTACAGATTCTCCTTTGGAGCCTGTCGAGAACACTGAGATGAACAGCAGGGGCGCCTGACCAGATATGACAACAGTATTACATGCACGGCCGGCATGTACAAAATGGATTCAAGCGGAAAAAAATTCCTGGTCCGACACAGTGACCCAACCTTCCTAGCAGTGGATTTAGCTATTGATTCAATGTCATTATTCCATGTAATTATTCCACTTGAGGTCGAAAGAAAGGGCAAGGCCGAGGAGGCGCAATGTATTGCTTTCAGGGTAACTTCCTTGGTCCATGCTTATGGGTGGCAGGAGAGATTGTCTGTGATGGTTGACAAATATAGAAAATAATATTAACTTTATGTGAAAAAATATTCAATAAGGATAGTTTTATTGAGTTTTGTAGTTTAAATTAATTCAACTACACAACAGAAACATATTTTCTTCACTTAAATCTTTGAAGTATATTTTAAAGAACAGTTGTAAAATATTAAATTTATTGAATTTAATTGTGATAAAACTTTATGTGGTCAACTTCCTAATAAATAATATTTTTCATTAATTTACCAGTGTGAAAATATTTTGTTTTGTATTTATGAAGCATAAAAACTTAAAATTCAACATACTTTTTCTTAAATACCTGCTAAAATGAAAAATAAAAATTATTCAGAACAATTAAATCAATTTATAATTAATATTTCAGTGAGGTAGAATATGATAGAGATAAATAATTTTATGATCAAACTTTACCTGTATCAACATTTTGATAATTATGGCTTGGATCAGAGAAATAACAATTGAAAAATCTTTAATTTATATTTAATTTTAATTGAAGAAAAATTTTCTTTAATTCACATCAAACAATTATTTTAGTTATAAAGTTAAATGAGGCATAGGATATCAAATGAGGCACAGGATATCAAATAAAATAAAATACCTTAATTACTTACCTTACTATGTTCAATAAAGTTATATATATATATATATATATATATATATATATATATATATATATATATATATCGAAAATCTAAGTGAGCCAATAACCTACCACAGTTTTGCTTAACGGCTCGTCGGGGAAAATTGGCTCCATTATATTTTCATTTACAATTATTCACTTGGCAATGAATACTAAAAAATAGTATGAAATACATCATTTTTTAAAAACAACGGGGTGGCCTAATAAATATGGCCGGTAGTATATATATATATATATATATATATATATATATATATATATATATATATATCGAAAATCTAAGTGAGCCAATGACCTACCACAGTTTTGCTTAACGGCTCGTCGGGGGAAAATTGGCTCTTTTCCCTGACGAGCTGTTAAACGAAACCGTGGTAGGTTATTGGCTCACTTAGATTTTCGATTTTATTTGCTGTACTTTAGAGTTGGGTGTTTTGTGCACTCTGCTTTCGTATTGAGCTCTTTATTGTTAAGGTTTTCGTCTTGGTGTTTTTTCTTTCTCACGAATGCTTGACTTTTTGTTCAGGTATTTCGTTTGTTTGTTTTTTTCTTCCTCTTCTTTTCCCTGCGGGTTAGTTCCCGGTGGGTTTCAAGACGATCTCAGTTGTAGTTTAATTATTGATAATCTTGACAGAATTAGTTCTGTTGTTATAGGTATAACAACTATAATTAATATATATATATATATATATATATATATATATATATATATATATATATATATATCGGCGTATCTAGGCAGCTAATAATTTTCTAAACATATATTGTTCAACATAACAGACAATGAATGTTTATTATGTTTAATCATGAGCCGTTCGTATTTTGGTTTTAATTTCAGCTGAAAGTAAAGACAAAAATTGTCCAACATTTGGATATTTTATTAGTTTTACTTATAAGCTTTTGGCTCACATGAGACAAGAGAGGTTACAAGGACGTTAGCATAAGACTTCCACCATCAAAGATGATATTATCTTGTGTTGTCATAAAACATTGTCATGTTTGCAAAAGGGCAATATGAATTTTGTTTTCTAACAAATATTTATATACATGAGCAATATGTTACTGATTTTACAAGCATTTAATCTATAGAGACAACTATAAGTATTCATCGGGTTGGCTAAAAAGACAAGCAAGTTATGAATATTTATGAACGTTCCTATAACTAAAAGATTTGAAAGAAAAACAATGATGCTAAACTCCAGCAGAACAACAATGACTCTAATCTTCAGAAGCCCAACAGTCTTTGCACTGACATAAGGTGGGACGTCTATATCGAATCAATTGCTCCGTCTACTGCTGTGTCCTGCCAGATAATCTTTCTCTTTAGAGTCTAAATGTCATAGTGGCATCACCTATTTCAACTCTTCCTACAAATACATATACTTCCCCCCACAAAAGAAGATCAGCATAGATCAGGTAAGCAGAGAGCTTGGCAGCGATAGGCAGAGATAGGGGAGAGACAAAGCGAGATAGCCAAGACTGCTACCGTACTACCATTGCGAGTCCCAATTCTAGTGTTACTTCCTAACCTGTATTTATCGTTCTACTAACAGAGTTCCAAGTATTTCTATTTTGCTGTATTTAATATATATATCATTGTTTCCTATTTTGGTTGTTGTTTTATTATTTTCTTGCTGGACTTCTTAACCGGGCCTACGACACTAAATAAATCTTATAAAGCTACTATTCGTCAATTCATTGAATATTGATGCAATATCTAGTCTGGTGCATCTATTGCATATTTGCAGATTCGTGACAAAATCCATAGAAGGGTGTATAATATAATCATATCATGATTAGTCATCGGATGTGATGTGCCGTCATTCTGTCTTTTAACTCCCCTCGAAAAGAACATCTATTTTAAAACCTCAAAACAAACACCACAAAAAGTCTTTTCTGGCTGCTGTCAACACGCCTGGAGTTAACCTCGAGGAAAGTCCCTATTTGCACCTTCCTGGCCTCACATTTTCCAATGATATGAAACAAAGTGGTTATATTAAATCAATTGCATTTCATCATATGTGTTTTCTTACATATGAGATGTGAATTATCTCAAATTTTTCTACAAATATTTTCATGGCAAGGTTTCTTCCTTGGTTCTTCGACTAAAGGAATTTGTGCGTACATCGACCCGGAACGACAAATCAGTGAGCCGAGTTCGAATTCCATATAAATTCCTTGTATTCACTTACGCGCCAATATCCTTGGGAAAGGTATTAATCTGTCTCTTCCCTCCAGTTATGAGTTAAATAACAGAACAGATTGGGTTCTAAAGCCTTGGATGGCAACCAGTATACTGCAGAAAGCAATGGCAAACGACTGCGTGATAATCTTCTGCCCAATCAGTCATGTCTCGAAAGAGACATGATCGCCCAAAGCGTGTATCACGTATGTCATTTATCTGACTGAGGTGCCTTGCTTTTAATTTTGAACTAACTACATGCAACTGCTAATAGTTTATTTTCTCACACTTTCAGCCATGTGGAACTCCCTTCCGATTTCTTGCTTTCTGGCTAAAATTTCCCTCACTAAAATCTTCTCATTCTTTTGTACTCCTCTTGCATCGCAATGCATTATCGTGTAGGTTGAAATGGTTAACATACACACACAAACATATATATATATATATATATATATATATATATATATATATATTATTATTATTATTAATTATATTTTAGAACATGTACACATTTTTTGTACATTCACTAAAGAAAATTGTACGTGTTCTAAAATATAATTTATAATAAATATTCACAGTTCTATAATTATATATCGAGCACTGTTTTAAATTAATGTTTTGAACGTTGTAAAATTTTTTTTTTCTTCGTTCCTTATTTACTCTGATATATGTATATATATATATATATATATATATAAATTCAAAAAGGATTGATTCAATGGTGTTTTAATTTATATTTGCTTTGTAATATTTTAATACACGGAACTCTCTTCCTGTATCATTTTTTAATATTAAAATAAAATTTTTAATATTAATTAGGATCAGGTTTTTGGAATTTACCTTCCTGCTTTTTTCACTTGGATTAAAGTATCCGAATTAATATATATATATATATATATTCTGAACTTATGTAAATACATAAAAATGAAAGCGGGTTGAGTGGTTGAACTAAAACTAATTCTGCTTCCGTTTGACTTGCAAATGGAAAAATGGTCGGTATTTCTTTGTTATTATTATGTCATTTTTCATCATATTTCGATTTCTGCTTTGGTCTCACTACCAACCAAGTTTGCGGGGAGACCTAAGGCAGGTAGTGGCGTGTTGTTATGGCTCCATTTCATGTTTTTCTATCTTCCCTATCATCTCCAGCATTACATAGATAAAGTTTTCCTTAGTGTGTGGGCTGTACTTAATAAGACAATTTTTTGTATATCTCTTAAGCTGGGGTTTCCAGGGATTCTTTCAATGTGTTGTTTTGTTCCATTTTTTATCATTCCAAGTGCACCTACTATCACTGGCACAACTCTTGTTTTCAATTTCCACATTTTTCCTATTTCAATTTCCAGGTCTTTATATTTTGACAGTTTTTCATATTCCTTGATTGCTATGTTACAATCCGCTGGACAAGCCATATCAATTAATAGACAAGTTTTCTCCTTCTGGTTTTTAACAATAATGTCTGGCCTGTTTGCTTCAATTTTTCTGTCTGTGTAGATGGTGTAATCCCATAGAATGGTTACATCTTCTATTTCTGTAACCGGTGCTGGGTGATGTTCATACCAGTGTTTGCCTACAGCTTTTCCATAATGTTTGCATATTGCCCAATGTAAATATTGCCCAACTCTATCGTGGCGATTTTTATATTCATTTGGGGCAAGCACAGAACAGCCTGATATTAGGTGGTCTATTGTTTCTTGGTGTTTATCACAAAACCTGCATTTTGGATCCATATTATTATGCATAATATTTGCCTGAAAGTTTCTCGTGAAAAGATTTTGGTCTTGTGCTGCAAGAATAAAGCCTTCAGTTTCGGACTTTAATCCAGATGCACGTAACCATCGATGAGTATTAACTTTGTCAACATTGGATTTTTTGGCACGTTCTGGATATTGGCCATGCAGAGGTTTGTCTTGCCAGCGCTGTTTCATCTGTTCAAGAGCTTTATCTTTGGCTTTCATTTTCATATTCTTTGCCGCAATAGTCGGCTCTTGGCTTCCGTTCTGCTTTTCTACAGAATCTACTAACTGTAAATCTTGTTTGAATTTACTGCCTTCTTTTATTATTGAATATTTTTTCTTTCTTTCTTCATGTTGCCTTACTAATTGTAACATCCAATCCTTTGTTGTTTCTATGTATGTTAGTAAGCCAATAGTTGTTGTCTTGTATGACAATTCCAGCTGAATAAGACCTCTTCCACCTTCTTTACGGGGTATGTATAGACGGTCTACATCAGCCTTTGGATGATGCATCTTATGCTTAGAAAGAAGCTTTCTTGTTTTAGCATCCATTCGCCTGATGTCGTTTAGAGTCCAGTTTAAGATGTTAAAGCTATATTGGACAACTGGGATTGCAAGGCTATTAATGGCCATAACTCTGTTCTGTGAATTTAATTCAGTTTTTAATATCATTCGTAGCCTTCTATAGTACTCTTTACGCACTATTTCTTTCATTTTTTTATGGTGAATGTTTTCGCTCTCATTTACACCTAGGTATTTATAAGCTTCTTCTGGTTTCAATTCTTTTATTGTTACAGCAGGGTCTAGGCTAATTGAGGATGTTTCTTGTATTGATCCACGTAAAACTGTAGCTTTAGCACATTTATTCAAATTAAATTTCATTCCAATGTCTTCGCTGAAGCATTTTACAGTTTGCAGAAACCTTCCAGCTCATTATCATTCTTAGCATATAACTTCAAGTCATCCATGTAAAATAGATGGCTTATTTTCTTTTGTCCTATTTTATAACCACATTCTGTCTTGTTAAGTTGACTGGTTAGTGCTATTAATGATATGCAGAATAGTAAGGGAGATAAAGAATCACCTTGAAATATACCTCTTTTGATGTTTATTTCATCAGACTTATAGGTTCCATTTATATGATTGAGGTAAAGGGTTGTTTTCCATATAGACATGCACTGTTTGATGAAATTGATGATGACGGGCGATATCTTGTATATATTTAAAGTCTTTAAAATCCAGTCATGTGGCACACTATCGAATGCCTTTCGATAGTCTATCCAGGCTGTACTAAGATTTTTCTTTGTTCTGTAGCAGTTTTCCAGGATCATTTTGTTAATCAGCAATTGGTCTTTACAACCATAACAGCCACGTTTGCACCCTTTTTGTTCAAGCGGTAACATGTCATTTCTTTCTAAGAATAAATTTGTCATTGGATTACGCAAGAGACAGAACGAATGAAAAATAAACCCGAACAGACATGGTCTGGAATTACAGAAGATGATGTTAAATATGCACTAAAAAAAACACACAATTGGAAATTCCCAGGCATAGATAAAATTCCTAACTTTTGGCCATATTATTTAAGCGCATCACATAAAAAACTAGCCAAAGAACTTCAAGAAATGGTTGACGATCCCACTAACATTCCTGCATGGTTGACAAAAGGAATTACATTTCTTCTACCCAAGAATGGTGACACAAAAAATCCGAAAAACTACAGACCAATTACATGTCTTCCGACAACATATAAATTATTATTATTATTATTATTATTATTATTATTATTATTATTATTATTGCTTCAAAGAATTGTAGAACACATGATTGGTCATCCATCGTCTAAAGTTCTTCTTGAATTGATACATTCATATTTTTTCTTTCTATTTTTTTCCCGTGTCTTTTTTCGTTTTGTTTTTTGTTTTTGTAACACTAACTATTATTTTCTCTCGAATTCCTTCATCAGGTCTGATGTTTACTTCCTCAAAGACGAGGATCAAAGAACGCTAGATTGAAAACAGACGAAGTCAAAGCATAAAGAGACACTTATTTTATTGACGCTTTTTTTTTATTCAATAGGGGATATAATTGGAAACCTGTGAAATACCCTTTAATTTGCCATCATATATATATATATATATATAGATATATATTTTTTATTCAGATACTTTAATCCAAGCGGAAAAAGCAGGAAGGTAAATTCCAAAAATCCGATCCTAATTAATATTAACAATTTTATTTTAATATTAAAAAATGATACAGGAAGAGAGCTCCATGTAATAAAATATTACAGAGCAAATATAAATTAAAATAGGATTAATTCAAGGATGTTGAATGACCATTTCGATATGAAAATCCCCACGGGGTATAACACATCACCTCAGCAACAAAAAATCCTTTCAGAAACTGGAGAAAAATCTATTTAATTTCTTTGCAAATCTATTTAAAAAGGGAAATTAGACTGATTTTTCTCCAGTTTCTGAAAGGATTTTTTTTTGCTGAGGTGATATGTTATCCCCCGTGGGGATTTTCATATCGAAATGGTCATTCAACATCCTCCTTGAATTAATCCTATTTTAATTTATATTTGCTCTGTAATATTTTATTACATGGAGCTCTCTTCCTGTATCATTTTTTAATATTAAAATAAAATTTTTAATATTAATTAGGATCGGGTTTTTGGAAATTACCTTCCTGCTTTTTCCGCTTGGATTAGAGTATCTGAATTAATATATATATATATATATATATATATATGTGTGTGTGTGTGTGTGTGTGTGTGTGTGTGTGTGTGTGTGTATATATATATATTTATATATACACTACCGGCCATAATTATTAGGCCACCCCAGATTTTTAAAAGAAATGAGGTATTTCATTATATTTTAAGTGGATAATTCTAAATAAAAATAGAAAGTGTTTTTTATTGTTATTATTACTTTGCAAAATCTTACAAGACAAGGAGCCAAAGATGGAGTCGTCCGAATCACCCGAAATTGTCTTCATTCTTTCATTGATAATACTGCAATATAGGCAATTATTAAATATTTATAAAATTCATTTGATGCACATGTTATTGTGCAGTATTAACAAAAGAAGAATTCTATTTTCATTAACAATTATTCATTTAGCAGTAAATACTAAAAATAGTATGAAATTCATAATTGTTTTAAGACACTGGGGTAGCCTGATTATTATAACCGGTAGTGTATATATATTCTAATAACATTGGGAAAATGAACGACAAGATGGAATAATAAGTAGTGATGTGTTTAAAGTTTTTAGTGATGAATTTATACTTATCTATAAAAACCCGAGAAAATTGTGCGGGGAAAATACACTAAAAGATGGTTGTAATTTACATCGAAATTCTGAATCCTACCAAGATTACTCAACGTTTAAGTCTAGGTTTCGAAATTTAATACATGAAAATTTTAAACTTCACCTGTCTCATTGAGAATTCTTTGTGTTTTAAGCATCTCTTTCAATCAATGACTGACTAGGCAGAGGATTTTCCTGTTTTAGGTTGTCGTTTCTTTCTGTGATAGACTGGTTGACAACCAAGACTATAGAATTCAATCTGACCTTACATTTTAACCCATAACTGAAGGAAAAAGAGATGAATTAATACTTTTCCCAGGGATTTTTGTGCGAATGAAAAAACTCCGTTTTCTCAATCTGAGCCGATATCTATTAAGCCACAGTAAACCCAAAATTTACTGTAGAAAATTGCAAAATAAGTCGATCTTTAATGCACTTTCCCCATATGAATTTTTCTTTTTTAATGAGAACTGTATACTTTAAGTTGGTTGACTCAGTTGCATTCATGCCTCATCTAACTATTTAAAATTAAAACATATTTTAGATTATGGGGATTTATTGCGTTAAAATATTTTGAGAAAAATAATATTTTACAGATATATGACTTACTGTTTAATCCATACCTGGGGACGGAAATTAATCTTATTTGTTTGTCAGTAGGTGAAAGATCAGCTGAATATGGGGAATGTAGTAAACTCTCGTATCCCAAGTCTGTGATTTTTTGCAACGTCATTCTGATGCAACATTGACTTTGAAAAATATTTAGGGTACTCTTCACGATCAAACCTTCGACCTGATCATTTACGGTTGTTATAAACGATCCACTTTTCATCACAAGTGACTATTCAGTTAAAAAAAGAGATTGTTGGTGTTGCACAGAAAGAGCATCGGGCACACTTCAATACTTTTGATTTTCTTTAAGATCATGACAAATACATTAACCGAGCTTTTTTCACCTTGTTATTACTCTACAAATAGCTGGAGACTGTTGCAGTGCTGACACCAAGCGTCTGAGACATTTCTCTGACACTTTGCTTGCAATTTTTCGTTGTCCAAAACTGAGTGACGGTTCTCCACTTTTTGTTATCTACAAGGATATCACCACCTGTTTTTCTAGAACCACGTTTGTACTGCCCGATCACTTGTAGACCCGCCTCGCCATGTTCTGTTGATATTGGCAGATGTTTGGGAAGCACTGCGCCAAAGTTTGAACTGATGCAAGAAAAATAAACGAAGATCATGTTTTGTCATGCTCATAATTAAGAACTTCTATGTTTCAACAATATTTCTATCTGAAAATATATTAAAAGTTATTTAAGAGCATGCATTAATGATTATGTGTACCAAAATTCACCTAATATACCGTGAAATACTATATTAAAATTGCTTTTCAAAATAAAACACTTAGAGCAGTTAGTAATTTTGTAACAACCAAATATATATCTAAACTTATTTATAAATGGAACTTTGTCTGTGTGTGTGTGTGTGTGTGTGTGTGTGTGTGTGTGTGTGTGTGTGTCCGTTACCTATAGACTCCGAAACGGCTGAACCGATTTTCTTGAAAATTTACAATTGTACTATAAGCGTCTGCGAGTGTTCTTAGCTTGGTTTTGTGTCGGGGTACCCCCGATAAATATGAAAAATCAATAATCGAAAAAATCGTGTTATAGAAGGAGTGGTGCGATTTTAATCAAATTTGATACACTAATAGACAAAGACATAAGAAACGATATTCAGAAGTTTCAAGGTTGCAGTTCTTACAATAGTGCAAAAAATCGATAATATATATATAAAAAAGTTAAGATGTTTGTGTGTGTGTCTGTTTATCTGCCTGCATGTCTGTATTTTTTTCATCACTTTTATTTTCTGTCATTGCACCTGCTTTCTCAGCTTTCTATTGTTCCGTTCTAACTAGCTTGTACTCCTCACTCTTTTCTAACTAATCTTTCTACATTTATGTAACCCCCTGCACATCAGTGGCGTTTCTGCCTTGCTCGGGGTGAAATGATTAAAAAAAAAAAGTTTTTGCTTCAGGTTTGGCTCTAAGTAGGTATAATTGTAGTTCTTAGTCTCAGCCATGATGCCATTTACTCAGAGGACTTATTTAGCCTTCAAAATTCAGTTTACGACAAAAAACACTTATTTTATATCGATACCAGGAAATCAAAATTTGACTTACATCCATTCATTTTTTTTTTTCAGTCTACGGTTTTGCTTTAACTGGAAACAACTATTTCTTTTTAGTCTTTCATGCCAACGTCCAAAGAGTCTGAGCTCCAGGACCATGGATTAGTTTTAAAGCTTTCATTACACCCGAGCAACACCGGGCTATACTGCTAGTAGCTGTAGAGAAAGCACTAAACAAATAAAGCACACAGCAAAAATACTAAAATGTGCCAATAACAAAAAGCAAAAAAATGAAATCGAAAAATTAAATGCTTAAGTGTCAAATGCAGGAAATAGGCAAAGAATAAAATATACTATATTAAGCGAAAGTAACAACAAAGGAGAAAATCAAGAGAAGATTTACATTGCAGTAACTGGGAAATATTTAAGGAAAAATATGTAAACTATTTGCTGTCGTTCACACCTGAGATATAAGATAAAACAGCATTTTGTTAAAACCTTTCTCGAATGTGAAGCAGAAAGCACCAGCTGAGATATATCAAAAAATAAAACAAAAATCAGAGGATGAAATCACAATGCATGGAGGAGAAAATAAAAGTGATATAATTTAAGGATTCTGAATAATCTAATAAACAATAAGAATTACATTTGTTTAAACTGTCAGTACAAACTGAAACATTTGGATTTAAAGACGTGTAAAGAACGATAAATCTCGGGAAAGTTCTTCCAAAAGAGCAACGCATTTGAAAAATGACTTAAGAATGAAACGGCGCTGTAAATGTGCAAATAAAACAAACATAAAGGGTTGAACAGTCTTATATATGTAAAGAAATAATATCTAAACTTATTTATAAATGGAAATTTGTCTGTGTGTGTGTGTATGTGTGTGAGTGTGTATGTTTGTGTGTGTGTGTGTGTGTGCGTCTGTGTGTGTGTGTCCGTTAACTATAGACTCCGAAACGGCTGAACTGATTTACTTCAAAATTTACACAGTTGTACTATAAGCGTCTGCGAGTGTTCTTAGCTAGGTTTTGTGTTAAGGTACCCCAGAAAATCGATAATCGAAAAAATCGGGTTATAGAAGGAGTGGTTCAATTTTAATCAAATTTGATACACTCATAGACAAAGACATAAGAAACGATATTCAAAAGTTTCAACGTTGCAGTTCTTACAATAGTGCAGAAAATCGATAATATATATATATATATATATATATATATATATATATATATATATACAAAAATCTAGAGTGAGCCAAAACCTACCGCGGTTTCACACTACGGATTGCCCAGACGATCCGTAGTGTGAAACCGGCGGTAGGTTTTGGCTCACTCTAGATTTTTGTGTGTTTTTGCTCTACTATTGTATCTTTTCTTTCGTACTTTGTATTGAGCACTTTTTCTTGTGTTTGGTTCCGTTTGGGGTTTTTTCTTTACTGCGGAGTATTGAATGTTTTGTTCTTGTTCCGCGGGTTTCTTTTTTTTCTCCCCATTTATCCGACGTCTTAGTACATCGGATTGTAACGGATTTAGGTTCTGTTTGTTAATGGTTTTTTTGGAGGTTTATTTTAGTATAAATTTACGGCCGGCATACTTACAGAGTCTATGTAGTTATTATATATATATATATATATATGCATATCTATAAAAGGCAAGATGTGTGTGTGTGTGTGTGTGAGTGTGTGTGTGTGTGTGTGTGTGTGTGTGTGTGTGTGTGTGTGTGTTTATCTGCCTGTATGTCTGTATTTTTTCAGCCCTTTTATTGTAGTTTTTGTTTCGGGTTTGGCTCTAAGTAGGTATAATTGTAGTTCTTAGTCTCAGCCATGATACCATTTACTCAGAGGACTTGTTTAGCCTTCAGAATTCAGTTTACGACGAAAAAAAACTTATTTGATATCGATAGCAGAAAGCAATGGCAACCTACTGCGGGATAATCTTCTGTCCAGTCAGCCATGTCTCTTTTGAGACATGATCGTCCAAGCGTGTATCAGGTATGGCACTTAACTGACTGAATCATTAAAAACTAGGGTCTTTTTCAGAATCAGCCTCCATTTCATGTCACCAAACCTCATGTGTAACAGTGCAATTTTACAAATTTTATTATGATCATTATGATTTTGGTCACGTCTACGAGTGTTTATCACTGTTTTACAGTAGATAAAGAAAATCCTTTTCCCTACTATATTAGAAATTGTCTACGGCTATATCATGTTGAATACACCGGTTTCCGTCCGATCACCGAAGTTAAGCAACATCGAGCCTGGTCAGTATTTAATGGGTGACCATCTGGGAATACCAGGTGTTGTAAACGTTAGAACCAAGAATGGTCTACCGTTCCTCCAGGTTTGGGGGTGGGGTACAGGGCTAACAATCCGGCCCCGTAAAAACAGTTTGTTACAGAAACAGCAACTAAAAATTGCTGCCCTATGCACCATCTGGGTGTGATGGATAAATGATGATGAATGATTATATTAGAAATTGCTTGATTTTAGTACCTCCCACCTGGGGATATCTGGGAAGTGTTTTAGCAGAAGACGGAAAGTGCGACACAAAGATCCGAAGTGAATTGGCATGGCGAATGACACGTTCCAGAAGTTGAGTATTAAGATACAGGAAATTTTTGCTAGAAACAAAAAATAGAGTACTGGATTGTTGTGTGATGTCTGTCCTTCAATATAGCAGTGAATGCTGGACAATCTCATCAAAGATGAAGGAAAGACTTGAAGGATGCTGCAAATATCATGGATCGAGCATGTGAGCAATGATGGGGTTTGGAAAGGATGGAAACGAAAAGGAAATTAATACTGAGAATCAGGAAGAGACAGCTAAAGTTCCTGGGACATGCAATGAGAAAAGAGGGCTTGGAGAACCTGATACTGACAGGCCGGATAGAGGAAAAAAGAGACAGGGGAAAGCAGCGGATAACATATTTGAAGGACCTGATCAGGTGGATAACGGAAGGAGAGTTGCGTGGTGTAACAGGAGAAAGCGTGCTAAGAGCCACCAGGTATAGGGAGATGTGGAAAGCCATGATCGCCTACGTCCTGAAAGGATAAGGCACATAAAAGAAGAAGAAAAAGAAAAATTGTAAGTAAACAAAGTTTTAATAATAGCCAAAATCAATTTACATTAACAAAATTAACAGGGTGTTTTGAAATCTTAATCGATTCAGTATATGTAAAAAGCTGAAAACTTAAAAATGAAAAATACCCGGAAAATATTTCTATGAATGGATGTCATTTTCAATCTAAGGAATTGTATAAACATTTTTTTATCTTATAAATAATTTGAAAACATTCAGCTTAAGAGATAAAAACAATAATTTTCGAAAAATATATTTGACAATATAACGCTATGACTTCTTTTCTTATTGAAATGATTCTTTTAAAAAAAATGATGTAAAATATTTTGTGTAAAAAATTTCTACAAGAATTTAGTTTAAACAAACATTATAAAAGATGAAAACACCGCCGAATTTTTTTGTATCCAATTGATACCGCAATGCATTTCTTTCAAAATCTCTTCATATTCTTGAAAATAAAAAAAATCTTAGTATTATTAAGAATTTCTTTCGTCTCTTCGGTGTAGTGTAATGATTAGCGAGGATGGTGCATTGGATATCGGCTCGGAACGAGAAACCAGGGAGCCGAGTTCGAATTCCAGCTGAATTCATTGCATTCATTTACGCGCAAATACCCTTGGGAAAGGTACTAATCCGTTTATTCCTTTGAGTTATGGGTTAAATAACAAGACAGATTGGGTTCTAAAGCCTTGGTCGGCAACCAGTCTACCGCAGAAAGCAATGGCAACCTACTACGGGATAATGTTCTGCCCAGTCAGTCATGTCTCTTTCGAGACATGATCGCCCAAGCGTGTATCACGTATGGCACTTAACTGACTGAATGATTAGCGATCTTATCAAAATCTTATCTGAATTGCCAGTTCGGTCCTCATTGGGTAACCAATATTTGTGTCACATCTAAGCAATTATTAGAAAATCACCTTAACAATAACTTTTTACTTTGGAACAATCTTTCTGGTAATATAGCCTGCTATACACAAAAATAAAAATGTAGAAGTTTTAGAGATCTAAGCTTAAAGATGTGTTAATTGTATGGTGTACTATTTTATACAGTAGATATGGACATAACTTACAGTACTGTGCAAAAGTATTAGGACAAGAACTATTTTATCTTTTATGAGGCATATTGACAGAAAATAAACAATTTAATTAAAGTAATTTTATTTGATTTACTCAACAAATGCTTTAACAAGAACAAAATACTTGTTACAAAATAAATTTAATATTTAGTATAATAGCTTTTTGCTTTGAAATAATAAAATAATTGCGACATTTTACCAATCGCACATAATATATATATATATATATATATATAGTACTGTGCAAAAGTATTAGGACCAAAACTATTTTATCTTTTATGAGGCATTTTGACAGAAAATAAAATAATTAATTAAAGTAATTTTATTTGATTTACTCAACAAATGCTTTAATTAGATTTATCAATTTTTTTATCCAAAATATCCCATAGATGTTCAACAGAGTAGTTTAAAAAAAAACTAGTTTAATAGAAAATAGGAAACTATGCTAGGATGCTTGTAATTAAAAAAGTCATTAAAATGTAGTAAATGTGGGCGTGCGTCTGTGTCCGTGATTGTTCTGTCGGTAAGGAGAAATATACAGTATTGTGCATAAGTATGAGGACAAGAACTATTTTATCATTTATGAGGCACATTGACAGAAAATAAACAATTTAATTAAAGTAATTATATTTGATTTACTCAACAAATGCTTTAACAAGAAAAAAATACTTGTTACAAAATGAATTTAATATTTAGTATATTTATATATAATAACTGCGACAATTTACCAATCACATATAATATATATATATATATATATATATATATATATATATATATATATATATATATACAGTACTGTGCAAAAGTATTAGGATAAGAACTATTTTATCTTTTATGAGGCATCAAAATAAAGTTTAAAATCACCCCTGTCCTAACACTTTTGCACACTACCGAGAGTGTGCAAAAGTGTTAAGACAGGGGTGATTTTCCTAAAAACCTCACTAAAATTCAAATACAGGATGAAAAGCCAAGTAAATTTTTAATAAATATTGATTATTTAAAGCTAGGTGTAAAAGAAATGTATTAAAAAGAAGTTATATTTAATTTTTCCTATTTTCTATTAAACAGGTTATTCTGAAACTACTCATTATCCCGTTATCCTTGGATATGATTGACTTTTTTCTTATTCCCCACTCACGAATTGATAAATCTAATGTTATATATATTATGACAAGAACTATCATAAATGATAGTTCTTGTCCTAATACTTTTGCACAGTACTGTGTACATTTTTGAGGAATTAACGTTGTATCGTCTAAAATCAACATTCAATGGCAAATGTTATTTAGTTTTCTCAATATAAATTTTTTCAATTAAAGTTTTGACTGTTATAAAATATCAACCGTCAAAAGCTTAATTCAACATTCCATATTCAGTTTTCTTAACAGGTTATAACAAATCTAATATATATTACAAAAGAAGCTCTAATACTAAACAAATATCTGCAGACATCATTTTAAACAACTGAATATATGTTCGATGACTAAATCATTGTCATTTGTAAATGATTTAAATATTTTTCTTACTTTTTTGACAAAGACCTTTTCCTAAAATCGAAATGCTTTTTAAGGAAAGTATATTTTTCCTTATTTTACTTTCTATTCAATAATAAATGAGATCTCATTCCGGTTACACTTTTATCCTAAAATACTTTCATTGATAGGACATTTTTGTCTCTCTACAGTTTGTTTTAAAAAATAAATTTTGCATCTTTCAGTTTTAGCAGGTTAACAAAATTAGTTTATTTCATACTCAAAAATAGCTTTTACAGTTTCTCTTTTCATTGACAGTTGTTACCTTCAGAGTAAAAACTTAATTCAGAAGATACTCCAAAACTTCAATTAATGTGAATTGTACAAGAGAATTTTTTAAACATTTTGTCTTATAAAATCTATTATAAGATAACTTAAAAAACTGTTGTGATTATTCTTGAATTGTTTCAAGAAAACCCAACAATTAATAATTTATAAAATATATTTGACAATATAATCTCATTTTTTAGAGTATATACAAGACTGTTCAACAAAAAACATTGAAATAAATATCACGATATCAAAAATATTTTTAGCTATTCGAAGGTGTAGAATCTAAAAATGACCTTAGTTTTTCTTGCTAAGCTACTATTTTTGCTATACAGAAATGCACCATTTTTTAAAAAAATTATTTTCATTTGTTTTCTGTGTATACGATACTGACTTTTAGCCATATTTAAGGCTTCTCTTTTAAAAACTTTGGCTCAAAGCCCCTTTTTTTATAGAAATTGTTTATTTCATTTTTAGCATGTTAACAAAATTTATTTCATATTCGAAAATAGCTTTTACACTTTCTCTTTTCCTTGACAGTATTTACATTCAGAGTAAAATATTAATTCAGAAGATGCTTCAATACTCCAATTATTTAAAATATTTTAAAGTAAGTGAACTTAACCCAGAAAGTAAATATAAAAAATGTTTTACTAAAGCTTAGAAATCGTGCTAATATTTTTTTCAAAGAATTCTGTATCTCGTTATTATCAAAAACAATTACAATTATTTGCCCATTTAATTGGTTGCTTTAATAAAAAATTGGGATCATCTTAAGTTATTAATTTTAGTTCACAGTTTAACTATATTGCTAAAAAACCAAATAGTCTTTTACTTGTTTTCTAGTAAATGCAAAAACAAACCCTTGCACGATACTGAAGAGAGATTTCAACATTAACTTCATTAACCATAAGAATACATATTTGTTTCTAATTTCGGATATTTTATTAAATACATCACCAAAAAATTAAAGTTATCAAATTTCTAAATTTTGGATGTCAAAGATGATACTGATTTTGAACTTATGTCAGTATAGTACCATACGTAATATACGGTCGGGCGATTATGTCTCTCTCGATGAATGACTGTGTTTAGGCAGATGATTTCCCCGCAGTAGGTTGTCATTTCTGCAGTAAACTGCTTTCCCAACCAAGACTATAAAACAGAATCTTTTTTGTTATTTAACCCATAGCTGGAGGGATAAGAGATAGTTTAATACCTTTCCCAATCTTATTTGTCCGTAAGTGAATGCAATGAATTCAATTAGAATCCAACTAGATTACTCTTTCCTGGCCTTTATTCATTACACGACAGCACACATTCACGCATCTGACTGTTATTTAACCCATAGCTGAAGAGATAAAAGATAGATTAATACTTTTCACAAGGTTATTTGTGTGTAAGTGAATATATTGACTTTAATTAGAATCCATCTAGATTACTCATACCCGGTCTTTATTCATTACACGACAACACACATTCACGCATCTGACTGTTATTTAACCCATTGTTGGAGGGATAAGAGATAATTTAATACCTTTCCCAAGTTTATTTGTCTGTAAGTGAATGTAATGAATTCAATTTGAATCCAAATAGATTACTCATTACCTGTCTTTATACATTACACGACAGCACACATTCACGCATCTGACTGTTACTTAACCCATAGCTGGAGGGATAAGAGATGGTTTAATTCACGCATCTCACTTGATGACCAGAAAGCTTCCTAAAGAGAATTATATCATGTCCAAGATTCAACAAAATATTTACATGTACTCATGAGAATTTTAGAATCATAAAGATTTGTTTCAATGATTGTGGTGGCATAACATTTTACAACTTATTTTATTATCAGATATTAAGTTAAGGAAATTGCTCATTGATACATTAGTATTTGATATTTGATGATAAATTGTTGTATATCTATCTATTTATCTATCTATATATATATATATATATATATATATATATATATTTCTAAACTTATTTATCAATGGAACTTTGTCTGTGGGTGTGTGTCTGTCTGTGTTTGTGTGTGTCCGTTACCTATAGACTCCAAAACCGATGAACCGATTTTCTTGAAAATTTACACAGTTGTACTATAAGCGTCTGCGAGTGTTCTTAGCTAAGGTTTTGTGTCGAGGTACCCCCGATAAATATCGAAAATCGATAATCGAAAAAAGTCGGTTTATAGAAGGAGTGGTGCGATTTTAATCAAATTTGACACACTCATAGACAAAGACATATGGAACGATATTCAGAAGTTTCAAGGTTGCAGTTCTTACAATACAGAAAATCGATAATATATATATATATATAGATAGATAGATAAGGCAAGATGTTTGTGTGTGCGTCTGTTTATCTGTCTGTATGTCCTTTATACAAATCCACAATTTTTATCCGATTCTCACCCAAAATTCACATAAATATTCTTTAGGCTGAGTCTGAGCTCCAGGATCATGGATTAGTTTTAAAGCTTTCATTACACCCGAGCAACGCCATGATATACTGCTAATATATATATATATATATATATATATATCTGTAAATTCAGATAAAACTTAGCGAGGAAATAGCCATTTTCAACATGTCATTTAAGACATGCATTCTTCAACCCCTTATAAACAGAGAATATATATGTGTGTGTGTGTGTGTGTGTGTGTGTGTGTGTGTGTGTGTGTGTGTGTGTGTGTGTGCTAAAAATACCGCACAAGCCAAAACTAGGATCCCCTGAAGACGATAAACCTTTATAGTACTAACAACACTCTTACATCAAATTTTACCTATTACATACCACAAACTATAATCTAATTCAAAGTTTTATCAACTCAAGTCATACAAGCAAAAGTGGATTAAGTGATGAACACTTACTATGAATATTTTAAACGAAGAAAATATGATTCATTGAATAAAATTTTATATCTCAAAAGGAAGTGTTGAATGGCTTTGCAATGGGAACAAACCGTTATATCATCTTCAGATGGACAGCAAAGAATATGTTGGATATACAACAAGAAAGACTCCGGGTTCCAAAACTATTCATGCTTGCAAAGGAAAAGTTAGCTTGGAGCAACTTAAACAACAGAAACAACAACAAAAGCTTCAACATTCGAAGCAGAGATTGAATCAAAGCCGCAATCAGTGAGTGAATAGGGACAGCCAGAAAGTTCGGAGGAACAAGCCATTTGAAAAAGGAAGAATTATAGCCAAACCAAAAATGCAACCAAATTGGCAACCTCTTCAAACCTTATCGACCAGAAAAGCAGCAAATGCTTGGTCAGCAGTTATCTCAAGAAGAGACTGACGTTGGCACACCTTCTCAAGCCGTTAAAATTTAAAAAGAAATAAAGTAAGCACTACACATAGAAAATTGCTCATTGCATTCTGATGTTAAACAAACTGATTGCCAAAAATATCAAATCCTTGTTCAGAAGAATGAACGAAGAGAAATTAGACGCCATTACGTCTACCAAATGGAGAAACGAAGACTTTAAAATTGAATTTAAAGTCCAACTTAAAGGAAGAAGTATAGCAAAACCAAAATTTCAAATAAATTAGTAACATGTTCAAACTTATCGACTACAGCCACTTCCCCACCGACGAGATGTGGCCTCCCTTTGTCTGTTCTATAAATACTTTCATGGCTTCTGCTCCAACGAACTTAAGTCACTGGTGCCTCCTCAACAAGTGTTTACTCGTGCAACCAGATTGGCAACTGGGTCCCACCCATTCACAGTTAGATTAACCAAATGCAAACGACAATTCTACTCCTTCAGCTTCTTCTCTCGCACTTCCCGCCTGTGGAACTCGCTCCCATATTCTTGATTTCCTGACGGCTACAACCTCCAGGAATTTAAATGCAATGTCAATACTCATCTATTAACCACTTGACTCTAGTTATTTCACCATCCCGTATATCCTTTCCTTTCTCTCCACCTTTGCAACTATCATCACACCTGTATTCCCATCCTTCTTTTGCTCCTTTCTAACTGGTTTGTCTTCCTCTTCACTCTCTTCTACTTAATCTTTTTAGTCTTATGTAGCCCCCTGCACATCAGTGGCATTACCGCCTTGCTTGGGGTGATACGATTAAAAAAACAGTAAATGTTTGTCAGCAGTTATCTAACGAAGAGACCGACGATGAGACACTTTCACAATCTGGCATTTACAGATCCACAATTAAAGAAGATGTTAAACTTTAAAAAGATATGAAGAAAGCACTACACTTAGAAAATTGCTCATTGCATTTGGATGGTAAACAAACCGATGGCCAAATTCATCAAGTGCTTGTTTTTGAAGAATACAGAAGAGAGGTTAGAAGCATTCAGTCAGTCAGTTAAGTGCCATACGTGAAACACGCATGAGCGAGCATGTCTCGAAAGAGACATGACTGATTGGGAAGAAGGTTATCCCGCAGTGGGTTGCCATTACTTTCCGCGGTAGACTGGTTGCCTGCCAAGGCTCTAGAACAGAATCTGTCTTGTTATTTAACCCATAACTGGAAGGCAGAGACGGATTTATACCTTTCCCAAGGGTATTTGCGCGTAAGTGAATGCATTGAATTCAACTGGGATTTGAACTCGGCTCCCCGATTTCTCGTTCCGAGCCGATATCCACTGAACTACAACGTATATAGAAGCATTACATCTACCAAATAAATACAGCTTATGGAAGAGCATAAAGAAGATAACTGCGGACACTATGGATACCAACAGTGGAAGGAGTTGGAGTGCCATTCAGTTATAATAAATATTTGCTCAAAAAATAATTTATTGACTGTCAACCTCATGTTCTCGATCGAGTGCTTCGCTTAGCAATGGCTGACAAAATAGGAGAAATAACACTGCATCCAATATCAAATATCTGTTAATCCTTGAGATGATACATAAAGATGAATAGCTCAAGAAAACTTTCAAGAATAGTAAAGAAGAGATTACTGAAACAGGTGGATGGAATGATGATATGAATTTTTCGCTTATTAGAAGAAGATTTCCTAAATTGAAATTTTAGAATACCTTACTTTAGTTATACAAGATGGATTTAGAGAGCAATACTCGCTCGATTGGCAACTCTTATATACCAGAGAAAAGAAACTCGTTACTCGAAATTTATAGATTCATTTCTTACAGTTGAACGGGTCATTTGTTTACTGACCAAAGCGACAACACAAGATGATCATCAGACACTATTTAGCAACCCGTAAGCCTACAGACATCGTTAAATATTACGAAAATGTTTGGAACCCACAAGCATACTGGCTGGAAATTCTAGAAATAAATCTGTGTGCAGAATGACCAATCAAAGGCCTTCAAGATCTTTTAACAAAAAGGAGAAATTTCAGCTAAGATTTATTTTGTTTTAAACAACAAAATAATTGTATATATAATTATAATTATGGTAAATATTCTACATTCCTTTTTCTTTTTGTAGCTTGTTATACTAATGCATTTTTGCGATTTTGTATGTGATCGAGACATGATCGCCCAAGGGTGTATCACCTATGGCACTTAACTGACTGACTATCTAATTACATCATTAGCAAATGTTCGAATTCATCGTAATAAACATCTCTGATCTGAAATGTATCGTAATGTCAACAAATGTAAACATGTTACGGAAATAAACGAAGATTAACGAAACTGGTTATAAACAACCGACAATTTGAAATGATTTGTTTAAACATTATTTGTGATCGATACTCGTATTTAAGTAGATATTCTGTTTATAATCAATCAGTACATAAACATGTTACGGAAATTAACGAAGATGACGGAACTGGTTATAAACATTTCAGGGCAAAGATGATTATTACGATGAATTCGAAAATTTTGTTATAGGCTTAATTTGGCTTCGTTTAGACTGATTGTCATTCGTGGTCGAGAGGTCTAAGACGCGCTACATCACTTGGTGGCTTCCCCTACGTGGATAGGGGCCGCAGGTTCGAATCCTGCCGAATGACACACATTTTCGTAACAAACATTTATAGCAAATAATCAGGCCGGTAGAAATATATATATATATATATATATATATACTGTTTGAATAAAAACAGAATATCTACTTAAATACGGGTATCGATCAAAAATAATTTCAAATATATATATATATATCCAAAGGATTCTAACTGATGTGTATAATGTATCTTTAAATTTAAGTTGACATCCGCTCTTACGCGTTCTCCTTGATTATATGTTGCGTATATATATGCTTATGTATGAATGCGTGTGTGTATTCGCCGAACTGATGTATTTTTTCTTAAATTTTGCCTTTTAAGGGAGGGATCTTTATTTTTTATTCCGTTTTATTTATTTATTTATTTTTTTTTTTTTTGGTGCCTTTGTGAATTTCATTCGTGTACAATCTTCTGTACAATAAAGACGGAAACTGTTGATGGTTCGCCTGAAATAGCCCCATACTTCCTATTTACCATTAAATAACGTGTCTGCCTAAATTTTCTCTTACATATATATATATTATACAAACACACACACATATAGACATATGTGTGTGTATAGGAGGTGTTATCGCAAATTTCAGAATTCCTGATAGTTTATAAGTGAGGACGACAACGGTTAACTTCAACCTTTACATATTTTGTTAGATATTTAGTCTTCCATATTAAAACCACATATTTTACAAAGGCACTTCTTATAGAAGGCATCAGAGTGTTGAAAAATGTTTCGTCAGAGGTCTAGGAGAGTCGTAATTTATACAGTTCGGTTAGGCTAGCCTCCCAGAGAGTAAAATACTCCGCCTCCTTGGCCTTACACCCTCGGCGGACCTCAAATGGAATGACTATATTGAATCCATTGCCAAATCTGCTGCTATGAAAGTGGGCTCCCTGTGCAGGGCCCGGAAATTTTTCCCACCTGAAACTATTCTGCACATATACAAATCTACCATCCGCCCGTGTATTGAATATTGCTGCCATATCTGGTCGGGTGCCCCTGCTGCTCTCCTTGGGCTTCTTGACAAAATACAAAGGAGGATCTTTAACGTGGTCGATACTGACTTGGCAGACCGGCTGCAGCCGCTCTCACACCGGCGTGATGTAGCTTCCCTGTGCCTCTTCTACAAGTACTTTCATGGCTTCTGCTCCGATGAGCTTAGATCACTGGTGCCGCCTAAGCAGGAATTTACACGAGATACTAGATTAGCAACTAGGTCCCACCCTTTTACAGTTAAACAAATAAGATGTAACCGTAAATTCTACTCCAACAGCTTCTTTTCTCGCGCTTCCCGCCTGTGGAACTCCCTTCCACAAGTCTGCTTTCCCGACAGCTACAATCTCCAGGTGTTTAAATGTAGGGTCAATAGACACCTCCTATCACACTAACTCCCAACTATTCTCACAACACTCTCATCTACCCAACCCTCATTCTCGGTATCCTCACCCGCCTATCACCCACCCTCTGTTATTTCCTATATTTAATCAGCCTTTCTCCACTCTACGTAGCCCCCTGCACAGTAGTGGCAGTGACATGCCTTGCTCGGGGTGAAACGCTTATAAAAAAAAAATATATATATTAAATTTGTCTTACAAGACATTTCGACTAACATTTCTGGGCGAAAGTATTTTGAATATGTGATAAATTATCTCATCGTCAAGATAGACTGAATTATTCATATTGCTTCCAAGTTACTTAAAATATTTGAGTATTTATGGATTCTTTTTTTAGCTACATGAACTGGCAAAAATGGTAGAGTCGTTGCGGAGGACCGCGTACAAGTTTAGTTTTCGGCATAGGTTGGTTTGTCACTTTAGATTTGTTGATTCTAATTATTATGCAAAATGTGTTGTATGAAGTTTATGACCTACTCATACGTTTTGGAGTTACAATGACAACTGCATCAAGAAGGAAAGCACAGATGATAATCTCGCTTGTTAATATCTTAGTCTTAAATCATTGATACGAAACAGGAAATTACGTCAGTATTAGAATTGTCGAATGCAAACACAAGACAGAAAGTACAAGATATCTATATATATATATATATATATATATATATATATATATATATATATATTGGTAAATTCAGATAAAACTTAGCGAGGAAATAGCCATTTTCGATATGTCATTTAAGACCCCTTATAAATAGAGAATATATATATATATATATATATATATACTCAAAGTTCATTCAGTAATTAATTTGAACACTCGGCTACTGGCATATGTATACATTCTATATAACACGCTAAAGTCCGCTTTCCTCTACCAAGTGCCCATAGCCTATAGGTAGAATTGCCGACTGATGTCTATTCGGTCGGGGTTTAATCCTGGCTAGAACCAATCGTGTCTCTAACCATACTGATCAGCTGTGATACAGTGAAACAGATCTGTCTGCAGATAACTACAATGTTGTTAGATAGATAGATAGATAGATAGATAGATAGATAGATAGATATGAACAGACTGAGATAGATAGATAGATAGATAGATAGATAGATAGATAGATATGAACAGACTGAGATAGATAGATAGATAGATAGATAGATAGATATGAACAGACTGAGATAGATAGATAGATAGATAGATAGATAGATATGAAAGATAGATAGATATGATAGACTAGATAGATAGATAGATAGATAGATAGATAGATAGATAGATAGATAGATAGATAGATAGAATAGATAGATTAGATAGATAGATAGATAGATAGATAGATAGATAGATAGATAGATATAGAATAGACTGATAGATAGATAGATAGATATAGATAGATAGATAGATAGATAGATAGATAGATAGATAGATGAATAGACTGAGACAGATAGATAGATAGATAGATAGATAGATAGATAGATAGATAGATAGATAGCATATATATGGTACAAAATTGCTTAATATTGGAGATCATGTCTTTGCAAATATAAACCATTTGGGTCTAAACATCGCATTGACGTATGAAGCTTAACAACATGCCTTATTCATTACTATATTTACATTGCAAGTATATATATATATGTATATATATATATATGTGTGTGTGTGTGTGTGTGTGCCATTCGCTTATCAAGAAGATAATATGCTTAAATTTTTGCGTCAATATATATATACACTACCGGCCATCATTATGTGCCCCCACCTGAATTTTAGCTCGCCCCTCGGTTGATCTCTCGCACTTTTATAAGCTTCAAAATTTCATGAAAACTGATTAGTCTCTGATTTTAATAAGATTTGATCTTCAGCACTTTTCCCTCTGCGTTTTCTTTTTCATTTAGCTTTTTACGGACGAGTTTGAAAGAAAAACAAACAAAATTAAACAACTAGATAAATTGAAACAGACAGTTGTTAGGAAGGGAAAGAGACTTAATAGTCATATTTTCATATCTGAAGGAAGACGTTAATTACAAACAATGCTCCCAAATTGATCAATAGATACATATGTAGTCAGTGATTTAAGGCCGAGTTAAAGAACTCGTCAGTAACTACGCTGATTGCGTTGCTCTCATCCTCCGAAAAATGACGGCACCCTAAATGCCCCCATACTTTCAGAGTTCAACAATCGCCACTGTTAGCAACATTTTGAACGTTATTTAAAGACATGACATAATTATTTTACATCGTAAGAATTGTTTTATTAGATAATAATGTTTTAGTTATTCAAGACTCTCTAATTTACCCGTATCTGATGTGAGAAGAGATGGATTCATGCCTTTCCCGGGATTATTTCCGGATAAATATAACAAACCCAATTGGAATTAGAACCCGCATCTTCGATTAACAATTCTGAAGCTTTACCCATTATACCACCCAAACATCCAATGAGCTAGTATTCCTGAGCAGTTATCCATCTACGTACTAAACAGGCTCGGCGTGGTTTTATTCTGGTGATCGTTTTGGTAGAGATTTTTCAACGGAATGTGGCTGTACGTCACCATAGCGATGAAGCTCACATATATTTAATTATGTTAAATAGCCTTTTGACCCTGCAAAACGTTTCACCCGTATTTCGACAAGTCTTATTTTGAATTCTATTGTTGTCAAGAAATGTCTTTTTTTTTATCACCAGAGAAAATTATTTATTTAAATAAAAAAATCAACATTTTGATTAGTAGCAAGGTAATTTTAATATCTGTTCATACGCTTGTCTTTTTCAAGACACATTCATTGGTTTTATTAAAATCCCGCGTTTCAATATGCAATTCTAAGTTAGCTTTTTCCTCTTCTTTCCAAACTTAGTTTTAAAAGTAAACAATTTAATTTGTAATAGGTATACATTTTGAATATTCATTATATTTTTTTAAAATTCGTAAATGCAGTTGTTTTCAAACTTTGTTTTCTTGTTTATTCAGATGATACTTATAAGGTTAGATTAATTGTTAGCCGTTCTAAATAAACTTCCATCAGGAATGTCTCTCAACAGATTTTGTGGTGATATCGAGCAAAGCGAGGGACCGGATGTTTGCCCTCAGTGATTCAGAAAGCAAATGTCCAAAACTGGTCTTTGTGCATCTAGCTTCACGCAGAATTTCCGGAGGTAAATCAAAAATAAATGAATATCAAATTCCTTTTACGGACCTGCAGTGGAAATCTGGATCCTGATTGGTCATCAAATCGCAATATTAAAAATACGTCAGAGAAACGTTTTTTCCACAGCTAAAGAAAAAATCGTTTCTGATCCACTCTACGTAAATATTCAATATTTAAGGAGAGTTACTAACCGGTCACGGCCAGTCAGAGGAGGCAGGTTGCTGACAAACATCAAAGATGTAACTTTCAACTTTAAGTGACCCGGACATTGTTTGTTATCTATCTATCTATCTATCTATCTATCTATCTATCTATCTATCTATCTATCTATCTATCTCATCTCAGTCTGTTCATATCTATCTATCTATCTATCTATCTATCTATCTATCTATCTATCTCAGTCTGTTCATATCTATCTATCTATCTATCTATCTATCTATCTATCTATCTATCTATCTATCTATCTATCTATCTCAGTCTGTTCATATCTATCTATCTATCTATCTATCTATCTATCTATCTATCTCAGTCTGTTCATATCTATCTATCTATCTATCTATCTATCTATCTATCTATCTATCTATCTCAGTCTGTTCATATCTATCTATCTATCTATCTATCTATCTATCTATCTAGTCTGTTCATATCTATCTGTTCATATCTATCTATCTATCTATCTATCTATCTATCTATCTATCTATCTATCTATCTCAGTCTGTTCATATCTATCTATCTATCTATCTATCTATCTATCTATCTATCTATCTCAGTCTGTTCTATCTATCTATCTATCTATCTATCTATCTATCTCTCTATCTATCTATCTATCTCAGTCTGTTCATATCTATCTATCTATCTATCTATCTATCTATCTATCTCAGTCTGTCTATCTATCTATCTATCTATCTATCTATCTATCTATCTATCTATCTATCTCAGTCTGTTCATATCTATCTATCTATCTATCTATCTATCTCAGTCTGTTCATATCTATCTATCTATCTATCTATCTATCTATCTATCTATCTATCTATCTATCTATCTCAACAATTACTGCTACAAACATTTTGTATGAACTCTTAATTCTTCGACCTCATCATTGAATACGAACTCTAACATTAACTTCTTAATGTTTCTATTTGTACATTAACTCTTACCACTTGTTATTCCTTCTTATAATAAATGTCTATTTTACATTCAAAGTGTATACTTTATTATTTCACTGTTTCAACTGCCGACAACCAACCTTCTGACGAAAACCCTTCTGATCAATATCACCCAACATAAAACTTGTAAGCTGTAGGGTGTTCGGTTAAGAAAGACACAAGGCCGAACAAAAGAAACATTAGCCAGCTCCATACACTTCAATTTTATGAATTTTTGAGTAAAATATTTTCTAAAATAATTCGAGAATCTCTTTCATTAATTCAAGCAGTTTTTGTTCTCAAAATAATCGAATTTTCTTGACTTAGGTGGAATTAATATCTTTAATATTCATAATAGCTCCAAAATGACGAAATTTTGAGTCGTTCTATGTGGTATATTAGATATCTGTGCGAGAAACACACAAAGAAACTTGAAAGATATCGTTAATAAGAGACGCTCAACTCTCATTAAAATGCCAATATGCTTTTCTTTTGAACTAAAAATAAGAAATGAAATATTTATTGACTCGAAGGTACAACAAAGAATTGTGTTTGGGTGACGGCCATTTTATCTTCTTCTCTCAAGTCAATCTCGTAAAATCTCATTTCATTTTTTAATAACGGATGCTTTGATTTCATTTTCACTAAAGTCGTTTGTCAATTGCATCAGTGAATATCATTTTAATTAATTAGATGTTGTCATAAAAAACAAGACAAAACAATCATCTTCTGTTGAAATGCCTGGAATGTTTGGTGTTTGGAAAGTAATGACACGTTTTGAAAATTAAAACGGCCTCAAGTACGACAAAAACTGAAATATTATTAAGCAAATAAGGATTATTAGCAACGGTATGAGATCTACAAAAATGGCATAAATTAAAAAACAGAAACACACACACACAAATATATATATATATATATATATATATATATATATATATATGCTAGCAGTATAGCCAGGCGTTGCTCGGGTGTAATGAAAGCTTTAAAACTAATCCATGATCCTGGAGATCAGACTCGGCCTAAAGAATATTTGAAATAATAAAGTAATTGCGACAATTTAACAATCGCACCTAATATATATATATATATATATATATATATATATATACTAGCAGTATAGTCCGGCGTTGCTCGGGTGTAATGAAAGCTTTAAAACTAATCCATGATCCTGGAGCTCAGACTCAGCCTAAAGAATATTTATGTGAATTTTGGGTGAGAATCGGATAAAAATTGTGGATTTGTATAAAGGACATACAGACAGATAAACAGACGCACACACAAACATCTTGCCTTATCGATATATATATATATATATATATTATCGATTTTCTGCACTATTGTAAGAACTGCAACCTTGAAACTTCTGAATATCGTTCCATATGTCTTTGTCTATGAGTGTATCAAATTTGAATAAAATCGGACCACTCCTTCTAGAACCTGATTTTTTCGATTATCGATCTTCGATATTTATCAGAGGTACCTCAACACAAAACCTAGCTAAGAACACTCGCAGACGCTTATGGTACAACTGTGTAAATTTTCAAGAAAATCGGTTCAGCGGTTTTGGAGTCTATAGGTAACGGATACACACACACACACAGACACACACACACACACGGTCAGACAAAGTTCCATTTATAAATAAGTTTAGAGTAGATATCTGCAAGTTCCATTTATAAATACTTATATATATATATATATATATATATATATATATATATATATATATATATATATATAGGGTGCGATAGATTAATTATAGTCTAAATTGCGCAATAATGGAAATAGCAATGACATCTGATTTTAACAGATATATTTACCAAAGTTGCAACAGATATACACTACCGGCCATAATTATTAGGCAGCCCCAGTGTTTTTTATGTATTTCATACTATTTTTTAGTATTTATTGCCAAGTGAATGAAAATAAAATGGTCCTTTTGTTATTACTGTACAATAACATGTGCATCAAATGAATTTATAAATATTTAAGGATTATATATATATTGCAGTTTCATCAGTGAAAGAATGACAAAAATTTTGGGTGATTCGGATGAGTTCATCATTGCTTCCCTGCCTTGTAAAATTTCTCAAAGCAATAATAACAAAAGACCATTGTATTTTAATTTGGCAATAAATACAAAAAATAGTATGAAATATATTATTTCTTTTTAAAAAAAACTGGGGTTGCCTAATAATTATGGTCGGTACTGTATGTTGAAATACTGGAGATTAAATTTATTCAACAAATTCCCCTTGGCTTCACTGATGGCCGCAAGAGTAGTTTGGAATCTCCTCCAACTCTTCTGAACAGTCTCCTTATTTAAGATGGTGTATGCTACCATGATCATTGCCTTCAACTCATCTTCCTTGTTACAAGGAGTTTTGCTGGCCACTTGCACAACTGCACCCTATATATTGTTTTTTTTATTTTATTTTTATAATCGTATCACCCCAAGCAAGGCGGTAACGCCACTGATATGCAGGGGGCTACATGAGAGTAAAAAGATTAAGTAGAAGAGAGTGAAGAGGAAGACGAACCAGTTAGAAAAGAGCAAGAGAAGGATGGGAATACAGGTGTGATGACAGTTTTAAAGGTGGAGAGAAAGGAAAGGATATACGGGGTGGTGAAAGAACTAGAGTCAAGTGGTTAATAGATGAGTATTGACATTGCATTTAAATTCCTGGAGGTTGTAGCCGTCAGGAAAGCAAGAATATGAAAGTGAGTTCCACAGGCGGGAAGTGCGAGAGAAGAAGCTGTAGGAGTAGAATTGTTGTCTGCATTTGGTTAATCTAACGGTGAATTGGTGGGGCCCAGTTGCCAATCTGGTTGTACGAATAAACACCTGTTGCGGAGGCAAGTTCGTTGGAGCAGAAGCCATGAAAGTATTTATAGAACAGACAAAGGGAGGCTACATCTCGTCGGTGGGGAAGTGGCTGGAGTCGGTACCTTTCACATTACTGATTCTCCTTTGGAGCCTATCGAGAACACTGAGATGAACAGCAGGGGCGCCCGACCATATATGGCAGCAGTATTCCATGCACGGACGAATGGTTGATTTGTATATATGCAGGATGGATTCAGGCGGGAAAAACATAATATAATAATCAAGGGTGGGGTTGCAGTTTGGGGATTTAGGTGACCAGATGTAAGGGGGGGATGTGGTCGCAGAAATTGTCTGACATGCATCACTGTGTTCTCCTGCTTGTTTAGCATTGTCCAGAATTTGTTTGCCAGACATAGCGACATTTAACAGCCATTCTTATGACCCAGAAAGCAACCCCTCGTCAAGGCAGTTGAAGTAAGCTCCTCTGAAATGTCTGAAGCACTCAGTAAAACATTCGGCAGGGTTTTTTTCTAATCAAAACGATCCGGGTAATTTTTGCAAGCTGTTGTACTTTCGCATCACCATTAGACTCATTTAAAATTCTTCTGCACTGTCCTCAAAGAGCCAAAACACTCTGGCATAGTGAATTCCATCATGGTGCTTTTTTTTCTCACAGAGGGTACCCAACTGACCCAATTATACTGTGCAGTCCACAAAGTCAACAACAAACAATTATTAAGTTTGTTCTAAGTTTTCGGCTCACATGAGCCATCTTCAGAGATGCCTAGCGGAGGTTTATATCAACACAAAATAAAATCGTCGCTGATGGTGGATGTTATTGTGTTACCGTCTTAATAACCTCTCTGAAGATGGCTCAAGTGAGCCGAAAGCTTAGAATAAACGTAATAAAAAATTATCCAAATGTTGGAGAATTTTTGTCTTTATTTTCACCTGAAATTAAAGCCAAAATACGACCTTTAGAACGGTTCATGATTAAACATAATAGACATTCATTATATATATATATATATATATATATATATATATATATATATATATATATATATATATATATATATATATATATATAATGAATTATTTTGAACATCAAGAGGCTATTCATGGTCGAGTGGTTAAGACAGTACCAGATCAAATGGGAGCTTCCCCTATGTAAATAGAGGTCGCAGGTTCGAATCCTGCTGGGTAGCATACATTTTCGAAATAAAATTTATCGTAAAATAATCAGGCCGGTAGATATAAATATAAAATACTGTTTAATTAAAAACAGAATATCTACTTAAATACGAGTATCGGTAAAAATAATGTTCAAAATAATTCATTACAAATTGTCGGTTGCTTATAACCAAGTTTCGTTAAAATATATATATATATATATAATGTTGAGATGGTAATGATGCATAATGTCAATATTGCTTTTTCATGTCGTTTATTGATAAAAAGGGATTTTGGCAAGCAGATTTTTGTTCGTAATGTGCTCGATATTGAGATACATATAAAGGATATATGGAGTTTGTCACCTAACTAAGAGTCATTTGAGTTTTCCTAACATCTGAAGACGACCGGTGCGTACAACGGACGAAATGTCGTAAATAGTGCAGCAAAGATGAAGACAATAGTCCGAATGTAAATAGTGTAAATATTGCCTCATCTCAGAGGTATAGACAAATACTGACAAGAAGTTTTTTTTTGCTAAAATTGCTGGTTAGAGCTCGTTATTAGTCATTTTCATTGCAATTTAATTATCTTTATTAAAAAAAAGTAATCATTAAAACAATTAATTTTAATCTTTAGAATTAAAATGAATTTTTAAAAGGGAAAACTAAAGAATTCCCATGGTAGATTTGTCTGCTGGGTTAAATAAAACTTTGTCATAAAGAGAGAAGAACAAGTAATTTTAAAATGGTATAAAACGCCTGATAGAAAAAGTGTATCTATTTATTCATTGTTACAAACGTTGAATTAACATTTCCAAGTTGAAGTTGTGTTTTCTCAGCCGATACAGTACTGATTGCGGACACGGAAAGGAAACTACAAGACCTCATACAGAAAGTAGCAGTGGAGAGTGACAAGAAGGGACTACAAATAAACTTTAAGAACACTGAGTGCATGGCCATCAGCAAAAGATACAACCCAAAATGCCAAATACAGATGGGGGATAACAGAATCAAGCAAGTACAAAAATTTAAGCACCTAGGAAGTGTTCTAACAGAAGAGGGAAAGTGCGACACGGAGATCCGAAGGCGAATTGGCATGGCAAAGGACGCGTTCCAGAAGATAAGCAAAATACTAACACAGAGGAAAATCTCAATAGAAACGAAGAAAAGAGTGCTAGACTGCTACGTGATGTCAGTTCTTCAATACGGCTGTGAATGCTGGACAATATCATCGAAAATGAGGACAAAACTGGAAGCAGCCGAAATGTGGTTCTACAGAAGGATGCTACGGATATCGTGGACTGAGCATGCAAGCAACGATGAGGTGTTGGAAAGAATGGCAACAAAAAGGAAATTGATGCTGAGCATCAGGAAGAGACAACTGAAGTTCCTGTGACATGCAATGAGGATAGAGAGCCTGGAGAACCTGATACTGACTGGTCAGATAGAAGGAAGGAGAGACAGAGGAAGGCAGCGGATAACATATTTGCAGGGTCTGATCAGGTGGATGACGGAACGGAGGCAAACATACTAAGAGCCACAAGGGATAGGGAGACGTGGAGAACCATGATCGCCTACGTCCTGATGGGACAGGGCACATAGAAGAAGAAGATTGCTAGGTGGTTCAACTTCTTCATCGTCTATGAAATGCGTGGGCGACTATGTCTGCTCGAAAGCACCTATCACTTACAGTTCCCTAGAATTTACAAAGCCCTCATCTCGTTCAGCTGTCTATTCGCATAAATTCGTCAAGTAAGTAAGCTGTTGACTTTTTCTATTTCTTTTCGATTTTTACGTGGGTCATTCAATAAATAAGCTGAATTTTTCGGTATAAGGACTTCTACAAGGGCTATTCAATAAATAAGGTGAATTTTTCAGTATAAGGACTTTTTTTTTTATTTTTCAACGTAGTCTCCAAGCAGTGTCACTCACTTTTCCCATCTGTGCACAAACTTCCGTATTCTCTCACCGTAAAAATCTTTGGACTGATGCCTCAGCCTATCGCTCACAGCAATTTTGACTTCATCGTCACTTTCAAACTTCGTACCTTTCGGGAACGGTTTCAATGGACCAAACAGATAAAAGTCGGAAGGAGCAAGGTTTGGGCTGTAAGGGGGATGAGAAAGCAGTTCCCAGCCCAGCTCGTTGATGGTCTACACCGTTTGGGCTGCTGTGACCGTCGAGTAGGCAAGGTCATCATGGACAATTTTGTGTGCCGTCCCAACAGATAGGCTCAAGGTCCTTGCAGTGTCATCCACTGTCACCCTTCGGTCAGACTGAATGAGGTCATTAACTGAATCGATCACCTCAGGAGATCTCACTTCTGTAGGCCTTCCAGGCCTGTCTTCACCCTCAACACTGCTTCGTCATTCCTAAAACAATTTAGCCCATTTGTAGAAATCTTTTTGGCTAAAACATATGGCACGATACACAGTTGACATTATCTTATGAATTTCAACTGGTTTGCACCCTTCAGTAACCAAAAACTTCATAACTGACCTCTGTTCAATCCTGGAGCATGCTTCTTGGTCGACCACCTTGGTTAATCTCCAAAACTCTCAAAGTTTTTTTTCAATTTGGAAAAATATTAAATCCCTTTGAAAAAGAAATAAAGGAAAAAAAAATTTTAAAAGTAAACTTTTATCTGTATTAGAAGTCCTGATACCAAAAAATTCACCTTATTCATTGAATGACCCTCGTATATATTATTTAAGTGTCAAATTATCCAAACCATTTTTAGTCCGTATGTCGAAGTGTCGTTCTTTTAGTTTCCACTTTCTTTAAAATTTCTTTGTTACCGCCATGCTCAGGCCATCGCATTTTGGCATCTTTCTATAGAATTGCATACGTGTTTTCTGCATTTTTCTTTTTTTCTATGAAATTTTAACTGGCGCGATGATGCTCAAATGGAGGCGGACAGTTGTTTATTTAATAGCGAATAATCATATCAGATCTTACGTGTGCTACTATGTCACCCAATACAATCTGCCGAATATACGTGTTTCCCCATCAAGCTTTTATTTTCTGGTGATATAGGATGTCTTGACTCCGAGTAAGATCATAAACAAGACGTGCGATAAGGCGGATGAAACTTCTTTTATGTTCAACGACCATCTAGCACACATTCTGTGTGAGGACGTAGAAATACACAGGATGGTGCCCGGGAACGCGATAATCCTACCAGAGAAGTGAAGTATTCATAATTCATTTCAGGATAAGGAAAACTAATGCGTTACGTGAATTATATCTGTTCGTTCAAAGCCCTGTTAGAATAATAGTTTTGTAGCTGATTACTTTAAAAATGGCTTTGGCTCTGAGCCGAAGAAAGATACGCACAAAAACGTCTTTCACTTTCCGAATAGTTTTGTCTTTCGTTTTAAAACTTACGAGAAAGCTCTACGGCAACAGGTTCAAACGTGGGGCTTGTGAGTAGTTGTAAATCTGCACGCAGGCAGCTTGTGATGGGGCACTGTTGGAAGTCAAGCGCCCGCAGTGCAAAGCAAACAAACGCTACAAGGACTGTCTCAAGGACACATCTAAGAATAGCAACATAGGCACAAACATTCGAGAAGATCTTGCATCTGAAAAGTTTAAATAGAATAAACTCAGGCTAGTCTTCCTGAAAGTAAAACACTGCGCCTCCTCGGGTTAACTCTCACAACAGATCTCAAGTGGAATGACTGTATAGAACCCGTAGCTAAATCCGCTGCTAAGAAAGTCGGTTCTCTGTGTAGGGCCAAGAAGTTTTTCCCGTCTGAAACAATCCTGCACATATACAAAGCAACCGTCCGCCCGTGCATTGAATACTGCTGCCATATCTGGTCGGGTGCTCCTGCTATCAACCTAAGGGCCTTGACAAAATCCAACAGAGACTGTGTAATGTGATCGATTCCGACTTGGCAGCTCGGATACAGTCACTGTCTCACCAGTGCAATGTGACTTCCCTGTGTCTCTTCTACAAATACTTTCACGGCTTCTGCTCCGATGAACATAGCTCACTAGTGTCCCAGATATATGAATTTACTTGAGCCACAAGATTAGCAACTAGGTTCCACCCTTTTACTGTGAAAAAGATAAAATGTAAACGCAAATTCTACTCCTTCAGCTTCTTTTCTCGCACTTCATGCCTGTGGAACTCCCTTCCGTTTACTTGCTTCCCCTACAGCTACAATCTCAAAGAATTTAAATATAAAGTAAATAGTCATCTCCTATCTTACTAACTTGCATCCTTTCTCTCTCTCTCTCATGGTCTCATCGGTATTCTCATCTTTCTCTTACTCACTTCGTGACATCACCAGTATTCTGTCACTCTTTCTCATAACTTTACCCCTGTGTAACCCCCTGCATAAAAGTGGCAGTATATTGCCTTGCTTGGAACGATACGATTATAAGAAAAACTGAGAAAGGAAACTACAAGACCTCCTACAGAAGGTAGCAGAAGAAGGAACTAGAAGTAAACTGCACGAAAACCGAATGCATGGGCATCAGTAAAAAGGGCAGCACAAAATGCCAAATACAGGTTGGGGATACCAGAATCAAGCAGATACAAAACTTGGGAAGCGTTATAACAGAAGACGGAAAGTGCGACACAGAGATCAGAAGGCGAATTGGCATGGCGAAGGAAGAATTCCAGAAGTTGAGTAAAATATTAAGAAACAGGACAATTTCGCTAGAAACTAGGAAGCGAGTACTGGATTGCTACGTGATGTACGTCCTTCAATATGGCAGTGAATGCTGGACAATACCATCAAAGATGAAGGAAAAACTTGAAGCAACTGAAATGTGGTTCTACAGAAGGATGCTGAGAATATCATGGATCGAGCATGTGAACAATGATGTGGTCCTAGAAATGATGGAAACAAAAAGGAAATTAATAGAGACAGCTGAAGTTCCTGGGACGCGCATGAGGAAGGAGGGCTTGGAGAATCTGATACTAACAGACCAGATAGAGGGAAAGAGTGACAGGGGAAAGCAACGGATAACATATTTGAAGGACCTAATCAGGTGGATGACGGAACGAGGATTGCATGGTGTAACAGGAGAAGGCGTGCTCAGAGCCACCAGAGATAGGGAAACGTGGAAGGCAATGATCACCTACGTCCTGAAGGGACAAGGCACATAGAAGAAGAAGAAAAACGATTATGGAAAGGAGCTAAAATCAAATGCGCGCTGCATGCAGATCTTAAGACACTTTTTGGGAGTATGTATTAAAACGACTCTCACCTGTACAGAATTTGGGCGTATACGCATTTATAACGCTAGCTGGAGACCCTACAAGATGACATCACAACCTATTGCTAGGATACGCAACCTTATGACTTCTTCAAGACGCTGTGAAGAGGCGCTGTTCAAGAGCTATAATATAAATCGCTCCCTATCTTCTTTCTTTTTTCTCTCGTTTCAATATAGCACGCGGTAGAATCAACACGAACCGGAACATTGTTTTGAGCATGGATATACAGTACTGCGCGAACATATTAGGACAAGGACTATTTTATCTTTTATGAGGCATCAAAATAAAGTTTAAAATCACCCCTGTCCTAACACTTTTGCACACTACCGAGAGTATTAAGGCAGGGGTGATTTTTCTAAAGACCTCACTGAAATTCAAATACAGGGTGAAAAGCCAAGTAAATTGCTAATAAATATTGATTATTTAAAACTAGGTGTAAAAGAAATGTATTAAAAAGAAGTTATATTTAATTTTTCCTATTTTCTATGAAACAAGTTTTTTGAAACTACTCATTATTCTATTATCCTTGGATATGACTGACATTTTTCTTATTACCCCCTCTTGAATTGATAAATCTAATGTTACTTCGCAAGACACATTTTGGGAAGAAATACAAGCTGCTTGGCAGGAGATACCATTAGATACATTGAAGAAGCTTGTGATGTCAATGCCTGACAGAATGAAGGCTGTAATCAAAGAAAAGGTAATTATACTAAATATTAAATTTATTTTGTAACAAGTATTTTTTCTTGTTAAAGCATTTGTTGAGTTAATCAAAATTACTTTAATTAAATTGTTTATTTTCTGTCAATATGCTCATAAAAGATGAAATAGTTCTTGTCCTAATACTTTTGCACAGTACTGTATATATATATATATATATATATATAGTAGGCGCGATTGGTAAATTGGCGGCATTATTTTATTATTTCAAAGCGAAAGGCTATTATACTAAATATTAAATTTATTTTGTAACAAGTATTTTTCTTGTTGTTGTTTTTTTTTGAGTAAATTGAATAAAATTACTTTAATTAAATTGTTTATTTTCTGTCAATATGCCTCATAAAAGATGAAATAGTTCTTGTCCTAATACGTTTGCACTATACTGTATATATATATATATATATATATATATATATATATATATATATAGTAGGTGCGATTGGTAAATTGTCGCCAATATTTTATTATTTAAAAGCAAAAGGCTATTATACTAAATATTAAATTTATTTTGTAACAAGTATTTTTCTTGTTTTGTTTTTTTTGAGTAAATTGAAGAAAATTACTTTAATTAAATTGTTTTTTTTTTTCTGTCAATATGCCTCATAAAAGATAAAATAGTTCTTGTCCTAATACATTTGCACAGTACTGTATCTTTCTCCTTACCGACAGAACAATCACGGACACAAACACTCGCACATATGTTCTACATTTTAATGACTTTTTTTTTTAATTACATGCATCCTAGCATAGTTTCTCCCGCTTCAACACTCATATAAAAACCCATGAAAATATTGCTTTGCTAAAATGCATTCCATTTCTTTTGCGTGTGTATATTTTGTTTGCAATTTTTTTAGTCTAACGAGAATAAATATTCAGTCAGTTAAGTGTCAGACGCTTTGGGCGATTATGTCTCAAAAGAGACATGACTGACCCGGCAGAAGATTATATAGCAGTAGGTTGCCATTGCTTTCTGCGGTAGACTGTTTGCCAGCCAAGGCTATAGACCCCTATCTGTTCTGTTATTTGACTCATAGCTAGAGAGGTAAACGATATATTATATTATAAAGTAGTAATTAGTGGGGGATCATTTTATTACTTCATAACAATATAAAACTTATCCCCAACTTTATGCCTAGCAGAAGCTTTAATCATGTTTTCAACTATTATATTCAGTCAGTCAGTTAAGTGACATACGTGATACACGCTTGGGCGATCATGTCTCGATAGAGACATGGCTGACTGATTATCCCGCAGTAGATTGCAATTGTTTCTGCGGTAGACTGGTTATCCGCCAAGAATATAGAACCCAATTTACCCTGTTATTTAACCCATAACTGGAGGAAAGAGACGGATTATTACCTTTCCCAGACGGATTAATACTTTACTCATTTAAGTGCCATACGGGATACACGCTTGGGCGCTTATGTATCGAAAGAGACAGTCATGTAACTTTCGAGACATGATCGCCCAAACCTGTATCACGTATGGCACTAAACAGATTGAGAATAAATATTGCAACAGAGCGCAGGTTACTCGCTGGATGTATGAGTTATCAGAGATGTCATCAGTGACAAGAAAATCAAGAAGAAAGTAATAAAATTCTTGTAATCAAACATGATTTGACTTTCTGATATCCTTATATATATATATATATATATATATATATAGCCACTATCTACACCAGAATATCCTCGTAGGAGGACTGGTTTAGTTGCCAATTTCGCGATCATGTGTAGTACTGCATCATATAGTTGTAGAATTACATTTCAATCTATCTGTAATGTGACTGATCCCGACCTGGTAGTCAAGATACAGTCACTTTCTCACCGGCGCATCGTGGATTCTCTGTGTCTCTTCTACAACTGCTTTCACGGTTTTTGCTCCGATGAACTTAGCTCTCTGGTTCCCCCTATGCATGAATTTGCTTGAGCCACAAGATTATAAAATAAGTCCCACCCTTTTACTGTGAAACCAATAAAATGTAAACGCAAATTCTACTCGAACAGCTTCTTTTTTGGCACTTCCGGCCTGTGGAATTTACTTCCGTTTCCCCGACAGCTACAATCTCCAGGATTTTAGGTGTAAAGTCAATAGCGATCCCTTATTTTGCTAACACACTCTCTCTCTCTCTCTCTCAAATGTTTCTTATTCTGTCCACTCCCCTCTCAGTATCTTAACCCTTCTCTTACCCACTTTCTGACACGCCGAGTCACTCTTTCTCATAACTTTCCTCCTATGTAACCCCCTGTTCACCAGGGAAAATAGACTGCCTTGCTTGGGGCGATATGATTATATAAAAAAGCTGACTATATACGGCGTCTTAACAAGCTAAACTATCTCAGATGGTCGTGCAATATTTCGTTCTAACAATAACCAAGAGATTCGTTCTTTGACTAGAAATGTGCGTCGAACTCGAAAACATGTCAGAACAAACTACCTGTGCAAACGGTGACACGATTTAAAGCTTGAAAGCTTCCATGATAAAATTAATTAAAAAATCAAAATGTAACGAGATTTTTTTAAAATTTACAAACTATATTTGATAAAGAAATCCTATTTGAAACTGACAAGTTAATTCGGATTAAAACTTTCTTACAAACTATCTGTTTGGAAAAATATATCTTTCGTGTTGCTCAATTAATTTTGGTTCTTTCACGAAGTCTATCAAAAACTTGCGATAATAATTCAGTCAGGAGTCAACCAAGCATTTACACTGATGAAAAAGGTTAGGTCACAGTGTCGGGCCAGGATGTTTTTTCCTCCTGAATCCATCTTGCAGATATACAAATCAACCATCCATCTGTGCATGGAATACTGCTGTTATATATGGTCAGGCGCCCCGCTGTTCATCTCAGTGTTCTCGACAGGCTCCAAAGGAGAATCAGTAATGTGATAGATACCGGCTGGGCAGCTCAGCTCCAGCCACTTTCTCACCGACGGGATGTGGCTTCCATCTGTCTGTTCTATAAATATTTTCATGGCATCTTCTCCGACGAACTTAAGTCATTGGTGCCCCTGCCACAGGTGTTTACTCGTGAAACCAGACTGGCAATTGGTTCCCACACATTAATAGTTAGAACAACCAAATGCAGACAACAATACTACTGCATCAGATTCTTTTCTCGTACTTCGAGCCTGTGGAACTCGCTTCCATATTTTTGCTTTCCTAAGAGCTACAACCTCCAGGACTTTAATGCAATGTCAATACCCATCTCTTAACCACTTGACTCTAGTGCTTTCTACATCACCCTGTATATCTTTTCCTTTCTCTCTACGTTGGCATCTGTCATCACACCTGTATTCCCATACTTCTATTGCTCCTTTCTAACTGATTCGTATTTCTCTTTACTCTCCTCCTATTTAATCTTTTTACTCTTATGTAGCCCCCTGCACATCAGTGGCGTTATCGCCCTGCTTAGGGTGAAACGATTAATAAATATATATGTATAATTAAACAGAACAAATTGGAAAGACCGCATATTCTAAAATATCATTAGAAATGCCCTTCGGTCCTGTTGAGATTTTTTCTAATACTGTCCGGAAGGCAATGCTTAACTTTCATCTCAACATTGCAAATTAAAACGAGGCTCAAGAGAAATAACCCAAGGTCAAGGTACCTTTTCAGAAAATGAAATTTAAAGTATGAATATTGTCCAGATATTCAAAAGTTTGTTGAGCCATTAACTTTTCTCCAAACCTCATACATTTATCTCTATTTCTATATGTAAAGGTGCTAGAGTCACTGTACATCAAATCCTGCAAGTCTTCTCTCTACAAACAGAGAGACTGCTGCTGGGTTTGAATGTCACTGGTCTCTAGTTTTCATTGCATATGTTTCTCTTCTAGACCCCATTAATCATCTTTTAATATACCTGTTTATTATTTCCAGAAAATAAACTTGATAAGACCTAGGATGAAACCTGTTTTTTTAGTTTTTAGTAAAAATGTCATGTAGTTTACACTTATTGATAGCTGATATATATATATAGTACTATATACTGTGCAAAAGTATTAGGACAAGAACTATTTTATCCTTTATGGGCTATATTGACAGAAATTAAACAATTTAATTAAAGTAAGTTTATTTGATTTACTCAACAAATGCTTTAACAAGAAAAATACTTGTTGCAAAATAATTTTAGTATTTTCTATAATAGCCTTTTGCTTCGATCACAGCCTTCAATCTGTCAGGCATTGACATCACAAGCTTCTTCACTGTATCTAATGGTATCTCCTGCCAAGCAGCTTGTATTTGTTCCCAAAGTATGTCTTGCAAAGTAACATTAGATTTATCAATTCCAGAGAGGGGAATAAGAAAAAAGTCAGTCATATCCAAGGATAATAGAATAATGAGTAGTTTCAAAATAAGTTGTTTAATAGAAAATAGGAAAAATTAAATATAACTTCTGTTTAATACATTTCTTTTACACCTAGTTTTAAATAATCAATATTTGTTACCAATTTACTTGGTTTTTCACCCTGTATAAAAATTTCAGTGAGGTGTTTAGGAAAATCACCCCCTGTCCTAATACCTTTGCACACTACCGGTAATGTGCAAAAGTATTAGGACAGGGGTGATTTTAAACTTTATTTTGATGCCTCATCTAAGCTAAACTTGTTTGTAAATGGAACTTTGTCTGTGTGTTTCCGTTACCTATAGACTCCGAAACGGCTGAACCAATTTTCTTGAAAATTTACACAGTTGTACCATAAGCGTCTGCAAGTGTTCTTAGCTAGGCTTTGTGTTGAGCTATCTCCGATAAATATCGAAAATTGACAATGGAAAAATCGGGTTATAGAAGGAGTGGTCCGATTTTAATCAAATTTGATACACTCATAGACAGAGACATAAGAAATAATATTCAGAAGTTTCAAGGTTTCAGTTTTTACAATAGTACAGAAAATCGATAATATATATATATATATATATATAAATATATATATATATATATATATATATATATATATATATATATATATATATATATAAAGGCAAGATGTTTATGTGTGTGTCTGTTTATCTGCCTTTATGTCTGTATTATTTCCAGCCGTTATATTTTAGTTTTTGATTCGGTTTTGGCTCTAAGTAGGTATAATTGTAGTTCTTAGTCTTAGCCATGATGCCATTTACTCAGAGGACTTATTTAGCCTTCAAAATTCAGTTTTCGACGAAAAAAATCTTATTTGATATCGATACCAGGAAATCAAAATTTGACTTACATCCATTCATGTTTCTTTTAGTCTACGTTTTCGCTGGAAACAACTATTGCTTTTAGTCTTTCGTGCCTGAAAGTGCTAAAAGCTCCAGGACCATGGATTAGTTTTAAAGCTTTCATTACACCCGAGCAACGCCGGGTATACTGCTTGTAAAAGATAAAACAGTTCTAATCCAAAAACTTTTGCACAGTACGATATATATATATATATATCAAATACGAAAGAATTAAATTTTTCTTTAATCTTTTGGATATTTCAAAGGGTGAATTTAAGACCTATCTCGACAGCGAGATTAAAGCATGATGGGAAAACAAATTTATTTGCTTGTGTGTGGCTAAGAGACGGAAATAAGAGTAAGGAAAAAGAAAAAGAAAAAGAAAAAGGGGCAGATAATTGCTAGATTTGGCACGTGGTTGACAGTATCAAAAAGAGACACAATAAAATAAATAAAAATAAAAATGGGAAAGAAACAGGTCTGAGGAAATTACGGCTTTTCAAGGAACACGAATAATGTTAACACCAAAACAAACATTAAACCTAACTTAAGTAAAAATTAAAACGATAGAACTAGAAAAAATAGATTTAAGAAAGGGAAGTTATTATTAATATATTCGAGAGTCTTTCAATAAATAAGTTGACGTTTTCGGTATAAGGACTTCTAATATAGATAGAAGCTTACATTTTTTTCAACCTAGTCTCGCAGCAGCGTCTCACAATTTTTCCATCTGTGCACAAGCTTTCGTATTCACTCAGCGTAAAAAATTTTGGACTGATGACTCAGTCATTTGCTCACAGCACTTTTGACTTCATCGTCACTTTCAAACTTCGTGCCTCTCGTGAACGCTTTCAGGGGACCAAACAGGTGAAAGTCTGAAGGGGCAAGGTCTGTGCTGTAAGAGGGGTGAGGAAGCAGTTCCCAGCCCAGCTCGTTGATGGTCTGCACCTTTTGGGCTGCTGTGTAATGCAAGACGACTCCATGTAACTGATAGCCCCTGCGTTTGTTCTTTATATCTTTCTTGACCAGTCTCAGCAGTTCAAAGTAATTGGCACTGTTCGCATGTTCCTTTTCTCAAGGAATTAAATGGTGATTAACTGATTCGATCACCTCAGGAGACCTCACTTCTGAAGGCCTCTCAGGTGTGTCTTCATCCTCAACACTGCTCTGTGTTTCTTTAAACAATTTAGCCCTCTTGTAGACAACTTTTTGACTGAAACATGTGGCACGATACAGTTGACATTCTCCTATGAATTTCAACTGGTTTGCACCATTCAGCAACCAAAAACTTGATAACTGACCTCTGTTCAATCCTGAAACAGACTCGCTTTCGACATCAGTGTCCACTCTTTTTTTACACACGCAATATTCCTAGAATTGAGCACGTTTACCCGTAAAAATTCTTCTTCTCCTTCTATTAGCCTTGTCCTTTCAGGACGTAGGCGATCATGGCCTTCCACGTCTTCCTATCCCTGGTGGTTCTTAGCACGCTTTCTCTTGTAACGTCTCGCAGCCCCCGTTCTGTCATGTGCCTGCTCAGGCCCTTCAAATATGTTATCCGTTGCTTTCCTCTGTCTCTTTTTCCCTCTATCTGGCCTGTTAGTATCAGGCTCTCCAAGCCCTCCTTCCTCACTGCATGTCACAGTAACCTTAGTTGTCTCTTCCTGATGTTCAATATTAATTTTCTTTTAGTTTCAGTTCTTTATACTATAAAATCATACTGTGTCAGGATCATAATGCATATATTTATTTATATATATTTATATATATATATATATATATATATATATATATATATAAATCCTTTCAGAATCTGGAGCTCCAGATTCTGAAAGGATTTCTCTATTGCTGAGGTGATGTGTTATCCCCCGTGGGGATCTTCATATCGAAATGGTCTTTCAACATCATTGAATTAATCCTTTTTTAATTTATATTTGCTCTGTAATATTTTATTACATGGAGCTCTCTTCCTGTATCAATTTTAATATTAAAATAAAATTTTTAATATTAATTAGGATCGGGTTTTTGGAATTTACCTTCCTGCTTTTTTCGTATGAATTAAAGTATGTGAATTAAAATATATATATATATTATGTTGAGTTGTGAAACTGTTTAGCGCCAAGCTTGTCGTTTTTTTCTTTTTTTTCACTAGTTTTATCGATAAACGGTATTTTAGCAAACAGGTTTTTTTATCGTAGTGCTCTATATTTGTTACTTTAACTGAGCAGGTATCAAAGTTTCGTGAGGACACCGTTATGATGTCTTCATACATTGCAGCTGCCCTGATGAATGATGAAACCTTAATCGTGTCCTCACGAAACTTCCAAGTCAGCATGAACCTGCTTAGTTAAAGTAAAAATTATATTGCATTAAAACTATATATATTTATATATATATATTCATATAGATGACAGTATATATATATATTCATATAGATGAATATATATATATATATATATATATATATATAGAGAGAGAGAGAGAGAGAGAGAGAGAAAGTAAGAGAGAGAGATTTTGGCAACCTGGCCGTCAACCATATTTATGATCAAAATTGCTGAATATGAAATTTGATATATGTAAATAATGCATAATATATACATGATAATAAAGACTGCAAAACAATTCAACTTAATTATACTTATGTCGCTTTGCTTTATTTAAGAAGTTTAGTGAATTGATGCTAATTTTGTTTGGGTTCTTTCACCAGGCCATCTCAACATGTGGCAGAACGTGTTTTGAATTCTTTTACGGGCACAGACGAGTACTTCAATTAATATATATATATATATAAAATTTATTTGTTTAAACATTATTTGTAATCAGTACTATTACTTGTGTATTTCGTTTTTTTTTTTCATTAAACATCATATTTATAAATATGACTCTACTGGTTTGAATATTTATCAAACTTTTATTTGGAAAAATTGTGTCATTCAATGTCTGTATATTACAGAATGTTCCGGAGATTATCAACATGGAATTAACAACCGAGATATCTAATTTATTTGTTTCTCGTTCGACAAGATTTGAACCTGCAACCCCTAAATAACATAGGAGAAACATTAGGGTCACAGTTTCGAATCCAACTGAATGAGAATCAAATAAATTAAAGTTGTTAATTCCATTTCTCTAATCTCCAGAACTTTCCGTAATATATATATATATATATATATATATATATATATATATACTACGCCTCACCGGTGACAGCCAAAATATAATATATTTTCTCTTCTGTTCAATATGTCCAAATAGTGGATATATTGGTGCATCTGGAAACAGTTTTTAATTCCGTTTTAATAATCATAAACTAAGCATACACCAAAACAGCCCTTATTCCCCCATAGCTGAACACTTCAATCAACCAGGACACACATTAGAAAACTGCAAATGTTTACTGATAGATTCCGATTTTAGTTCCACATACTCACGCAGAAAGAAAGAAAAATACTGGATTCTATTCCAATTCACCTGCTTTCTTAGAAAAACATGACATGGAAATTTAACATTAAATTCACTTTTAAAAATAATGGGATGTATTTGCGGTATAAAAATAAATGGTAAATCATACGTTTCAATACAAATCAAAATATAACTACTAGTAGTATCTAATGTCTATGTGTGTCCGTTACCTATAGACTCCGAAGCGGCTAAACCGATTTTCTTGAAAATTTACGCAGTTGTACTATAAGCGTCTGCGAGTGTTCTTAGCTAGATTTTGTGTCGAGGTCCTCCCGATAAATATCGACTATCGATAATCGAAAAAATCGTGTTATAGAAAGAGGGGTCCAATTTTAATCAAATTTGATACACTCATAGACAAAGACATAAGAAACGATATTCAGAAGTTTCAAGGTTGCAGTTCTTACAATAGCGCAGAAAATTGATAACATAAAAGGCAGGAATGTTTGTGTTTTTTGTCTGTTTATCTGCCTGTATGTCTGTATTTTTTTTCAGCCCTTTTATTTTAGTTTTTGCTTCGAGTTTGGCTCTAAGTAGATATAATTGTAGTTTTTAGTCTCAGCCATGGTACCATTTACCCAGAGGACTTATTTAGCCTTCAAAATTTAGTTTACGTCGAAAAAACCTTACTTGATATCGATACTAGGAAATCAAAATTTGACTTACATCCATTCATTTTTCTTTCATACTCTGGCTTCGCTTTAACTGGAAACAACTATTGCATTTTAGTCTTGCGTGCTAACCAACGTCCAAAGAGCCTGAGCTCCAGGACCATGGATTAGTTTTAAAGGTGGCATTACACCCGAGCAACGCCGGGCTATACTGCTAGTAATATCATAAATAAATATAGTTATAAAAAATTGGAAAATGATAAATAAAATATTTTTAAAAAATCTTAAAAATGATCTTAAATAATATTAATAAAAATGATTATAATACTATTAATAATAAATATAAAATATATATTAAAAAATTTTAAGCAATAATAACACTAATAATAATAATAATAATAATATTATTATTATAAAAGAAACCTTGTAAAGAAGCTAACATACACCAAAAATAAATGTATCATATAACATTGAAAAAAGAGGAAACAATAAAATCAAAATATATACACACACACATATATATATGTCCTGTTATTTAACCCATAACTGGAAGGAATACACGAATTAAAACCTTTCACAAAGGTATTTGCGCGTAAGTGAATGCAATGAATTCAGCTGGAATTCGAACTCGGCTCCCCGATTTCTCGTTCCGAGCCGATATCCAATGCACTACAATGCACATTCTAACGGAATTTACCTGACTTAAATACCAAATATTCTACGTTATATATATATATTGTCATCCACAGACAGATCTGTTTCTGTATCACATCTCATCAGTACGCTTAGATTCCGCTTGCTTTTTAACCACGGATTGAAACCCGACCGAATTGGCGTCAGTCGACGATTCTACCTCTGGGCTATGGGCGTTCGATGGAAAAAGGCAGACTTTTTAGCGCATATATTATCATTATACGCGCTCAATAGCTTGTGTTCTCTTATGCATTTTACTGAATGAGCGATGCGTACACGCCAAAGTAGCTACTGTCTACCATTCTTCCAAAGTGCTCAATCAGGGTGTGAGAGCGTAAATATATATATATATATATATATATATATATATATATATATATATATATATATATATATGAAACATGTTTCGTTAATATTTCTTAGACAAGAAGAATTTGATTTCCAGGCATCCTCAGCTCGCGAAGTTTGGAATAAACGCTTCTACTTTGCCAAAAGTACAATCACTACATCTTAAAGAGATGAAAAGATATTAACAACACTTAAAAACAACCCCACATGAAGAAATTCTAAAAACAAAAATATTCTGTTGTTCTTTTGAAATGATTTGTGAGCGTCTTTGTGGTTACCAACACTGTTTGTTTATAGATACGTAATTTAGAATAAAGCTCATTTTGTCTTTTTGCCTTGATAAAGTCCATCACAGGACGAAACGCGTAGGCGATTTAAAATACAGTTTTTCCTCTTGTCTTTATTTTATTTAACCATACATACATACATATATATATATATATATATATATATATATATATATATATATATATAGGTACGTGCATTAATAAATATACATATGTGTATACACTCATGCATACACACGTACACTACTGGCCATAATTATTAGGCAACCCAAGTTTTTTTTTAAATGATGTATTTCATACTATTTGTAGTATTTATTGCGAAGTGGATAATTCTAAATAAAAATAGAATGGTTCTTTTGTTATTATTACTTTGCAAAATTTTACAAGGCAAATAGCAACAATTTACCCATCGCATGCTGTAGATTTGCTATATATATATACACAACCCGCAATATTTATTAGGCAACCCCAGTTTTAAAAAAAATTATATATTTCATACTATTTTTAGTATTTATTGCCAAGTGGAGAATTCGAAATGAAAATAGAATAGTTCTTTTGTTAACACTGCACAATAACATGTGCATCAAATGAACTGTTCTGGTGTCCAGTTTTTTTGCTCTCTTCCCCATTCTAGTCTCTTCTTCTTATTGGCTGGCCGAAGCAAATGCTTCCTGGCTGCCTTTTACAATTTTTCGAAGTAGTAATAACAAAAGAAACATTCTATATTCATTTAGAATTATCCACTTGTCAGTAAATACTAAAAATTGTATGAAATACATATTTTTTTTTTAATGGGGTTGCCTAATAATTATGGTCGGTAGTATATATATAGAAAATCTACAGGGTGTGATGAGTAAATTGGCGCTATTTGCCTTGTAAATTTTTGCAAAGTAATAATAACAAAAGAACCATTCTATTTTCATTTAGAATTATCCACTTATGAATAAATACTGAAAATTGTATGAAATACATCATCTTTTTTTAAAAATGGGGTGGCCTAATAATTATGGCCGGTCGTGTATATCTGTTGCAACTATATATATGTTGCAAGGATATATATATATAGCTATGTGCATTAATAAATATACATATGGGTATACACTGAAGTATACGAACATACATATAATATTCAGATTTTGATAAAACAGTGTTCAATATTGTATAACAGAGCTATTCCTGGAAATTAAATCTTTCAATGTTAGGTTAGTATTTTTTAATTCATAAAAAGTAGTTATTTAAAAATAGTACCCTTATTAGTGATGTGCGTTGTGGTACAGTGGATATCGGCTCGGAATGAGAAACTGGGTAGTCGAGTTCGAATTCCAGTTGAATCCATTGTATTCACTTACGCGCAAATACCCTTGGGAAAGGTATTAATCCGTTTCTTCCTTCCAGTTATGGGTTAAATAGCAGGACAGATTGGGTTCTATAGCCTTGCTCGGCAATCAGTCTACCGCAGAAAGTAATGGCAACCTACTGCGGGATAATCTTCTGCCCAGTCAGTCATGTCTCTTTCGAGACATGATCTCCCAAGCGTGTATCACGTATGGCACTTTAACTGACTGACCCTTATTAGGGAACTATTTTTAAATAACTACTTTATATTTAACTTCCACGAACATCGAGTGAAACCTAAATACAAATTTCTTAAATATGCATTTTTTTATGATGCACCTGATGGTTAGGTATGAACTCCCGTTGTGTCTTCGACATTGAATAATTTGTGTGTGTTCGCGTGTGTGTGTTTCAGAAGTACACATGGGGCTCCCTTCATTATTAGCATTGATGCTTTGGCCCCGAAAATCCCGTCTGTCTCCAGGACAGTTTTCTTTATTAAAGATTTGCTGGAACGCATTTGCTTTTCCGTGGTTGAATGCGTAGAAAATAAAATATATCGGTTGTATTACCTGGCAATATCTAGACATTTTAACTACATAGATTGAAGTTCATGGCCGTATCTAACTACCAGGCACACCGAGCACGGGTCCAGGCCGATCAGTGCAAGCATAGTGAAAATCCGGGCAAGAAAAATGTCTTCGCCAGAAATCAGACTAAACAATTCACGAAGAAAGAAAGAAAGAAACAAACAAACAAACAAAGAAGCAAAGAAACAAAGAAAGAAAAACGAAGAAAACATCCGAATGAACGAAGTAAAAATCTGTTTATTTATTAATTTTGGGAGAAAAGAATGGTTCTACTCAAAAAGTGCGAAGCCGATTTCCTGCTTTCCTTCACGTTCTGTGTCTAATTTCCATTGGAATAGCCGAAAAAATCCGCAAGAAAATCACAGTTTCTGGAAACGAATGACACTGATGACGTCATTGTCAACTAATAAATCCGGGCAATTTTCTCTGTGCCCGGTGCTTTTTTTAGCACCAGCTACGGCCCTGGTGGAGGTTAGGGCAACTTGATGTAATTGACATTAATATAATAAACACTCTTCATTAGTTTGTTTGTTTTTTCAGTCAGGTATGAGAAGTTAGCTTTCTATTCGCTTAAATACTTAATTTTTGAGAATTTTCTTTCTAATTATGAAAGTAACGATAATTATGGCCGGTAGTGTATTTCTGTTGCAACTTTGGTAAACATATCTGTTAAAATCAAATGTCATAGTTATTTCTATTGTTACGCAATTAGACTATAATTTATCTATCCCACCCTATATATATATATATATATATATATATATAGGGTCGGATAGATAAATTATAGTCTAGATTGTGCAACCCGAGAATACTAGCTCTGTCCTTTTCCACTTTGTGCCCGTTGTTAACCTAAAACCCCTCCACACTCTAACTCAAGGCCTTCGCCATTTGGAAAAAACAATGTCACTGACGTGAGGTAAAGTCTCTATTAGAGATCCTATGTCGAAATGTACATCCGACACCTTTGAATTTTGAAAATTTTCTCTAATTAATATATATATATATATATATATATATATATATATATATATATGTAAAAATATAATCAGGACAGAATAGTTAAATAAAATAAAGACAAGAGGAAAACTGTATAATTTTCACAACTAAAGGTGAGATTGGGAAAAATCTGGGCGTAAACTTATGCTCCGGCAGCACTGGATAGCGGCGCTCTCGAGAACCCTTCCTCTAAACAAGACTTGTGGAAATTATACTAAAACAGACTAACATACATAATAAAAATTTCAAAGAAAAAGTTTGAATTCTCTTCATTTTAACATCTCGAGACTTTGCACGACACCTGAAGGAATTCTAAAACAGACTAACACACAAAATAAACAGTTAAAAAAAGCGGTCAAATTCCCTTCATTTTAATATCTCGTGACTTTGCACTACACATGAAGAAATTCTAAAAACTGAAATATTCTGTTAATCTTTTGAAATGATTTGTGAGCGTCTTTGTGGTTGCCAACACTGTTTGCTTATAGATACATAATTTCGAATAAAGCTCATTTCGTCTTTTTGCCTTGATAAAGTCCATCGCAGTACGAAACGCGTAGGCGGTTTAAAATACAGTTTTTCCTCTTGTCTTTATTTTATTAAACCATATATATATATATATATATAAGTTTTATGATAAGTAATGTTTTTTCAACAAAAAGTTAAGAAATATCTCACTGAAAGTATTGTCTATCACCAGCCACTATATTTTCCCATCTTTCTGGCAGCATTTGAATTATACGTCGGAGTGAAGCACACATCTTTCGAACCATTTTTTGGCATCTTCAAATTTTGAGTAAAAATGCTGATCAGCCAGGCTATGTTCCATCGATCGGAACAAGTTGTACTCAGGTGGGGAAATGACTGGTGAATAAGACTTCCCATTTAAGCATTTCCAAGTTTTCAAGTAAATTATCACTCGTTTCACAAGATGTGGTCTAGAGTTGTCAATCTGCAAAAATCCCTTTGTCGTGTCTCTGCTCGTATCGGAGACGTTTTTTCTTCGATGCTCAACTTATCAATTGTAGTCGATAGCGACATCTCGTGATGATGATTTCGGTCTGTTTGAGAAGCTCATAATAACCTACAGCCAGCTGATCCCAGCAAATGCAGAGCAGGAATTTCTTCAGTGCGCCGAAGCGTTCTTTATCTTCAACATTAAAGTCCCTTTTTTTTTTTGAAAACGTCTAAACCAATCTCAGCATGTTTTTTTACGACAGACCATGGTCACCCTCAGCGCATGGCCATCGTAAAGTCTCAACAAGAATTCTCTGTTCTTCGGCTGCAGTTTTCTTTGAAAAACGTAGGGCCGTAGAATTCGTCGATAACATTTTCTTTGGTACGAAATCCGAGACATGTTCAACGCTATGAATAATAATATTTACATTGATGTACACTGAATGTCAAGCTTGCTTATAGACTCGTTGCAATCTGAAACTACAAGCACATAGTTCTGGGAATGCTACCGTTTGGAAAACAACCATAACTTATTCAAGGTTATAATATATATATATATATATATATATATATAGTCTTCCGCAGACAGATCTGTTTTGCTGTATCACAGCTCATCAGTACGGTTAGACTCCGAGTGCTTTTAATCCAGGATTGAAACCCGAACGAATTGGCGATAGTCGGCGATTCTACCTCTGGACTATGGGCGCTCGGTAGAAGAAGGCAGACTTTTTAGCATATACATTATCATTATACACATCCAATAGCCAGAGTGCTCTAATTCATTACGGAATGAGCGATGTATATATATTCAGTAATCTTTGTTTAATATATGAATAACTTTCTAAATCTAATATTTTTTTTTAAACGTAGAAATTAAAATTAGCAATAAAAATAAAATTAATCTAACAGTCGCTTAATAATATTGATCTAAATTTAATCAAATAATAATACTAATGCCCCCAAAAATTGATTTTTGAGTTTGGTCATATATTCTTCAAATTAGAGTTTACGTTATTCTGATTGGTCGGCACTGTCTTCGCAACACTGACTCCCTGATTAAGGCGGTTTGGCTTGTTTTGAACCTTTTAAAACCCATGAATTGAAATGAACCTCATCGCTTGATAAGACACAATTAATGTCGAAACAAAATAGCTACTTTTGTAGTGATATTATGACATATTCATGTTTTAATTTCTGAATAAATAATATTAGCTCTACTTTGTATTGAGCATTTTTTTAAGAATAGCATTTCTTTGGATACGGAATATTATTCCATCCATACCTGCCTATGCTAACATCAACTATAAATAGGGCCAGAATGTGCTGATCGTGTTTGGTAAAAAAAAGTTCCTATAATTCTAGATTCAGTAACCTGGTTAGCAACGTTCTGACACAACCCATATCTATCTATCTATCTATTTTTACCTCTCTCTCTCTATATATATATATATATATATATATGTGTGTGTGTGTGTGTGTGTGTGTGTGTGTGTGTGTGTATGTGTGTGTGTTTGTGTGTGTGTTGTGTGTGAGCATCGGCTGAAAAAATTGCTTATATGCTGATCAAGATACTTGCATGGAATATGACCAAGTGATGTATATCTTTCAAAGTAGTCACTACTTGCGATCCATATATTTTCCTGAATTGTTTTTTCGATTTTTTTTCTGATTAATTTTTAGGAAATCGATCGCCGTTAATCGAAAATGTAGCAAGTTCACTGATTTCGAAAAACTATGAAGCATAGAACTCAGTAAATATTTCTAATGGTATTCCGGAAGAAATTTACTAAACACTGTCTCGACGAGGTTCATTGACTCAATAATATTATCAAATATCAATTTATTATAGAGACTATAAAATTAATGAGACTATAAAATTTGTCTTTTTATCTTGCGTTATTTATTCATATTTTGTTCATTAAGGAAACGATGCGCGTTGGGGTGCAGTGGATATCTGCTCGAAGGGTCAAATCGGGGAGCCGAGTTCGAATTCTAGTTGAATTAGTTGCATTTACTGACGCGCAAATAACTTTTGGAACTCTATCAACGCAAAGGTTTTGTCACTAGTATTTATATATCGGGACTAAAATCTAATTGGTTTTTCGAAATTTCTGTGGTGAGAGGGCCTAAGAATATTTAGCAGGTTAGCCGAAAAGTCTAGCAAATTCAATTCTTAATAAAAGAAAATGCCCATATATATATATATTTGTGGGTGCATATATATATATATATATATAGGTGTATATATATGATATATATATAGGTGTATAATAATGATATATATATAGGTGTATATATATGATATATATATGATATATATATATAGGTCTGTAAATATATATATGTGTATATATGCATATATATACAGGTGTATATATGTATATACATATATATATATATTTATAGGTGTATATATATATGTATATATATAATATATATAGGTGTATATATATGATATATATATATATATATAGGTGTATATATGCATATATATATATATATATATATATAGGTGTATGTATATATATATATATATATATATATATATATATAGGTGGATATTTACTTTTCTCCCCCACTTGAGAGAGATGTGACGCAAGGTCTTTTTTAACGTGGGGAACCTGAGCGCGTACGACCATATATATATATATATATATATGTGTGTGTGTGTGTGTGTGTGTGTGTGCGTGTGTGTGTGTGTTTGTTTGTGTGTGTATATATGATATATATATAGGTGTATATATATATGATATATATACATAGGTGTGTATATGTATGATACATATATATATATATATATCATTTACACGATAAAAATGTTTTCACATATGCTATATACATAAAAAATACTCAGTAGTATAGATAAAGCGTGTGTAAATGTAAGTGGACACTGAGATGAACACCAATTGGAGACAGTCTGTTTCCTCATTGAATTAAGGAAACCCGCATGTATGTTATGTTAAACAACTGATATTTAAAATAGCTAAGTACATCAACATAAAGAGGATATGTCGGCGTGGAAGCGGTAATCTTTCAAATTAAATGAACATTCTTGCTTTGAAAATCTGACTATCTAATCTGGAATTTTAATTAAGATTCGAGGCACTGGGATGATTATACAACTGTAACAACTACCACACTATTTTTGATATTTATCATAATTAAATTAGTTTGACGCAAGTCTAAAAAAGCAGAGCATATTTGAAAACCAATGTCTCTATAATAGTAATACTTGGCAATGTTATTTTACTAACTATTGCTCGACGTCGATGGACAGACAAATGAATGCTGATTTATTCCGCACATGTTGAAAGGACATCTGTTTCCGACATTTGATATTAAACAAAATGAGAAGCGAGGAAAATAAAAGTCACATAAAAGAGTACACGACTGTTCGGTTAGCTTCTGTGATTTAGCTAGACGGTGAGATGGGTTTTCGACAAAGGAATACTTCAGAGTGATTTATTGTGCAAGACTTAACAGCTGAGTTAGTTACCGGTTGTTCATTTTGTGACTCTAACGATCCACGAGATGAAAATCTATTCTATCATCAAAGCTTCGATTCTGCCAGTGAGTTTCCTTTCTTTAAGAAATATTAGAATCGTCACGTATTGGGACACAAGGCTGAAAATAGAGAGAACGAGAAATGAAGAGTCAGACAATGAGAAGTGAGACAGAGAGAGTGAGAGAGAGCCTTTCTTTTTTTATATACATACGGCTCATAATTCGTTCTATTTTTATTTCTATCAATATCACAAATGTTCCAATCTCTTTAAATCTGTATAAACTGCGTTGTGGAGCAATGGATATCGGCTCGGAACGAGAAATCGTGGAACAGAGTTCGAATTGCAGTTGAATTCATTGCATTCACTTTCGTGCAAATACCCTTGAGAAAGGTATTAATCCGTCTCTTCCCTCCAGTTATAGGTTAAATAATGAGACAGATTGGGTTCTTTAGCCTTGGCCGGCAACAAGTCTACCGCAGAAATTAATGGCAATCTACTGAGGAATAATTTTCCGCCCAGTCAGTCATGTCTCTTTCGAGACATGATCGCACAAGCGTGTTTCACGTATGGCACTTAATTGACTGATATTAATATATTTCACGACTTTAGTCTATTGATACCTATCAATAGAGATTTATCTCTTTCACTCTCTCTCTCTCTATATATATATATATCAAACTGTTGATATTTATCTATCTATGTCTGTTGGTATCTATCTTTTTATTTATCTCCTAGTACCAAACTATCTATCTCAGTCTGTTTACATCAGTCTATCTCTCTGTATCTATCTATCCCAGATTTTTTTACGTCCTTTGCAATATTATGTAATTATATACATAAATATATAATGTATGCATGGACGCATACCTTTATGGGTGCGTATCCAAGGGGTTAGATCGTTCGGTTTCAAACGATAAATGCCGGGTTCGAATCTTTTTATGTTCGATTGTACAGAGAGGTGATTTCTTGATGTCATCGGCCAGAGACACACTCAAAAATTGCCTCAAAAGTATACCACTGGTGAATCCAAAATTTATGAGTCGAAGATTTATAAGTCGAAGAAAATGTTTGGCAGTTGTGGATACTTCTGCTAGTAAGAAGACACAATCCATCGTGACCGAGAGTGTGAACGTATTGGCCGTGTTTAAAACATGTTTGACATAAACTTACGCAAAAACTCTGGGTCAGCTCTGCTAAACACAGTTGCAGTATAATCTATAAGTGGTTTCTCTGGGTATTGAACAAAGAGAAAATGTGCCTTAACAGGTGGCTGCAATATCGATTGACTAACCCCCATAGCACGCGTGTGGAATCAGAAAGGAATTAACATTATGAATTGCACTGTGCCACTGAATCTATCTATCTATCTATCTATCTATCTATCTATCTATCTATCTATCTATCTATCTCAGTCTCTTCATATCTATCTATCTATCTATCGATGTTATTCTGTTCATATCTATCTATCTATCTATCTATCTATCTATCTATCTATCTATCGATGTTATTCTGTTCATATCTATCTATCTATCTATCTATCTATCTATCTATCTATGTTATTCTGTTCATATCTATCTATCAATCTATCTATCTATCTATCTATCTATCTATCTATCTCTCAGTCTCTTCTATCTATCTATCTATCTATCTATCTATCTATCTATCTATCTATCTATCTATCTATCGATGTTATTCTGTTCTATCTATCTATCTATCTATCTATCTATCTATCTATCGATGTTATTCTGTTCATATCTATCTATCTATCTATCTATCTATCGATGTTATTCTGTTAATATCTATCTATCTATCTATCTATCTATCTATCTATCTATCTATCTATCTATCGATGTTATTCTGTTCATATCTATCTATCTATCTATCTATCTATCTATCTATCTATCTATTGTCATTCTCATAGACACCTGTTTCTCTGCATAGAGAAAGAGAAAAGAGGGATAGAGAGATTGGGGAATGGATATCAGTAAATATGCATATGGATATACACACAATGACACGTTCTTTTTTTAAATCATTTCACCCCAAGCCTCACCGTCACTGGTACGCAGGGGCTTACATAGGAGTAAAGTGATGAGTAAGAGAGACATATATAGATATTTTATCTGGTGTTAATAAAATAGTGCTCGATGTAATATAACAGAGCTATAATATATATATTAAAAATTTACATATTATCCTACGTTTATAGCATGATTCCGAGTTTTATGTTCATCCTCTGAGCAATCAACAGGTGAATATTATAAATTCTTTTCTGAGCGTAGTATTATATATATATATATATATATATATATATATATATATATATTCGTGACTGTCGGCTCAAAATCAGCATACTGAAGTTGGATCTGTAAAGTACTGATTTTGGGAAGCGAATCAAGTTTTACACTCTCACACCTTGATTGACCACTCTGGAAGAATGGTAGACTTTGAAAAGCAGTAGCTACTCTGGCATGTACGCATCGCTCATTCAGTAATGAATTTGAGCACTCTGGCTATTGGGCATGTAGAAATGATAATATACGCGTTAAAAGTCTGCCTTCTTCTACCGAGCCCCCATAGCCCAGAGATAGAATTGCTGACTGGCGTCAATTCGGTCGGGTTTCAATCTTGGGTTAAAAGTAATCGGAGTCTAACCATACTGATGAGCTGTGATACAGCGAAACAGATCTGTCTGCGGATGACTATATATATATATATATATATATATATATATATATATATATACTCGTTCCGAGTCGATATCTGCTGCGCCACAACGCACACCCGAAAAAACAACGGCTATATGTATAAGTCCAAAAGAGCAATTACCACTTCTTGGTTTATTTTTCGTATCATTGAATAAGAATACAGAAATTTTCAAAAATTATGACTAAAATCATTCTCATCGTACTTCAATTTAGTCAAAAGCTTAATATATAATAAATATTATCAAACTGGCGTGTGTGTTGTGGTGCAGTGGATATCGGTTCGGAACAAGAAATCGGAGAGTCGAGTTCTAACTCCAGTTGAATTCCTTGCATTCACTTAAGCGTAAATACCCTTGGGAAAGGTATTAATCCATCTCTTCCCTCCAGTTATGGGTCAAATAATGAGACAGATTGGGTTATATAGCCTTGGCTGCCAACCAGTCTACCACAGAAAGTAATGGCAATTTACTGCGGGATAATCTTCTGCCCAGTCAGTTATGTCGCTTTCGAGACATGATCGCCCAAGCCTGTATCACGTATGGCACTCAACTGACTAATTATCTCTCTGACAGCCAATATTATTATCATGTTCTTGACTTTTTCTTTAGATTCAGTTAAATATGTATATATACTAGATAATTTGTTAACTTATTTGAGAACATTGTTTCTGTACTACATTAGTCAGTACAGCTTCATATGTTGCTGCTAGAGCCTTTTTGTGAAACTTACCTCCCTTTGCCACCACTTCGTTGTCATTTGTATTTCTTTTCTTTTCACAAATGAGTTAACATAGTCAAAAATATTTTATAGTGATAATTTAAATAATTTACACAGCCATGGTTATGTGAGTCACTTTGATGTATGTCTTCTGCACATCCAGCAATAATTCATACTTAAGACAATTTTTGCACTTTTCAAATTATGTATTTTACAAAATTTCGGGTAGACTAGACTGATCCATGCTAATGGTGGGTAGGAGCGATTGTCTGTGATGATTTCTTCTTCTATGTACCCTCTCCTTTCAGGACGTAGGCAATTATGGCTTTCCACATCTCCCTGTCCCTGGTGGCTCTTAGCACACTTTCTCCTGTTGCACCATGCAACCCTCTTTCGGTCATCCACCATCTATCCTTACTTAATCCAGCTCAGATACAGTCACTTTCTCACCGGTGCAATGTGACTTCCCTTTGTCTCTTCTACAAATACTTTCACGGGACTATATAAAGACCTCGTCACACGGATTCGCCAGTAGCAGGAATCGAGGACAACATTGAAACTTACCTTCAAACGTCAATCAAATAAAAAGATGGGTAAACCACCACGAGGACGGAAAGTTTGTTTTTTTTAATCATCTCACCCCAAGCAAGGCATTCCACTGCCGCTATTGCGCATGGGGCTACATAGGGGAAGGTAAAGAGAAGGAGTGGTTAGACATAGGGAATGTCAGGAGGAAGGTGACAGATGAGTAAGGATAGCGAGGATGAGGGTTGGGCAGATGGGAAGAGTGTTTGATAGAATGGGAGCAGGTTAGTGTGTTAGGAGGTGTCTATTGACCGTACATTTAAACTCCTGGAAATTATAGCCGTCGGGGAAGCAATCATTTGGAAGAGAATTCCACAGTCGGGAAGTGCGAGGAAAGAAACTGTTGGAGTAGAAGTTACGGCTGCATTTTATCGGTAAAAAAGTCCGACACAGAGATCCGAAGGCGAATTGGTATGGCGAAGGAAGCATTCCAGAAGTTGAGCAAAGTATTAAGAAACAGGACAATTTCGCTAGAAACAAAGAAGAGAGTACTGGATTGCTATGTGATGTCAGTTCTTCAATATGGCAGTGATTGCTGGACAATATCCTCAAAGATGAAGGAAAAACTTGAAGCAACTAGAATGTGGTTCTACAGAATCATACTGTATATAAAGTGGGGGATCAATTCCATATTACAATCAATATATATACTGAACTGTCACTTTGTGGTCACCGCAGTTTCTATACATTTATATTCCTGAGATTCAAAAGCACAGGTATGCAAAGCCAGAAGTTGAGTAAGGTATTAAGAAACAGGACAATTTCGCTAGAAACAAAGAAGAGAGGACTGGATTGCTATGTGATCTCAGTTCTTTAATATGGCAGTGAATGCTGAACAATATCATCAATGATGAAGGAAAGAATTGAAATAACCGAAATGTGGTTCTACAGGAGGATGTTGCGGATATCATGGATCGAGCATGTGAGCAATGATGAGGTTTTGGAAAGGATAGAGACGAAATGGAAATTAATACTGAGTATCAGGAAGAGATAGCTGAAGCTCCTGGCACATGTAATGATGAAGGTGGGCTTGAAAAGCCTGATACTAACAGGCCAGATAGAGGGAAAAAGAAACAGGGGAAAGAAGCGGATAACATATTTGAAGGACCTGATCAGGTGGATTACCGAAAGAGGGTTGCATGGTGCAACAGGAGAAAGCGTGCTAAGAGCCACCAGGGACAGGGAGATGTGGAAAGCCATAATTGCCTACGTCCTGAAAGGAGAGGGTACATAGAAGAAGAAATCATCACAGACAATCGCTCCTACCCACCATTAGCATGGATCAGTCTAGTCTACCCGAAAGTAAAACACTGCCCCTCCTCGGGTTAATTCTCACAACAGACCTCAAGTGGAATGACTATATAGAATCCATAGCTAAATCCGCCTACTAAGAAGGTCGGTTTTCTGTGTAAGGCCAGGAAGTTTTTCCCGTCTGAGACAATCTTGCACATATACAAGTCTACCATCCGCCCGTGCATTGAATACTGCTGCTATGTATGGTCGGATGTTCCTGCTACCCACCCAGGGGTCCTTGACAAAATCCAGCAGAGAATCTGTAATGTGATCTATCCTTACTTAATCCAGCTCAGATACAGTCACTTTCTCACCGGTGCAATGTGGCTTCCCTTTGTCTCTTCTACAAATACTTTCACGGCTTCTGCTCAGACGAACTTAGATCACTGGTAACCCCCATACATGAACTTGCTCGAGCGACAAAATTAGCAACTAGGTCCCACCCTTTTTACTGTAAAATCAATAAATTTTAAACGCAAATTCTACTCCATCAGCTTCTTCTCTCGCACTTCCCGCTGGTGGAATTCCTTTTACTTGCTTTCCCGACAGCTACAGTATTCCGTTTACATGCTTTTCCGACAGCTACAGTCTTCAAGAATTCAAAGGTAATGTCAGTAGACATCTCCTATCTCACTAACTTGCATCTTCTCTCTCTCTCTCTCTCTCTTGTTCCTTTCTTCGTCCACTTTACTCTCATCAGTATTCTCATTCTTCGCCTACTTTTTTCCTGACACCCCCTATAACCTGTCACTCTTTCTCATAACTTACCTCCTATGTAAACCCCTGCAAAACAGCGGCAGTAAAATGTCTAGCTTGGGGCGATATGATTATAAAAAAAATTCTATACTATTCTAATGTGGTTATAAAGTGGGGGATCACTTCTACATTACAATCCGTATATACATTGATCCCCCACTTTATGGTCACGGTCAGCTTACTCTTAACCAGTTCCTGAACACCCCCTATATAACCTGTCACTCTTTCTCATAACTTACCTCCTATGTAACCCCCTGCAAAACAGTGGCAGTAAAATGCCTTGCTTGGGGCGATATGATTAAAAAAAAATTTATACTATTCTAATATGGATATAAAGTGGGGGATCACTTTTACATTACAATCAGTATATACATTGATCCCCCACTTTATGGTCAGAGTCAGCTTACTCTTAACCACTTCCTGAACACCCCCTATATAACCTGTCACTCTTTCTCATAACTTACCTCCTATGTAACCCCCTGCTCAACAGTGGCAGTAAAATGCCTTGCTTGGGGCGTCAACATTATCAAAGAATTTGGGGGGTTAGAAGCGAATTAACTACTCTCAGTGATTTTGCAGAACCAAACAATTCAATTGAACAAGTACTGTTCCCATTATGACCAACTGATAAGAACACACGAAAAAGAACACTAGAAAAGTAATATTTCATCACGATATAGCATTATCTCAATTTTTTTTTTTCTTTTTGTCGGCTAGAAAAAAATCATTCCACCACGTCTGAAAACAACTTCTGCTCAACTGGTGTCATCGTGATAATATATTGCACCCTGGGGTTATAATTTATTCTCGTCTTTGCAGGATTGTCTAAATGAAAAAGTAATCAATTCGATAAAAGACTGCAAAACCCACCGCCAACAGTTCTTTTCCGAGAAAGTTAAACAATTATAAGATAAAAAAAATATTATCATGTTACTTGAATGACGATCGGAGTAGAAAACGGTCGAAATATATTGGTCAATGAATTTAATATGGAAGAGAAATGGTTCCGTTTTATATAATAAACCAGAATAATGTTTTTTTACAAATTTATTTGTATTTACTAAGCTTTTTTTAATCGTAAACAAGATATACATTTTTTACGGTATATCAACCCGTTGAAAGTTATTTAAAGCTAGAATTATTTTTAGATTACTTCATTATTAGATTAGATGTGCGTTGTGGTGCAGTAGATATCGACTCGGAACGACAAATCGGAGTGCCGAGTTCGAATTCCAGTTGAATTCCTTGCATTCACTTACGCACAAATACCCTTGGGAAAGGTATTAATCCGTCTGTTCCCTCCAGTTATGAGTTAAATAATAGGACAGATTGGGTTCTATAGCTTTGGCTGGCAATCTACCATAGAAAACAATAGCAATCTACTGCGGGATAATATTCTGCCTAGTCAGTCACATCTCTTTCGAGACATGATCGCCCAAGCGTCTATCAATTATGGCACTTAACTGACCGACTAAAAAATAATAGTTGGAATCATGATTAAGGCTTCTACTGCTCATAAAGTGGGGGATCGGTTTTCTATTGTTATGAAGTAATTAACTGATCCCCCACTAAATACTAAGTAAAAATATAATACATCTCTTCACACTATAGCTATTAGTCAAAAGACAGGACAGATGGATTGCCTTGGCTGGCAATCAGTCTACTGTAGCAAGCAATGGCAAACTACTGTGAGATAATCTTCTGCCTAGTCAGTCATGTCTCTTTCAAGACATGATTACCCAAGCGCGTATCAAGTATGACACCTAACTGGCTGATTATTATTAAATTATTAAATGTATTTTGAAGATAATAATTTATTAATGCAAGTCTGACTGATTAAACCTTTGCTGATTGAGAAGAGGGGGGATTCATACGTAATCAATTGATAAACAAAAAAATTATAACATGGATATTAATTTTGTGATCAATTCGATATTACAATCAATCTGATCTATCACTTCATGGTTACAGAATTTATGTACATACTAGCAGTATAGCCCGGCGTTGCTCGGGTGTAATGAAAGCTTTAAAACTAATCCATGGTCCAGGAGCTCAGATCCTTTAGACGTTGGCACGAAAGACTAAAAAGCAATAGTTGTTTCCAGTTAAAGCAAAACCATAGACTGAAAGAAAAATGATTGGATGTAAGTCAAATTTTGATTTCCTGGTATCGATATCAAATAAGTCTTTTTCGTCGTAAACTGATTTTTGAAGGCTAAATAAGTCCTCTGAGTAAATGGTATCATGGCTGATACTAAGAACTACAATTATACCTACTTAGAGCCAAACCTGATGCAAAAACTAAAATAAAACGGCTGGAAATAATACAGACATAAAGGCAAATAAACAGACATACACACAAACATCTTGCATTTTATATATATATTATCGATTTTCTGCGCTATTGTAAGAACTGCAACCTTGAAACTTCTGAATATCGTTTCTTATGTCTTTGTCTATGAGTGTATCAAATTTGATTAAAATCGGACCACGCCTTCTATAATCCGATTTTTTCGATTATCAATTTTCGATATTTATCGGGAGTACCTCGACACAAAACCTAGCTAAGAACACTCGCAGACGCTTATAGTGCAACTGCGTAAATTTTCAAGAAAATCAGTTCAGCTGTTTCGGAGTCTATAGGTAACGGATACACACACACACAGACAAAGTTCCATTTATAAATAAGTTTAGATGTATTCCAGAGAATATAAATAACTCTAAAATACATTACTGTTCATCTAATCAATATTTCATTGATTGGTTTAGTCGTTTTTTACGGCTTATCAACCCTTAACAAGTTATTTAAAGCTAGAAAATTCCTATTGAGAGATAATAACGGTTTAGGAGGGTCAATCTTACTAATTAACACACAACTGGCCGGAAGTGATGGATTCATACCTTCTTCAAGTGCATTCGTAGGTAAGTGAAGATAACGAGCAATTCCTATACATTATTCATTACACCACATCTAAGCTGACAGGATCTGATATTTCAAAGCGGTCAATAATCTCGGTAATGACGAACCTCGACGCTGTTTATAACTTCGTTGATCGTACGAAAGAGGCGTTCCAACATGATGCGGCTGTAAGCCGTGATCTCTCGGTAAGGAACGAAATCACAAGTTTAGAATTTGTCAGGTAATCTTCTTTGATCGTTTGCTTCAAAGCGATGACATTTCCCTATGACAACTGCCAAATTCCTTCACACAAATACCACAAGCAGATTATAATTCACAGTTTACACAGGATGTAGGAATGGTTTTTTTTCGTTAGTGAATTCAAAGAAATAATTTATTCAATTTACTGATTTTATGCTTTTGTTTGCTCTACAACTGTTGCTGTACTAGCAGTATAGCCCGACGTTGCTCGGGTGTAATGAAAGCTTTAAAACTAATCCATGGTCCTGGAGCTCAGACTCAGCCTAAAGAATATTTGAAATAATAAAATAATTGCGAAAATTTACCAATCGCACCTAGTATATATATATATATATATATATATACTAGCAGTATAGCCCGACGTTGCTCGGGTGTAATGAAAGCTTTAAAACTAATCCATGGTCCTGGAGTTCACACCCTTTCGACGTTGGCACGAAAGACGAAGAAGCAATAGTTGTTTCCAGTTAAAGCGAAACCGTAGACTGAAAGAAAACTATATAAACTGATCCCTCACTTTATGACCATAGTCATCCTTCTCTTAGCCACTTCCTGGCACTCCCTATAATCTGTCACTCTTTCTCGTCACTTTCCCCTATGTAACCCCCTTCGCAATAGTGGCAATGGAATGCCTTGCTTGTGGTGAAATGATTATATGTATTTTAAAAAATATATATACTGTTATAATGTGGGTATATAATAGGGGATCAATTTCACATTACAATCAATATATAAACTGATCCCTCATTTTATAACCACAGTCATCCTTCTCTTAGCCACTTCCTGTCACTCCCTATAATCTGTCACTCTTTCTCATCACTTTCCCCTATGTAACCCCCTGCGCAATAGTGGCAATGGAGTGAAATGATTATATATAAAAAAAACTATACTGTTATAATGTGATTATAAAGTGGGGGATCAATTCCACATTACAATCAATATATAAACTGATCCCTCATTTTATAACCAAAGTCATCCTTCTCTTAGCCACTTCCTGACACTCCCTATAATCTGTCACTCTTTCTCGTCACTTTCTCCTATGTAACCCCCCTGCTCAATAGTGGCAGTGGAATGCCTTGCTTGGGGTGAAATGATTAATAAAAAAAAATAAGTGATGGTCTTGCGGGTCAGATTTGTTTGAAATCGTCCTTTTCCTTGTCACTGCTGTCGCATCAGTAAAAGAAGCGGGAATATTTAATAAATCCTCCTTGTTGTCCTTGCAGAAAATTAACCATTTTTCAGTTAATATATACTAGCAGTATAGCTCGGCGTTGCTCGGGTGTAATGAAGGCTTTAAAACTAACCCATGGTCCTGGAGCTCAACTCAGCCTAAAGAATATTTGAAAAAATAAAATAATTGCGACAATTTACCAATCGCACCTAGTATATATATATATATATATATATATATATATATATATATATATATATACTAGGTGCGATTGGTAAATTGTCGCAATTATTTTATTTTTAATATTATATTTTAATATTATATATATATATATATATATATATATACTAGCAGTATAGCCCGGCGTTGTTCGGGTGTAATGAAAGCTTTAAAACTAATCCATGGTCCTGGAGCACAGACTCTTTGGACGTTGGCACGAAAGACTAAAAAGCAATAGTGGTTTCCAGTTAAAGTGAAACCGTAGACTGAAAGAAAAATGAATGGATGTAAGTCAAATTTTGATTTCCTGGTATCCATATCAAATTAGTTTTTTTGTCGTAAACTGAATGTTAAAGGCTAAATAAGTCCTCTGAGTAAATGGTATCATGGCTGAGACTAAGAACTACAATTATACCTACTTAGAACCAAACCCGAAGCAAAACCTAAAATAAAAGGGCTGAAAAAATACAGACGTACAGACAGATAAATAGACACACACACAAACATCTTGCCTTATATATACATATATATTATCGATTTTCTGCACTATTGTATGAACTGCAACCTTGAAACTTCTGAATATCGTTTATTATGTCTATGAGTGTATCGAATTTGATTAAAATCGGACCAATGCTTCTATAACGCGATTTTTTCGATTATCGATTTTCGATATTTATCGGGCGTACCTCGACACAAAACATAGCTAAGAACACTCGCAGACGCTTCTAGTACAACTGTGTAAATGTTCAAGAAAATCGGTTCAGCCGTTTCGGAGTCTATAGGTGACGGACACACACAGAGCTAAAGTTCCATTTATAAATAAGTTTAGATTAGTCAAAAAGATGATTTTTCGATTAATATAACAAATGAATAATTCTTGAAAGAATCATGACATTACCAACCAGATATTTTCAGATGAGAAGTTAATGCAATTTGAAATATGATATATTGGTATGTTTCTATATGTCGGAGAGGTCAGCATTTTATCTCCATATGAACTGAACGAGATCTATTGACCGGTTTCTGGGTGCAGATGCTTCAAGCTGCCTTTTTATTAAATCAGTTTTGTTTCTATTAATGTGCTTACCTGCAGTAAGAATGAGAAAAGCATCTATATCCGTTTCCAATCTATCTTTATATATATATATATATATATATATATATATATATATATATATATATATATATATAAATTTAGTGTATCGAGGCAGCAAATAATTTTCTAAACATATACTGTTAAATGTAAGAGACAATGAATGCCTATTATGTTTAATCATGAGCCGTTCTAAATGTCGTATTTTGGGTTTAATTTCAGTTAATAACTTCTCTGAAGATGGATAATGTGAGCCGAAGGCTTAGAACCAAATTAATAAAAAATTATACAAATGTTGGAATATTTTTGAGTTTATTTTCAACTGAAATTTAAGCCAGAATACGACGTTTGGAACGGCTCATGATTAAACATAATATTCATTGTCTCTTATATTTAACAGTATATGTTTAGAATATATATATATATATATATATATATATATTGAAAGGCACGGACACACCCTCCTCTGCCATTATGAAGATGAGATTTTGATCTCAAAATACACACACACACACACACACACACACACATCCGATTCGGTCGGGTTTTAATCCTGGGTTAAGAAGCGGCCGGAGTCTAAGCTGTACTGATGAGCTGTGATACAGAGAAACAGATCTGTCTGCGGATGGCTATAGTATATATATATATTCATATACACTACTCGCCATAATTATTAGGCCACCCCAGTTTTTTATAAGAAATGATGTATTTCGGTCAGTCATGTCTCTTTCCCGACATGATCGCCCAAGCGTATATCACGTATAGCACTTAACTGACTGACTCTATTCTCGGCCTTATATAGCATAGCCGTAAAGAAATAGGATAGTATGAGGAGTCAGGTACTTACTGAAGAGGTACAGGGAGCCGACCATTTTACCTGCATCTTTACAGATGGATCGTATGTCTGAGTTCTAGTTGTGCTCATGTTGTAGTAAAATGCTTCATCGAATCTCAAGGCACGGTACCTCCTCCAGGGGATATCCGTTTATCATGAGTAGCAGTAGTTCGGAGTCAAGGCGGCTATGATGAAATGTAACTTGTTTGATTTTCTTAATATTGAATGTAACCAGTTATTTTCCGCCAATGTTAGTTCTAGAATTAATAGCATATCAGTATAAAAAAAGAATCCTTAGTTCCTCCTGTCTGTGGAACTCTCTTCCGAATGTAATATAACAATCTGGCCCCACCCGAGGAAGGCTGATGCAAGCGAGGGTGTTTCCGGTCGTTGAAAGGAACAGATGTCGTTTGACCTTATTTCCGGCAGCAGCGGAAATAACTACAGAGGCAAACAGAACAGGTGTCTCTGAGAATTACGTGTCTCAAAACAGCAAACACGCATATATATAAAAATATAAAGTTATATTTTTATTAATGACGATGAACCGTGTAGCATAGGGAACAGAGAATTGAGAGAGCGCGCTTCTAATGGGTTGACGGGAGTGTAGTCTTATCTGTTGTGTCTCTCTCTTCACCGGCCGATCTCTGTTACTCCTCTACTGGCGAATCCGTGTGCCGAGGTCTTTTTATAATCTTCCAGAACCGGGACTTTTTCTTCCGGTTTTGCCTCGCCCACGCACGCACACGTAATTCTCAGAGACGCCTGTTCTGTTTGCCTCTGTAGTTATTTCCGCTGCTGCCGGAAATAAGGTCAAACGACATCCGTTCCTTTCAACGACCGGAAACACCCTCGCTTGCATCAGCCTTCCTCGAGTGGGGCCAGATTGTTATATTACACGTATACTTGCTTCCCTGATAAATACAATGTGAAAAAAAAAATTAAATGCAACGTCAGTTGCTATCTTTTATCTTTCTAATCCCACCTACCTCTCTCAATCCCATTCCCCTCTTATCATTTCTTCTGCATCACTTGTACACTGTTTTTTTTTCTTTAATCCCCACCCCCCGCGCATTAGAGGAAATCCTCCCTTCATCATTTATCCATCACACCCAATGGTGCATAGGGCAGCAACTTTTGGTTGCTGTTGCTATAACAAACTGTCTTTTACGGGGCAGGGTTGTTAGCCCTGCACCCAACCCCCAAAGCTGGAGGACCATTCTTGGTCCTTACATTTACAGCACCTGGTATTCCCAAATGGTCACCCAGGCTCGATGTTGCTTAACTTCGGTGATCGGACGGGAACCGGTGCATTCAACACGATATAGCCGTAGACAAATCTTGGGGGTGAAATGATTACAAAATAAAATCCAAGACAGCAACTCATTGCGTTTTCTTAGTCTTATGTTACAACTGACAAAAAATGTATCGATTTCGTTAAAATAATTGGTGCTTGGAATAAAGTCTCATAACAGAAGATTTCTTTCTCCTGAGTTTACATTTAAAAACACACCATTATTAATTCCTGTAATATATTTAGATATTCTCTAAAAAATCCAACGGATGGTTTGTAAGATAATCGGTTCTGTCCTGGCATTATGTCCTCAGTCATAACGTTCTTTCTCTTTCTACAAATATTTTTATGGCAATTGCTCTTGTGAACACTCCCTTCTTGGTTTCCCGACCGCATGAATTTAAGCATATAACTCGATTAGCATACAGGTCCGATTTTTTTGTTATTGCTGAAGAAGATTAGATGCAACCGTAAATTTTATTCTAATATTTTACTCTCTCGTAATTTTGATTGTACGTCTCTCTTCCCGGTTTTTGTTTACCTGCCATCTATGGTTTTCAAAGATTAAAAACAACGCCTATCACCATACTCTGTTTTCTTAAAAGAGATTATGTTATTACTCCTTACTAAAGTCAACTCATACTTTTTCATATTCTTTTGTGTGTTAATAATAATAATAATAATAATAATAATAATAATAATTCAAATTCTTCTTCTTCTTCAAATTCTTCTTCTTCTTCTTCTTCAAATTCTTCTTCTTCTTCTTCTTCAAATTCTTCTTTTTATTATTCTTCTTTTTATTATTCTTCTTCAAATTCTTCTTCTTCTTCTTCAAATTCTTCTTCTTCTTCTTCAAATTATTCTTCTTCTTCAAATTCTTCTTCTTCTTCAAATTCTTCTTCATCTTCTTCTTCTTCAAATTCTTCTTATTATTATTCTTCTTCAAATTCTTCTTCTTCTTCAAATTCTTCTTCTTCTTCTTCTTCTTCAAATTCTTCTTCTTCTTCAAATTCTTCTTCTTCTTCTTCAAATTCTTCTTTTTATTATTCTTCTTCAAATTCTTCTTCTTCTTCAAATTCTTCTTCTTCTTCAAATTCTTCTTCAAATTCTTCTTCTTCTTCAAATTCTTCTTCAAATTCTTCTTCATCTTCTTCTTCTTCTTCAAATTCTTCTTATTATTATTCTTCTTCAAATTCTTCTTCTTCTTCAAATTCTTCTTCTTCTTCTTCAAATTCTTCTTCTTCTTCAAATTCTTCTTCTTCTTCTTCTTCAAATTCTTCTTTTTATTATTCTTCTTCAAATTCTTCTTCTTCTTCAAATTCTTCTTCTTCAAATTCTTCTTCTTCAAATTCTTCTTCTTCTTCAAATTCTTCTTCAAATTCTTCTTCATCTTCTTCTTCTTCTTCAAATTCTTCTTATTATTATTCTTCTTCAAATTCTTCTTCTTCAAATTCTTCTTCTTCTACCTGTAACCGCCTCTTCTACTCTAACAGTTTCTTTTCTTGCACTTCTCATTTGTAGAACTCCCTTCCATTTGCTTGCTTCCCTGATAGCTACAATCTCAAAAAGTTTAAATGAGGCGACAATTTCTATCTTCTGCCTACTTCTATACCCATCTATCTCTTATCCTTTTCTTCGACATCCCCTGTACCTGGATTTTTTTCTCATTTTAACCCCATGCGTCTCTGTAACATCCCTGTTTTGCTTGGAGTTAAACAATTATAAAAAATTACGATTATCGACTTGTACGGAATTAAATGATTTCAAAGATATTTGTATTTATTCTACTTTCTCCTCATAAATGCTACTTGGTGGAACAAATCATCACTAAACAGACTGTGTTCCCATCACTCACGATGAATGACTGTTACTGGCAATTATGCCCTTGCCTCGTGGACATCTAGCTACATATTGAACAAGCTTGATTGTTGATCAGACAAGAACTGTTGCTTTAACGTGATATGGCCGTAAGCCTATGAAGGATAAAAATAAGATGTATATATTGTTATAAAGGGTAGGGAAAATAATTGGTTCCTTAGCAGTCAGTCAGGTAAGTGCCATACGTGGTACGCGCTTGAGCGATCATGTCTCGAAAGAGACATGCCTGACTAGGCATATGATTTTTCCGCAGTAGGTTGTCATTATTTCCTATGGTAGTCTGGTTACCAACCAAGGCTATAGAAACCAATCTGTTCTGCTATTTCACGCATAGCTAGAGAGAAGAGACGCATTATTACCTTTTTGCAGAGGTATTTGTGCGTAAGTGAATGCAACGAATTCAACTGGAATTCGAACTCGGCTCTCCAAATTCTCCTTCTTGGCGATATTAAATGCACCAGAATACTGCTCTAGAAAATATCCGTATCCTGCTGCCAGCATTCACTGCCATATTGAAGAACAGACATCACATAACAATCCAATACTCTCGTCTTCGTTTCTAGAAAATTTTTCCTGTCTCTTAATACTTTACTCAGCTTCTGTAATGCATCCTTGTGCTTTCTGATCTAAGGAATATAATTATATAGAAACTGCTGTGACCACAAAGGGAGGGGTCAGTTTATATATTGATTGTAATCTGGAATTTATCCCCCACGTTATATACAATGTGCTTGTGTAGAACCACATTTCGGTTGTTTCAAGTCTTTCCTTAATCTTTGATGAAATTGTCCAGTATTCGCTGCCATATTGAAGGACAGATATCACATAACAACCCAGTACTCTCTTCTTTGTTTCTAGCGAAATTTTCCTTTCTCTTAATACTCTACTCAGCTTCTGGAATGCATCCTTGTGCCTTTTGATATCAGGAATATAAATGTATAAAAACTGCTTTGACCACAAAGTGAGGGGTCAGTTTATTTGTTAGTTGTAATATAGAATTGTTCCCCCACTTTATATCCAGTATGCTTCTGTAGAACCACATTTCGGTTGCTTCAAGTCTTTCCTTAATCTTTGATGAGACTGTCCAGTATTCGCTGCCATATTGAAAGACAGACATCATATAACAGTCCGGTATTCTTTTTTTTTTTTGCTTCTTTATTTCCTAATATTCTACTTAGCTTACACGTACCCATACGCCGTTTAATCTCCGTATCTCACTTCCTTTTTCTGCTAGAACACTTCCCAGGCATTTAAATTTCTTCACCTGTTTCATTTTAGTATCCTAAGCTTGTAGATTGCATGTTGAGCTCCTCGTTTTACTCATTACTATGCATTCAGTTTTATTGTAGCTGATAGATAGTCCTTTCTTTCCACTTTCTAACATCATCAAATAATGATCTTCATAGTGTATATCTTAATATTTATTTTGGATGAATAACTGTGCGTTGTGGTGCAGCGTATATCAATTCGGAACGACAATCGGGTGCCGATTTTGAATTCCAGTTGAATATCTTATATCCACTTACGCACAATTACCCTTGGGGAAGGTATTAGTCCGTCACTTCCCTCCAGTTATGGGTTAAAAAATGAGACAGAGTGGGTTCTACAGCCTTGGCTGGCAACCAGTCTACCGCAGAAATCAATTGCAGCCTACTGCGGGATAATCTTCTGCCCAGTTAGTTATGTTTCATTCGAGACATGATCGCCCATTGCGTGTATCATGTATGGCACTGAACTGACTGAAGATTAAAGAATTGGCTCCCGTGTGAATACTTCCGCATAGTACAATCCTAACTTTTACCTTTCAAGGATCAATTATTACCTTTCTCTCTAACCACATATATTCCTCACATTTTTCTTCATACTCTTGCATGTATTTACCCCTTACATTGAGTGTCTCTTAACTTATGTATTCAGTGACCATTAGTCAAAAATGCCTCTCTCTCTCTCTCTCTCTCTATATATATATATATATATATATATATATATCATGCATATTCTGCAATGAATGTGCTCAAGATCTCCGTTAAAGTCATTTTGGTCGTTTCGATAAAAACTGAAATAAATAGTATACCTAAATAAAATTTCATGTTTCGATGACCAGACCTTGTCAATCAGTCTAGAAAGCGACATATATCAAAATTGTTTATATATATATATATATAATGGCTATCGAAAATGTGTCTATCTTTCGCATTAGTTACAAAGCAGCGACAGTGTCAACCCTCTAAAGGTCTTCCATTTGGGAAGCTATCCATTCAAATCAACCCATCTATGCAATAATTACAATTGATCTCTGTCATGTCTTTTAACCTTTATCGATCTCCTAGAGGTAATCTGCAAATAACAGCCTCTAGTATTCACTGAATATCTCGGTGTTTAAAATTTTTCCGATTTTTATTTATTCATTCCTTTATTTAAACTCTCAATTGTTCAATCTGTTTTTTTTTCTATTTCCTTTTTCTTACGCTTTCTGGTTTTTAAGTATTGGTTTGTTCAAGTTTCTACTTAAGTTTTCTAGATATGAAAATCACTCACGCATCGAGGGCTACGATAAAAATGATTCTGTTTTCACCTTACTTCAAAACCCCATTGAATTTCAATAATGTCACCCCATTATTCCAAACCAATATATTCAGAACACCATCTTTCCGAATACGCATATAATTATTTTAATAAGCTGGTTATAATCCACTGCTATGAAAGTCGGTTCTCTGTGCATGGCCAGAAACAATCCGATACATATACAAATGTACTATCCGCTCGTGCATTGAATCCTTCTCTGTGTCTCTTCTACAAATACTTTCACGGCTTCTGCTCTGATGAATATAGCTCTCTGGTGCCTCCTATATATAAATTTATTCGAACCACAAGATTAGCGACTAGGCCACACATTTTTTACTGTGATACCAGTGGACTGTAAACTCAACTTCTACTTAAACAGCTTCTTTTCTCGCACTTCCCGCTTGTGGAATTCCCTTCCGTTAACTTACTACAACCTTCAAGAAATGAAATTGTAATGTCAATAGTCATCTCCTATCTCACTAACTTGCATCCTCTCTCTCATGCTCCTTTCCCCGTCCACTCCACTCTCATCAGTATTCTCATCCTTCTCTCACCCACTTCCTGACACTCCCTATAACCTGTCAATCTTTCTCATAACTTTCTCTCATGTTCCTTTCGCCGTCCACTTCACTCTCATCAGTATTCTCATCCTTCTCTTACCCACTTCCTGACACTCCCTATAACCTGTCAATCTTTCTCATAACTTTCTCTCGTGCTCCTTTCGCCGTCCACTTCACTCTCATCAGTATTCTCATCCTTCTCTTACCCACTTCCTGACACTCCCTATAACCTGTCACTCTTTCTCATAACTTTCTCTTGTGATCCTTTCTCCGTCCACTCCACTTTCATCAGTATTCTCATCCTTCTCTTACCCACTTTCTGACACCCCCTATAAGCTGTCACTCTTTCACATAACTTTCTCTCGTGCTCCTTTCTCCGTCCACTCCACTCTCATCAGTATCTCATCCTTCTCTTACCCACTTTCTGACACCCCCTATAAGCTGTCACTCTTTCACATAACTTTCTCTCATGCTCCTTTCTCCGTCCACTCCACTCTCATCAGTATTCTCATCCTTCTCTTACCCACTTCCTGACACTCCCTATAACCTGTCACTCTTTCACATAACTTTCATTCATGCTCCTTTCCCCGTCCACTCCACTCTCATCAGTATCTCATCCTTCTCTTACCCACTTCCTGACACTCCCTATAACCTGTCACTCTTTCTCATAACTTTCTCTCATGCTCCTTTCTCCGTCCACTCCACTCTCATCAGTATTCTCATCCTTCTCTTACCCACTTCCTGACACCCCCTATAACCTGTCACTCTTTCACATAACTTTCATTCATGCTCCTTTCCCCGTCCACTCCACTCTCATCAGTATCTCATCCTTCTCTTACCCACTTCCTGACACTCCCTATAACCTGTCACTCTTTCTCATAACTTTCTCTCATGCTCCTTTCTCCGTCCACTCCACTCTCATCAGTATTCTCATCCTTCTCTTACCCACTTCCTGACACCCCCTATAACCTGTCACTCTTTCACATAACTTTCATTCATGCTCCTTTCCCCGTCCACTCCACTCTCATCAGTATCTCATCCTTCTCTTACCCACTTCCTGACACTCCCTATAACCTGTCACTCTTTCTCATAACTTTCTCTCATGCTCCTTTCTCCGTCCACTCCACTCTCATCGGTATTCTCATCCTTCTCTTACACACTTCCTGGCACCTTATTTAACCTGTTACTCTTTTTTATAACTTTCCTATAATAATATATAAAAACCAAATAAAATAAAATAAAATAAAATAAATAAAGGTCCATATACATTTATAATAAACCCCTGGGAAGTTAAATGAGTAAAATTGTTATTACCAACAAAATTGAATTTAGAATCTTCACAAAAAGACAAAATAAAATGTATAATGTTACAGGAAAAAATAAATAAAGGTGTAGGAAAAAATGGGGTCTAAAATTTGTCTAAGGATTCTTACTTGTTAATGTTAGATATTTAGATAGGAAAAAAGGAAGAAAACGGAATCTTTGAGGCTGGGATCAGTAATTGGTAGTGGGGTTCAAATTTACTAGTTACAAATTAAATTAATTAATTTATAATCTAATGATAAAAAGATACAGAGTTATTTTTCTGTTTTCTTATTAATCCCAGTCCTTTAATTTTCTGAGATTAATTTTTTATAATATCTTTGTTCATTTTGTCATTTTTTTTTTTTTTTTTTTTTGTTTGGAATAAAGTTCGTTGCTGAAGATGCGAGAGTTTTTTTTTTCTCGTAGAAATGGCTATTCAACGAATTCGAACATCGGAATTTTGGTTTATTTTATAATTGGCTCTGTAATTTGAATATAAATTGCCACGTGCCCTTCACCTTGATGAATTTTGATATTAATGTAATTAACAATAATTAGGATCGGGTTTTTGGGATTTACTTACCTGCTTTTGTTTTTGGATTTTATATATATATATATATATATATATATATATAGTCATCCGCAGACAGATCTGTTTTGCTGTATCACAGCTCATCAGTACGGTTAGAATCCGATTGCCTTTTAACTCAGGATTCAAACCCGACCAAATTAGCGTCAGTCGGCAATTCTACCTCTGGGCTATGGGCGTTCGGTGGAAGAAAGTAGACTTTTTTAGCGCATATATATATATATATATATATATATATCTCCTATCACGCGAACTTTCATCCTCTCTCTCATATTTTTTGTTTTCGTCAACTCCCTTCTCGTCAGTTTTCTCATCCTTCTTTGACCCTCTTCCTGACACCGCCTATAACCTGTCACTCTTTCTCATAAATTTCCTCTTATGTAACCCCCTGTACAACAGTGGCAGTAAAATGCCTTGCTTGGGGCGACACGGCTATAAAAAAAGTTCTTTACATCAAGTTAGTTAAAACCCCGACAAAATATAGTTAAGTACTAATTCTTCCTGAAAGACACATGGCACAGGGATGAAAAGTGTAGTGACCTCATGTGATTGAACTCAAAGGACAGAGGTGATAAAAAAAAGTCATAAAGAGTTGGGTTAAAGGAAGATAACTGATCCTGAAACATCCATGGCCCTAGAACAATAGTGAGTAAAATATAAATTTTATTTCGAAATTCTACTAACATGAGGAAATTTACAACGTACAACGTCTGAAACGTCATGAATACAATAAAGATGAGGACAGCAGTTTGAAAAATGTATATAATGTAATTAAATCTACGTACAGCTTTAACAGCGATCGTTTTACAAATACATGTTCACATATTATATACTAGCAGTATAGCCCGGTGTTGCTCGGGTGTAATGAAAGCATTGAAACTAATCCATGGTCCTGGAGCTCAGACTCAACCTAAAAATTATTTGAAATAATAAAGTAATTGCGACAATTTGCCAATCGCAACTAATATATATATATGATGAGCTGTGATACGGCGAAACAGATCTGTCTACGGATGACAATATATATATATATATATATATATATATATATATACTAGCTGTATAGCCCGGTGTTGCCCGGGTGTAATGAAAGCTTTAAAACTAATGGTCCTGGAGCTCAGACACTTTGGACATTGACACGAAAGACTAAAAAGCAATAGTTGTTTCCAGTTAAAGCGAAACCGTAGACTGAAAGAAAAATGAATGGATGTAAGTCAAATTTTGATTTCCTGGTATCGATATCAAATAAGTGTTTTTCGTTGTAAACTGAATTTTGAAGGCTAAATAAGTCCTCTGAGTAAATGGTATCATGGCTGAGACAAAGAACTACAATTATACCTACTTAGAGCCAAACCCGAAGCAAAAACTAAAATAAAAGGGCTGAAATACAGACACACAGGCACATAAACAGACACACACACAAACATCTTGCCCTATATATATATACTAGCAGTATAGCCCGGTGTTACTAAAACTCTAAACTAATCCATGGTCCTGGAGCTCAGACTCTTTAGACGTTAGCACAGGAGACTTAAAAGCAATAGTGTATCAATGAGTGTATTAAATGTGATTAAAATAATCGGACAGATTGTGTTCTATAGTCTTGGGTGGCTACCAGTCTACCGCAGTAAGCAATGGCAACCTACTGCGGGATAATGTTCTGCCCAGTCAGCCATGTATCTTTCGAGACATGATCGCCCAAAGCTCATATCACGTATGGCACTTAACTGACTGACTGACTATAATAGTTGAAAACATGATTAAGGCATAAATACATCTCTTCCCCCTCTAGCTATGAGTCAACAGGACAGATTGGGTTTTATAGCCTTGGCTGGCAAACAGTCTACCGCAGAAAGCAATGGCAACTTACTGCTAGATAATGTTCTGCCCAGTCAGTCATGTCTCTTTCGAGACATGATCGCCCAAAGCTCATATCACGTATGGCACTTAACTGACTGACTTAATATAATAGATGAAAACATGATTAAGGCTTCTACTGGGCATTAAGTGGGGGATCAGTTTTATATTTCATGAAGTAATAAACTAACTCCCCACTAACTACGACTTAATAATATAATACATCTCTTGTCCCACTAACTATGAGTCAAATAATAGGACAGATTGTGTTCTATAGCCTTGGTTGGCAGCCAGCCTACCGTACAAAGCAATGGTAACCTACTGCGGAATAATCTTCGACCTAGTCAGTCATGTGTCTTTCGAGACATGATCGTCCAAGTGTGTATCACGTATGGCACTTAACTGAGAAGCCATTTATCAAAGCAAATAACATATCCACGTTAGTGCAAAAGATTCTACACTGGATTTGAAAGTTATTTTCTGTACTGTATAATGTTGGTTATTCTCAAAGAATGTCTTAATTAATCGTATTCAATTCCAATTTGACTAAAAGACATAAGAGTAACGCTTGGTGTGTGGACGGAAACTAAATGAATACGTTCTTAACTTTCTTTCTATCTATCTATCTATCTATCTATCTATCTATCTATCTATCTATCTATCTATCTATCTATCTCAGTCCGTTCATATCTATCTATCTATCTATCTATCTATCTATCTATCTCAGTCCGTTCATATCTATCTATCTATCTATCTATCTATCTATCTATCTATCTATCTATCTCAGTTTATTCACAACTATCTATCTATCTATCTATCTATCTATCTATCTATCTATCTATCTATCTCAGTCCATTCACATCTATCTATCTATCTATCTATGACAATATATGTACTATATATTATTCAATATATTTATTTTATATATTCATATAATAATTTGCGTAATTTAGACTACAATCTTGTGCGCGATAATCTTCTACCCAGTCAGTCATGTCTCTTTCAAGACATGATTGCCCAAACGTGTATCACGTATGGCACTTAAATGAGAAGCCATTTATCAATTAAATAACATATCCACGTTAGTGCAAAAGATTCTACACTCTGAATTTGAAAGTTATTTTCTGTACTGTATAATGTTGGTTATTCTCAAAGAATGTCTTAATTAATCTTATTCAATTCCAATTTGGCTAACCGTCATAAGAGTAACGTTTCGTGTGTGGCCATAAACTAGAATAATACGTTCTTAACATTTTTTTTTCGATGTTAGAACCAGTAGGGAAAGGTGAGCCGATTCCTTTATAAAACAGACTTTTATATGAAAACCTTTCAGTATACAATATAAATTGATTAACATTAAACACTCCTTACGATAAAAACAGAATGACATGTTGTTTTGATAACTCTTTTCAGAACTTTTGTATCATATCAGAAAAGTAAAATTGTTCCATTGTGATCGTCATCAATTATTCTTCAATGTTAAATTCATCTAAAATAACGTAGACTTATTTACATTGGTTGGACAGTTGTCCTAAACATATCTGACATATTAACAAGTTTCGGCCGCTACACGCTCCGGCTTAATTCAGGCGATTTGTATCTTGAACTGAAGCGTTTATTTAGTCAATGGAGTAGATTTTCCTTGTTTCATGAGTCATGCTGCTTCCAGATGGTTCATTTATCTCTATTTAATTTAACTGCAGCCAGGTATGGAACTAACAACATTTTGGGTTAAGTCAGTATTCAACCAACGCTTTTATTCACTACAACATGTGCCCTTGAAGAAAAAAAGGCCGGAGCGGATAACAGCCGAAACATCATGAGTATTGCAATAAAGTTGGGGATATCAGTCCGGACAATAAAAATAGTGTAAATAATTACAGTGCCTCATCTCAGAAAAATAGACGGATATTGAAGATGAATATGTGAAAAAAGATGAGGATAACTGTCAGAAAAATGCAAAGATTGTAAATAATTACAATACCTCATCTCAGTAATACAGACAAATATTGAAGCTAAATATGGCAAAAAATGATCTGGACAACAACCTGGACAATAAAAATAATTACAATACCTCATCTCAGAAATGCAGACAGATATTGAAGCTGAATATTGCAATAATGATGTGACCACAAACCAGGACAATGTAAATAATTACAATACTTCATCTCAGAAATACAGACAGATATTGAAGCTGAATATGGCAATAATAATCTGGTTAAAAAACTGGACAACGTAAATAATTGTAATACCTTATTTCAAAAATACAGACATCATATTGAAGCTGAATATGGCAATAATGATCTAGACAACAACCTGGACAATGTAAATAATTGCAATACATTCATATTAAAAATACAAGCAGATATTGAAATTGAATATGGCAATAATGATGTGGACAACTGGACAATGTAAATAATTACAATACCTCATCTAAGAAATACATATATTGAAGCTGAATATTGCAATAATGATGTGGACAACAACCTGGACAATGTAAATAATTTCAATACCTCATCTTATAAATAAAGACAGATATTTAAGCTGAATATGGCAGCAAAGATATAGACAACAGTCTGGACAATGTAAATATTTTAAGTAATTATAATACTATATCTCAGAAATATAGACAAATATTGTATTCAGTTGACGCTATCCCAAATTTGATAGATTAGGCATATATCTTACTGGCAGCCCTTTAATAAATATCTGGAAATAATCATGCTGTTTTTGCGATATTGAAATATATATTTGCTTTCAATAAAACTACCGTACAGCCTCATTATCTTAACTGAAGGCAGTTATAAATGCATATGATTCGAGAGAGTTTGTTTATTCATACAAGGACCAAAGAACCTGATTTATTCCTTTAGGGTGACCCCCATGTATAATACATTGACATAAGTTATCAGTTTTAATATATAATTAAACAATATAATTGAATTGAATTTATACAATATCATTTAATGAAATACACTATATCAGTGATTAAAAGATCGATTTTTACCATTTATTAACCCTTGTGTGTTATTTAAAGCCAAAATCTGTTTTTGATTGTAAGTATAATTCATGCTTTTTTTTTTGTTTGTTTTTTTTTTGTTGTTTTTTTTTTTTGTTACAGAACATTGCATCAATAATAGGTACAAGTATTTAACCAATATTCGGGCATAAGAAAATAATTTATACCTTTCCCAAGCGTATTTGAGCGTACGTAAATGAAACTATATAAAATTTAATTGGAAATTCGAATTCTCAACCAAAACTGCTATCCAGTACATAAATTGGAAAACTCACTAACGGTGAAGTCCTGAAATGAACCATTTTCACAATGAAAGCATTAAATGAAACCAATAGGGTATATAGAAAGATGCTACTAATTTGTCTTAAGAAATTGTTTTAATTGACGAAAGGCAAGACGAAAACCCGTCCTCGGTTTGACGATATACTATATCCGGCAGCTACACCGCTAATGAGAAATTTTGAAGAGCGTAAAAGCACTTTTAAATTATTGTTTTTCTCATGTCCACCATATCCTGGGGTGGTAGAAATTGTTAGGGTTCTAACTATAAGTAAATAGTTCACCCCTAAACAGGGGACAAATCAGAAAACATAGTAATAATACCAACAATTCATTTTATAGTAAAAAATAAATTTCTGCAAGAAAACAAAATATTAGCAACTAGATATTTTGTAGCAATAACTTACGAGCAATACATTGTAAAAAAAGTAATACATTCATTTTAAAAAAAAAATACTAATGCACCCAAAAACATTAAATTAGGCATCAAATGACACCTGACACGTTGATATGCTGCAAAACAAACAAACAAAAAAACGAAACTAAACCAAACAGCTTTTTTTAAATTTTTCACTATTAGCCTGATATATACATTTATAGATTCTATGTGAGGAATATATTATACAGGAAAGAAAAAAATGACGACCCCCATGTATAATACATTGACATAAGTTATCAATTTTAATATAAAATTAAACAATATAATTGAATTGAATTTATACAATATATACAGTATCAGTAATTAAAAGATAGATTTTTACCACTTATCAATCCTTTGTGTGTTATTTAAAGCCAAAATCTGTTTTTGATTGTAAGTATAATTCATGCTTTTTTCTTTTTTTTTTTGTTACTGGATATTGCATCAATAATAGGTACAAGTATTTAACCAACATTGGGGGATGAGGAAAAAGATTATACCTTTCCCAAGCGTATTTGAGCGTACGTAAATGAAACTATATAGAATTTAATTCGAAATATTAATTAATATATTATACAGGAAAGAAGAAATTGATAAACAATAATTTGAATAAATTATATTATAAAGTGAAGTCAGCACGATATATTGTTCATATATATGTAGGATTATTGCAAAAATCGTTATTTTATATAAATGCAGAATCATTAATTTTCATAATAATATAAATCAGATATATATATATATATATATATATTTCTAAACATATGCTGTTAAATATAAGAGACAATGAATGTCTATTATGTTTGATCATGAGCCGTTCTAAACGTCGTATTTTTGCTTTAATTTCAGTTGAAGATAAAGACAAAAATTCTCCAACATTTGGATAATTATTTATTGATTTTCTTCTAAGCTTTCGACTCACATGAGCCATCTTCAGAGAGGTTGTTTAGACTAAAATATTTTAACATCCACCATCACCGACGATTTTATATTGTGTTGACATAAAACTCCGCTTGGCAACGGCAATAGTTACCAAAAATAATAAACGCAGTTCTTAAATTTGCGATGCGGTTTTATGACGTCACACCGCGTGATAGCGCAAAATGACAACAAAACCATGTAATCAAATGCAATGTAATATGTTATTTTCGGATTTAAAGTTGATTTTATTGAGTGTTGGTTGTTTAGATTTGATGTACATGGCCTCTAATATCTGCAGGTTCCTCTTACTGTGTGTATGAGTAAGGATCACCGTATTGTTGACCAAAATCTGTTTGATATTAACCACATGTTTATGTTTTTCAGAGAAATGTTGTTTAATAGTACTCTGATCAGAAAGATGACATGTAAGTCTACGGGAGAGCGTGGTTGTAGTAAAACCAATATATGTACTAGGTTTTTGATTAGTATCAGAGATGCAATCTCTGAATGGGCATGTAAATTGTTACACTACATTGTTTTTTTGTAGAGAATTTAGTTTAGTGCTTGTTGGGTTATTATAGACTATGAGGTCAATTGTTTTAAACATTTTATAATATATAATGAGTTTAATTTGATTATTACTTTCCAGTGGTTTAACATTTCTACGTATTATGTTTTTGAGAGTTTTTTCAGCTTGTTTATAATTATTATGTATTTGGTTGCAATAGTATAAGTTAATAGTGTTATGTTTATTTTGATGTAAACCATTATTATTAATATTATCATTATTGTTAGAGCTATTGTTAATTTTGTTGAGATACATTTTAATTTGTTGATCAATAACGGAATTAGGAAATCCATGATTGACTAGTGTTTGCTTAATGCTGTGTAATTCTTTATAAAATATAGATCTGGAAGAAGATATCATTTGTGTGCGTTGAAGTAAGTTTTTTATAACAGCTAACATATATCGTTGGGGGCATTCAATATATATATATATATATATATATATATATATATATATATATATATATATATTGTACTTCGTGTACATTGTTTGATTATTTATATTCTCATTTATTGGAAACGTAAGTCATCTTTTGCTGTCTCAAAGGTGCAGCCATTACTTTCAAGATGTTTAGCACTAATTCTCTCATCGTCATGAAATTCAGGTATTAGCCTATTACAAAAATGATAGCCAATTTCAGAAATATAATTTTATTCTTGTAAAAATTAACTGTAGAAATTTTGAAGTTAGTCCAAATACGGGCTTTGGGCATTTATTAACCTCTGCCATCAATCGACAAGATTATATTTTCTTTGTTGATAAAAAGGTTATTGGTTGTGACGCAACGAAATCTTATAAAGCTGATTCCACCTCTGGTCTGAACCTAAATGTTTTAAAATTTAGAAATGTGCTTAAGTATTTTAAAATGATAATCAGTGGGTGAAAGATCATGAAAATATGAAGCATGGGGTAAACTCTGGTATTCAACATGTGGCCGCGCAGAACTGGTCCACGTTGATTCACAAATGCAGGTCTCATTTTTTGCAAGCGGGCATGCATTTCAGCCAGTTTATTGCAGTAAAGCTCTGCATTAATGCTCTGATTGGTTTCAAGAAAGCTGTAGTGGATAATGCCAATTGCAGGCCACCAGAAAATGCCCATAATCTTTTGCTAGTGCAACTTTGGCTGTGTGTTTTTTTTTTTAATCATCTCACCCCAAGCAAGGCATTCCACTGCCACTATTGCGCATGGGACTATATAGGGGAAGGTAAAGAGAAGGAGTGGTTAGATATAGGAAATGTCAGGAGGAAGGTGACAGATGAGTAAGGATCCCGAGGATGAGGGTTGGGCAGATGGGAAGAGTGTTTGATAGAATGGGAGCAGGTTAGTGTGTTAGGAGGTGTTTATTGACCTTACATTTAAACTCCTGGAGATTGTATCCGTCGGGGAAGCAATCGTGTGGAAGGGAATACCACAGTCTGGAAGCGCGAGGAAAGAAACTGTTGGAGTAGGAGTTGCGGTTGCATTTTATCGGTTTTACCGTAAACGGGTGGGATCTAGTTGCTAATCCAGTATCTCGTGCAAATTCGTATTTAGGGGGCACCAGTGATCTAAGTTCATCGGAGCCGAAGCCGTGAAAGTATTTATAGAAGATAAAGTGTAATGTTTTAGAAACTCATCAAGATCAAGTAATTCTTCTATCGATATTGGTAGAAGTTTTGGAAGCACTGTACCCAACTTTGAACTTATGCATAAAAAGTAAACAAAGATTATGTTTGTCCTGTTCATAATTGAGGTTTTCTATGCTTCAAAAATATTTCTGCCTGACAATAAGTTTAAAATTATTAAATAACGCATAATTATTATTACATATACCAAAATTCACAAAATATATATGAGAAAGAGTGACAGGTTATAGTGGGTGTCAGGAAGTGGGTAAGAGAAGGATGAGAATACTGATGAGAGTGGAGTGGACGGGGAAAGGGGCATGAGAGAAAGTTATGAGGAAGAGTGACAGGTTATAGGGAGTGTCAGGAAGTGGGTAAGAGAAGGATGAGAATACTGATGAGAGTGGAGTGGACGGGGAAAGGAGCATGAGAGAAAGTTATGAGAAAGAGTGACAGGTCATAGGGTGTGTCAGGAAGTGGGTAAGAGAAGGATGAGAATACTGGTGAGAGTGGATGGAGAAAGGAGCATGAGAGAGAGGACGCAGGTTAGTGAGACAGGAAATGACTATTTACTTTACATTTAAATACCTGGAGATTGTTGCTGTCGGGGAAGCAAGTAAATGGAGGGGAATTCCACCGGCGGGAAGTGCAAGAAAAGAAGCTGTTAGAGTAGAATTTGCGTTTACATTTTATTGGTTTCACACTAAAAGGGCGAGACCTAGTTGCTAATTTTGTGGTTCGAGTAAATTCATGTACAGAGGACACCAGTAAACTAAGGTCATCGGCGCAGAAGCCATGGAAGTATTTGTAAAAGAGACACGGGGAAGCCACAATGCTCCGGTGAGAGAGTGACTGTATCTGAGCTGCCAAGTTTGGATTGATCACATATATCTCCGCTGGATTTTGTCAAGGACACCTATGTGGATAGCAGGAGCACCCGTCCATATATGGAAGCAATATTCAATGCATGGTCCGATGCTAAGTCGTGATCGATCACATTACAGATTCTCCGTTGGATTTTGTCAAGGGCACCTATGTGGATAGCAGGAGCACCCGACCAGATACGGAAGCAATATTCAATGCATGGTCCGATGCTAAGTCGGGATCTATCACATTACTGATTCTCCGCTGGATTTTGTCAAGGACACCTATGTGGATAGCAGGAGCACCCGTCCAGATATGTCAGTAGTATTCAATGCACTGGCGGATGCTAGATTTATATATGGGAAGGATTGTTAAGTATATGAAAATAGCTTTTCACTATACAACACTTTGAGCGGATATTATTTCTGTAAAAAACCTAATGTTTTCTTCTATATACCCTAATAATGATTTCAGTTTATGACCTAATGTAATGCATTACCTTGATCTTTAGAAGTACTTGACAGGTACATCCGGCGGTGGGTGAGGACAACAAAAGACAAGTGTGGTTGACAGGTACATCTGGCCGTGAGTGATGACAACAAGTACAACAAGAAAAGAAAATCACAAACGACAACCGCCTTGAAAGGCGATGGCCAACAAAGATATGCTTGACAAATAAATCCGTCCAAAGCTAAAAGTCAACCAAAGACAAGGGTGGTTGACAGACATATCCGGTCGTAGATTATGTCAACAAAGCTACAACCCCCAAAAGCAACAAATGCCTGGGAGATTAAAGGCTATATAAAGTCTGAAGTTTTGGGCTGATGACTCCCGCTGGCTAACCAACCCCGACGGCTCGTTTGTGTGTGCGATGTCTCTCCAGCTGCATACCTGCTCCACCACAGGCACCAGCGACGAAGAATAAACATTAAAGATTATATTTTATATATTCGTGTTCCTTGTTGCGTGAATAAAGATGTAATGCACCAAGTTTTATTATATAATAAGGACCACAATCAAACATATTGCACATCAAGATATACAATCTCCAGGAGTTTAAATGTAAGGTCAAGAGACACCACCTAACACAACAACTCGCTTCCATTCTTTCAAACACTCTTCCCATCCTCCCAAATACCTATCACCCCTCTTCTGACATTTCCTATATCTAACCACTCTTTCTATTTACCTTCCCCTATGTAGCCCCAAGCGCAATAGTGGCAGTGGAATGCCTTGCTTGGGGTGAAATGATTAAAAAAAACAAAAACAAACCATTTCTCGAGTAATACAAGGAATCAACCATTTCTCTATTGGAACGAGAAACCAGCGATTTCTTCAGTGATACTTCCCGACTGTGGAATTCCCTTCCACATGATTGCTTCCCCGACGGCTACAATCTCCAGGAGTTTAAATGTAAGGTCAATAGACACCTCCTAACACACTAACTCGCTCCCATTCTTTCAAACACTCTTCCCATCTACCCAACCCTCATCCTCAGTATCCTTACCCATCTACCACCTTCCTTCTGACATTTCCTATATCTAACCACTCCTTCTCTTTACCTTCCCCTATGTAGCCCCATGCGCAATAGTGGCAGTGGAATGCCTTGCTTGTGGTGAAATGATTATAAAAAGAATAAGTGATGTTCTTGCCGGTCAAATTTGTTTGAAATAGTCCTTTTCCTTGTCACTGCTGGGGTGAAATGATAAAAAAAAACATCATAGATCCATATTCCTAATGTTCAACACTCAACGATTTTTTTCAATGGCAGTGTTCCAACGATTAATAGATCCCGGTTTGTAAAATTAAGCTGGCAACAGTTAGAACCAATTTTTTACAGCAGTTTTCACTTCTATATCGCCAGTATAAGGTTTGCCTTCTAATGACTCCTTAATGGAGGTCTAAGGGTGCTAAGTTATGTGGTTATGAAGAAGTGAATACTGATGTATTAAATTGGCTGCACTGGTAGCCAGCAGAGGTTTACAAAGCTGGGATACATGTGCAAAAAACAATGTGTTGACGGCAGAGACTAAAAAGAACGGTAAGTACTACAAATCAAGGAAGTTAAAAGAAGATGGTAAGAATGTCTAACCATGACTATAGGAGGAGAGATTGTATAGCTCTCAACATGGAAGAATCAAACGTCGGTAGTTTTGAATGGAAAACGTCAGAATTAAGTAGATACCGAAATTCTTGGTAGTAAGTAGTAGACTGAGGAAATTTTACCACATAAGTCCAAAAGTAATTTGTATTAAAGAAAGGTCAGTCAGTCAGCTAAGTGCTATACGTGATACACCCTTTAGGGGATCATGTCTCGAGAAAGACATGAGTGACTGGACGAAGAATATCCCGCAGTAATTTACTAGTGCTTTCTGCAGCAGACTGGAAGACAGCCAAGGCTATAAAACACAATTTGTCCTATTATTTAACCAATAACTGGAGGAAAGACACGTATTAATACCTTTCTTAAGGGTACTTGTGCGTAAGTAAATCTAAGGAATTCACCAATCCAATTCACAAATCAAAAAGCAATTTGTATTGAAGAAAGGTAGCTTCAAGAAATTAAGAAAATATTTATATGACAGCGAATGCTGAACAAATTTAAAACTACGGAAAAACACTATGGAAGGATAAAAAATAGATTTTTATAGTAAAAATATTAGCAATAAATGTTTTAAAAAATTAACAGCAACACATTTGATCTGGACAAAATCCCTCTTTAAAAATACAAGTCACTAAAACCTTCTATCAACTGATTTATTACTAGGAGTACGTATTCTATTCATGTGTATCTACTAAGAACTTTGTGTCATCATTTAATGACCCATTGAAGTATATATGCAGTAAAACAAAACAAACATTATTATGAACTGATTACTTACAAGGATTATATGTTCTATTCATACAAGGATTATATGTTCTATTCATACGAATCTATTGTAAAAATCTAGTCGACATTCAATAACCGATTGAGATTTATATAAATTAAAACAAAACAAACTGATATAATGTAAAATAAAACAAACCTGATCTTTAAACTGATTTCTTACAAAGAATACATTTTTTATACATACAAATCTATTGTAAAAATCTGGTCGGCATTCAATAGCCCGTTGAGACTCTTATAAAGTAAAACATAACAAACCTGATCTTTAAACTGATTTCTTACAAACAAATAAATACTCTATTGATACGAATTTATTATAAAAATCTAGTCAGCATTCAATAACCTATTGAGACAGATATAAATTAAAATAAAACAAACCTGATATTTAACCTGATTTCATACAAGGAATACATATTCTATTCATACAAATCTACTGTAAAAATCTTGTCAGCATTCAATAACACATGGAAACCGATATAAAGTAAAACAAAACAATATTTAGCTTTTAACAGATTGTTTTTAAAGAGTCCATATTTTATTCACACGAATCTATTGTAAAAATCTCTTCGGCATTCAGTAACACATTGAGACTGATATAAACTAAAACAAAACAAAGTTTATCTTTAAACTGATTGTTTAAAAGGTATACATATTCTATTGTAAAAACTTGTCAGCGTTCAATAAGAGTTTGAGGCTTCTGTAAAGTAAAACAATACGACCTGATTTTTAAACTGATTTCTTACAATGATATCAAGAAATATTCTATTCATACAAATCAATTGTAAAAATCTTGTCGGAATTAAATAACTTGAGACAGATATAAAATAAAACAAAACAAACCTGATCTTTAAACTGATTTGTTACAAAGAATACATATTCTATACAAACGAATCTATTGTAAAAATATAGTCGGCATTCAATAACCGATTGTGGCCTATGTAAAGTAACACAAAACAAACCTGATCTTTAAACTCATTGTTTACAAAGAATAAATATTCTATTCATAAGAATCTATTGTAAAAATCTAGTCCGCATGCAATAAAACATTGAGAATGATATTAAATACATCAAAACAAATCTGATTTTTAAACTGATTACATACAAAGAATACATATTCTATTCGTACGAATCTATTGCAAAACAAACTTTGTCTGCATTTAACCCTCTAGGCCCATTCGTATCATATTAGTGGGGGATCTGTTTATTACTTCATAACAATATAGAACTGATCCCCCACTTTATGACAAGTAGAAGCCTTAAAGTCGAATTAACCCTCTAGGGCCATTCGTATCATATTAGTGGGGGATCTGTTTATTACTTCATAACAATATAGAACTGATCCCCCACTTTATGACAAGTAGAAGCCTTAATCATATTATATTATTAACCCTCTAGGGCCAGTCGTATCATATTAGTGGGGGATCTGTTTATTACTTCATAACAATATAGAACTGATCCCCCACTTTATGACAAGTAGAAGCCTTAATCATATTATATTATTAACCCTCTAGGGCCATTCGTATCATATTAGTGGGGGATCTGTTTATTACTTCATAACAATATAGAACTGATCCCCCACTTTATGACAAGTAGAAGCCTTAATCATATTATATTATTAACCCTCTAGGGCCATTCGTATCATATTAGTGGGGGATCTGTTTATTACTTCATAACAATATAGAACTGAACCCCCACTTTATGACAAGTAGAAGCCTTAAAGTCGAATTAACCCTCTAGGGCCATTCGTATCATATTAGTGGGGGATCTGTTTATTACTTCATAACAATATAGAACTGATCCCCCACTTTATGACAAGTAGAAGCCTTAATCATATTATATTATTAACCCTCTAGGTCCATTCGTATCATATTTAATACAGTATGAAAACAAGCCTTGAAAGAAATATTTTCCTGAAAAAATTTTTTAAGAGAAATATTTTATAAATTTCAAATGAAAGCAGTACTGACTGCTCAGTCAATGAATACCAAATGTTTCCTTATAGGGAAATACCAAATGTTTCCTTATATGGAAATACTGTATCAAATATGATACGAATGGCCCTAGAGGGTTAATAACACATTCAGATTGATAGAAAGTAAAACAAAACATACCTTATCTTTAAACTGATTTCTTAAAAAGAATATTTATACTATTCATACGTACCTATTTAAAACATCTAGTCGTCACTCAGTAATCCATTGAGACTGATATAATGTAAAATAAAACAAACCTAATCTTTAAACTGATTTCTCACACAGAATACATATTCTATACATACGAATCTATTGTAAAAATCTAGTCGCCATTCAATAGCCCATTGAGACTTTTATAAAGTAAAACAAAACAAACCTGATTTTTAAACTGATTTCTCTCAAAGAAGACATATTCTATTCATACGAATCTATTGTAAAAATCTTGTCAGCATTCAATGACCCATTGAAACAGATATAAAATAAAACAATCAAACATGATATTTAAAGGGTTTTCTTATAAAAAATATATGCTATTGATACCAATCTTTTGTAAGAATATTGTCGGGTTTTTTCAAACACATATTAAGACTGATATAAATTTAAACAAAACAAACCTGGGTATTAAACCGATTTCTTAAAAATATACCTATTCTGTTCATACTAATCCACTGTAAAAGCCTCGTCGGTATTCAAAATTCATTGAGACTGATATAAAGTAAACCAATACAAACCAGATCTTTGAACTGTTTTCTTACAAAGGATACATATTCTAGTCATACGAATCTATCGTAAAAATATTGTTAGCATTCGATCCCCGGTTGATATTGGTATACCGTAAAACAAAATAACCAAAACAAATCGCCTCTACGCTTTTTTTTCTAAGGAAAAGTAACAAGCGTATACAAGGTTAATGTAATTTATAGAGTAACATCAGTAACATATAAACACAGCAGAGGACGTTACACATATACAGGAGTTAATGTAGAATATAACCAAAGAGAAATTATATTGTATCCAATCACATTGAAATCTAATTCTAGTAAGACAATATACCAAATACACTGTCTTTTTGTTGCTTAGTAATCTTGGACCAAGAAGGTATCGATATATTGTAACTATGTTGCTATATCAATGGCAAATATTCAAACAGGTTTCAATTTAGTTCATGTCTTAGGAACTAGGACTCGTAATCTTCAATAATCTGAGTCTACCCATATTCATTTCATCTGTATTTCACAGGGAAGAAGAAAGTTTCTATCCGACATTTTTGCCAGAACTGTCAAAGATCTACAGTTAGCGTTCTTTACACGCCCTTACAATAAACGTATTCTATAACCCTGTACCATGAGAAATACTTGTGTTAGCTGAATGAAAGGTTATAATATTATTGACACTATTACATCGATTAAATCGGCTCAATCGGACATGCCTATATCTTCAATGGACTATGAAATACCAGAGCAATGTCTCACGTTTTCAGACAACGTTTTCACGTGTTGATGAAACTACATGGGTCTAGGGGTTCAGGTTGTCAGCCGGTGGACGTTTTGTTATGGTGTGACGTATGTCCTGCTGTTTTGAGTTTAAGTTTTGTTTAACGGTATATCAACATCTGTGGGTTATGTAATGCCAAAAATATTAGGGTTTTAAGGTATTTTTTAATATTTGTTTATATTTTAGAAAACTAAAGATGTCTTCTAATTTTATATTCAAAAATGTATTGCTGGTTATATATTTTTTCTTTTAAAATATATCAAGGCCTCAAATTAGGAGGTTGTGAGGAGCATGGAACCACCTCAATTGCTGTTGTTCCCTGGTCCCCCTGACCCGGAGTGTTAGTACTTGTTAGGCTCCCAGCAAATAGTTAACCCCCAAACTGAGGTCAAAACACTTTGAAAGTATAAAATTAGACTTTTATAATATATACATAAAAATAGAATTTTATAGAAAAATATACTTTTTTGAAGGAAAAGAATAATAACCATCAATAGATTTTTGAATACAAAATTAGAAGATATCTTCAGTTTCTAAAATATATTAAAAAATTTTCAACAAAATATGACAGAGGTTGACATGCCGTTAAACAAAACTCAAACTCAAATTCTCACTATAACCGAACATTAAAAAATATACTTTAAAACCACACCTATTTGGCATTAAATAACCCACAGAGGTGTTGATATGCCGTTAAACAAAACTCAAACTGAAATTCTCTATAACCGAACATTAAAAGATACTTTAAAACCCCACCTTTTTGGCATTAAATAACCCACAGAGGTGTTGATATGCCGTTAAACAAAACTCAAACTGAAATTCTCTCTATAACCGAACATTAAAAGATACTTTAAAACCCCACCTTTTTGGCATTAAATAACCCACAGAGGTGTTGATATGCCGTTAAACAAAACTCAAACTGAAATTCTCTCTATAACCGAACATTAAAAGATACTTTAAAACCCCACCTTTTTGGCATTAAATAACCCACAGAGGTGTTGATATGCCGTTAAACAAAACTCAAACTCAAATTCTCACTATAACCGAACATTAAAAGATACTTTAAAACCCCACCTTTTTGGCATTAAATAACCCACAGAGATTGATATGCCGTTAAACAAAACTTATAATCTAAGACAATGACGACCGCACCTCGTTCACGGTATGATTCAGGAAAAGAGAATCGTTACCCGTTATTAGGCAGCAGTCTTTCTTTTTGACACTTCATCTTATATGCCTGCGCATACATGTGTGCGTGCGAGTGTGTGTATATAGGAGTGTGTGTGAGAGAGAGAAAAATAATGTTACATTATGAATCTACTTAATATTTGTATCGAGTAAAACAAGCTGGAAAGGGTCATTTTTAAAAGCCGTATTCTTATCATTGCCTCCGATATCAGTGGATATCGTCTTCAAACGAGAAATCGGGGATCAGAGTTCGAATTCCAGTTGAATTCATTGCTTTCATTTATGCGCAAAAACCCTTGGGAAAGGTATTGATCCGTCTCTTCCCTCAAGTTATGGGTTAAAATAACAGGATAGATTGGGTTCTACCGCAGAAAGTAATGGCAACCTACTGTGGGGAAATTTTCTGCAAAGTAAGTCATGTCTCTTTCGCGCATGTATCACGTGTGGTAATAAAATGGCTGACTGGATCTATTATTAATCTAAACTTATTTATAAATGGAGGTTTGTCTGCGTGTGTGTGTGTGTGTGTCCGTTCCCTACAGACTCCGAAACGGCTGAACCTATTTTCTTGAAAATTTACACAGTTGTACTATAAGCGTCTGCGAGTGTTCTTAGCTAGGTTTTGTGTCGAGGTACTCCGATAAATATCGAAAATCGATAATAGAAAAAATCAGGTTATAAGAGTGGTCTGATTATAATCAAATTTCATACAATCATAGACAAAGACATAAGAAACGATATTCAGAAGGTTCAAGGTTGCAGTTTTTACAATAGTGCAGAAAATGTAATATCGATACCAGGAAATCAAAATTTGACTTACATCCATTGATTTTTCTTTCAGTCTACGGTTTCGCTTTAACTGGAAACAACTATTGATTTTTAGTCTTTCGTGCCAACCTCCAAAGAGTCTGAGCTCCAGGATAAATATAAAAACTAAACTTATCAATAAATAAATAAACAAAGAAACAAAGAGTGAACGAGTGAAGAGGGTTTTCATAAAGAAGGAGATAAAGAAATATAGATCTTCAACAAAGAGGCTTAGAAAGAAAAAGAAAGGATTATAAGGAAATAGTAAAAAAGGAACTTATTGATAAAGAAAGAAAGAAAAAAAGAAAGAAAGAAAGAAAGAAAGAAGAAAAACAGTGACAGCGGGAAGGAAGAAAATTGTCAGAAAGAAAGATAGATGGCTAAAATGAAGGCCCAGAAAGAAAAAGCCTTTAAAAAATGTTAAAAGAAAACTTACAAATACAGAATGAAAGACCGACATTGAAAAGGAATAACATTTTAATTAAAGAAAGGAATAAAAATGGCTAAAAAGCAGATTAATGAATTAGAAAAATAGGATCATTTCTCTTTATTCACCCCAAAACAAAAAAGGGTTTATATTTACTAAAATGTAGATGAAATTCTCTCAGAGTGAGGTCTATTTTAAGCGTGGGGTTCACGTTCGCACTCATCCTGATAAACAAGCAAAAAAACAGAGTTTTTTTAATCGTAAAAAATACTTGAATATAATTCGCATTTACGAAATGCTCGAATATAATCCGCATTCAAGAAATGTGAATAACTCGATGCGTTCTGGTAATTTTTCCTTCCAGAGATTTTGAGATATCGCAAGACATTATCAACAAATTTTCATTTGAAATTTATAATTTAAAAAGAGGGCCGAAATTTCAATGAAAAACAAAATAAAATTAAATTACTGTAATTTCTTGGGGGTGACTTAATATTTGCGAAAAGAAATTTAACATTATTTGTGATGAATTAACAGAATAGAACCGAAAAAAACTTATAAACACTCAAATAAAGTACAGTTATTAAAAACGTAGGCTTAGAAAGAAAAGATAGGTTTAAAAAGAAATAGAAAAAGTATATTAATAAAAAAATACTGCATGAAGGAAAGCAACGAAGAAAGAAATAAAGAAGAAAGAAAAGAAATTGCTTAAAAAGCAGGCTTAGAAAGAAAAAGATTAGTTGAGAAAGAAATAGAAAAAAGTTTATTAAGAAAGAAAGAAAGAAAGAAAGAAAGAAAAGATTGAGCAATGCCACTTCCCGATGCCTTATTTATCTCCCTTTAACTCAACTCTCTAAATTATTTGTTCACCCCCTGCTGTAGCCAAAACTCTGGATCTGACTAACTTTTTTATTCACTTATTCGCTTATATTCATCCGTTGGTTAAATCCAGTGAGTTGACCCCAAAAGACGTTAGTTCGATACTTGGTTACAGCAGGGGTGAACAAATAACTTCAAGAGTTGAATTAATGGGAGATAACTAAGACATCCAGAAGTGGCATGGCCCTTGGAATGAGAAGAATATACCTCAATGATTGAGAGAAAAACTGGTTTAGCAAGAAATTCAAGACGAGCTTATTAATAAAGAAAAACGAACAAAATATAAAAAGGAAGAAAAAAGAATGCTTCAAAACGCAGGCTTAGAAAGAAAAAGAAATGATTTTGAAAGAATTCGACAAAAACATAATAATAAAGAAAAAAAGAAAGAAAGAAAGAAAGAAGAAAGAAAGAAAGAAAGAAAGAAAAAAGAAAAAGAAATAAAGAAGAAGAAAGAAAGAAAGAAAGAAAGAAAGAAAAAGGTTGAAAATGCAGCTTTAGAAAGAAAGTGACTTGCTAAGAAAGAAATTCAAAAATAGATTATTAATAAAGAAAAATATATGAACAAACAAGAAATAAAGATAGAAAAACGATGAAAACACAGCCTGAAATCGGAAAACTCAGATTTAAAAAGAAGTAGAAAAATATTAATGAACACAAAAATAATAAAAGCAAAAAAGAATAAAAAATAGAAAAATGATAAAAACCCATTCTGAAATAAAAAAAAAAGACATGTTTAGAAAGTAATAGAAAAATATTAATGAACACAAAATGTATAAAAGCAAGCAAGAAAGAAAGATAGAAAAATGATTAAAACGCAGGCTGAAAACGAAAAAGACAGATTTCGAAGGAACTAGAAAAATATTAATGAACCCAAAAAGTATAAAACAGGCAAGAATAAAAAATAGAAAAATGATTAAAATGTAGGCTGAAATCGAAAAAGAAAGTCTTCGAACGAACTAGAAAAAGATGAACATAAAAAGAATAGAATCAAGAAAGAACGAAAGATACGAAATGATTAAAACGCAGGCTGAAATCGAAAAAGATTCTGAAGAAACTAGAAAAATATTAATGAACACAAAAAGAATAAAAGCTAACATGAAAGAAAGATAGAAAAATGATTAAAACGTAGGCTGAAATCGAAAAAGACAAGTTTAGAAAGAATTTCAAAAAATATTAATGACCACAAAAATTTTTTTTTCTTAATCATAACACCCCGAGCAAGGCGGTAACGCCACTGAAGCGCAGGGGGCTACGTAAAAATGAAAAGATTGGAAAAGAGAAAGCCAGAAACCACATTCTAAGCAGGAAACAAGAGATGAGCCTCTTCACCTGTTCAGTAGTCGTGGGTGGAGTGTGAACCGGGCGATAGTTTAGTCTATCTACTCCCATTGAAAAAAAAAAGAAAAGAGTGAAAAGATTGGAAAAGTGAAAGCCGGAAACCACATCCTAAACAGGGAACAAGGGATGAGCCTCTTCACCTGTTCAATAGACGTGGGTGGAGTGTGAACCGGGCGATAGTTTAGTCTATCCACTCCAATTGAAAAAAATAAATAAATAAAACAAAGTGAGAAGATTGGAAAAGAGAAAGCCGGAAACCACATCCTAAGCAGGGAACAAGGGATGAGCCTCTTCACCTGTTCAATAGACGTGGGTGGAGTGTGAACCGGGCGATAGAAAGAATAAAAAAATAGAAAAATAATTAAAACGCAGGCTGAAATCGAAAGAGACAAGTTTAGAAAGTACTTGAAAAATATTAATGAACACAAAAAGAATAAAAGCAAGCAAGAAAGAAAGATAGAAAAATGACTCAAACGCAGGCTGAGATAGAGCAAGACTGTTTAAGAAAGAAATAGAAATACGATGTTCTTAATAAAGAAAGCTAGGAAGAAATCAATCAATCATAAAGAAAGAAAAATGCTTAAAAAACAGGCTTAAAAAGAAAAATATTTGCTAAGAAATAAATCGAAAATAGATTATTAAAAACAAAAAATCGAGCAAAAATGAAAGAAAGAAAAATGTTTAAAATCACAGATTTAGAAAGAAAAAACTAATTCAGAATGAAATAGAAAAAATGTTTTAATAAACAAAAACAAACGATCGGAGCGAAGAAATCAAGAAATCAAAAAAGTAAAAGTCATTACAAATGAAAAAGTCAATCAGTCAATTAAGTGCCATACGTGATACACGCTTGGGCGATCATGCCTCGAAAGAAACATGACTGACTAGGCAGAAGATTATCCTGCAGTAGGTTGCCATTGCTTTCTGCGGTAGACTGGTTGCCAACCAAGGCTATAGAACCCAATCTATCCTGTTATTTGACCCATAACTAGAAGGAAGAGACGGATTAATACCTTTCCCAAGGGTATTTGCGCGTAAGTGAATGCAAAAAATTCGTCTGGAATTCGAACTCGGCTCCCCGATTTCTCGTTCCGAGACGATATCCAATGCTCCACAACGCACATCTTGTCTTTTTTAGACTATTCAAACGCATTCGACAAAATACGCTACAAAATATCGATCGAAATACTCAGCAACCTCGATATATTTGGCAAAGACGGTCCTGGGTATGATCGTAGACTGCATCCGGCAGCAAGGCCTTTGATTGGGAGGTTGTGAGGAGCATGGAATCACCTCTTAATTGCTGTTGTTCCCAGGTCCACACTGACCCGGAGTGGTAGCACCTGCTAGAGTCCCAGCTATGGGTAAATAGTTAACCTCCAAACCAGGGTCAAAATGCTATGAAGGTATTTACCAACAAAAGATTCTTGAATGAAAAATATATGACCAACAAAACATTTTTCAATGAAAAATATATTACCAACAAAACATTTTTCAATGAAAAATATATTACCAACAAAACATTTATGAAAGAAAAGTGTATTACCAACAAAACACTTTTCAATGAAAAATATATTACCAACAAAACATTTTTGAAAGAAAAATATATTACCAGCAAAACAACAAAACATTTTTGAAAGAAAAATATATTACCAACAAAACATTTTTCAATGAAAAATATATTACCAACAAAACATTTTTCAATGAAAAATATATTACCAACAAAACATTTTTGAAAGAAACATATATTACCAACAAAACATTTTTGAAAGAAAAATATATTACCAACAAAACATTTTTCAATGAAAAATATATTACCAACAAAACATTTTTCAATGAAAAATATATTACCAACAAAACATTTTTGAAAGAAAAATATATTACCAACAAGACATTTTTGAATGAAAAATATATTACCAACAAAACATTTTTGAATGAAAAATATATTACCAACAAAACATTTTTGAAAGAAACATATATTACCAACAAAACATTTTTGAAAGAAAAATATATTACCAACAAAACATTTTTGAAAGAAAAATATATTAACAAAACAACAAAACATTTTTGAAAGAAAAATATATTACCAACAAAACATTTTTGAAAGAAAAATATATTACCAACAAAACATTTTTGAAAGAAAAATATATTACCAACAAAACATTTTTAAATGAAAAATATATTACCAACAAAACATTTTTCAATGAAAAATATATTACCAACAAAACATTTTTGAAAGAAAAATATATTACCAACAAGACATTTTTGAATGAAAAATATATTACCAACAAAACAACAAAACATTTTTGAAAGAAAAATATATTACCAACAAAATATTTTTGAAAGAAACATATATTACCAACAAAACATTTTTGAAAGAAACATATATTACCAACAAAACATTTTTGAAAGAAAAATATATTACCAACAAAACATTTTTGAAAGAAAAATATATTACCAACAAAACATTTTTGAAAGAAAAGTATATTACCAACAAAACATTTTTGAAAGAAAAGTTTATTACCAACAAAACATTATTGAAAGAAAAATATATTACCAACAAGATCTTTTTGAAAGAAAAATATATTACCAACAAAACATTTTTGAAAGAAAAGTATATTACCAACAAAACATTTTTGGAAGAAAAGTTTATTACCAACAAAACATTATTGAAAGAAAAATATATTACCAACAAGATATTTTTGAATGAAAAATATATTACCAACAAAACATTTTTGAATGAAAAATATATTACCAACAAAACAACAAAACATTTTTTAAAGAAAAATATATTACCAACAAGACATTTTTGAAAGAAACATATATTACCAACAAAACATTTTTGAAAGAAAAGTATATTACCAACAAAACATTTTTGAAAGAAAAATATATTACCAACAAAACATTTTTGAAAGAAAAATATATTACCAACAAGACATTTTTGAATGAAAAATATATTACCAACAAAACATTTTTGAAAGAAAAATATATTACCAACAAAACATTTTTGAATGAAAAATATATTAACAACAAAACATTTTTGAAAGAAAAATATATTACCAACAAAACATTTTTCAATGAAAAATATATTACCAACAAAACATTTTTGAATGAAAAATATATTACCAACAAAACGTTTTTGAATGAAAAATATAACCTTACCCAAAATCATTGGTTATGACCTTAAAATGATCCCATAAGGATTGATAGGTCGTTAAACCTCAAACAAAAATACAAAGTATTTGGCAAAGACATCGGAGTAATCATGAACCTCTACTGGCAGCAAACCGCCTGCATACGGACAGGAAACGAATTCATCAGATCTACAAAGATAGAAAGGGGAGTAAGACAAGGATGCGTCTTTTCACCGGATGTACAGCAAGACTATTATGTGGATTATAAAAGTTATGGCCACAATCTGTTCAACATAATATACGCAGATATTACATTGATGATAGCGGATACGAAAAGGAAAATACAAGACCTCCTAAAGAAGGTAGCTGAAGAAAGCCGAAAGAAAAGACTACAAATAAACTACAAGAGAACCAAATGCATTGTCATCAGCAAACAGAGCAGCCAAAAAGGAATACTAAAATCAAGCAGACGCACAAATATAAATAACTGGGACATGTTCTAACAGAAGACGTAAAGTGCGACAACGACATTCGAAGACGAATTGGCATGGCAAATGACGCATTCCGGAAGATCAGTAGAGCATTAAAAGAAAATGAAAGTCGGCTCCCTGTGCAGGGATTTTTCCCACCTGAATCTATTCTGCACATATACAAATCTACCATCCGCCCGTGTATTGAATATTGCTGCCATATCTGGTCGGGTGCCCCTGCTGCTCTCCTTGGGCTTCTTGACAAAATACAAAGGAGAATCTGTAACGTGGTTGATACTGACTTGGCAGACCGGCTGCAGCCGCTCTCTCACCGGCGTGATGTGGCTTCCCTGTGCCTCTTCTACAAGTACTTTCATGGCTTCTGCTCCGATGAGCTTAGATCACTGGTGCCGCCTAAGCTGGAATTTACACGAGATACTAGATTAGCAACTAGGTCCCACCCTTTTAAACAAAAAAGATGTAACCGTAAATTCTACTACAATAGCTTCTTTTCTCGCGCTTCCCGCTTGTGGAACTCCCTTCCACAAGTCTGCTTTCCCGACAGTTACAATCTCCAGGTGTTTAAATGTAGGGTCAATAGACACCTCCTATCGCACTAACTCCCAACTATTCTCAGAACACTCTCATCTACCCAACCCTCATTCTCAGTATCCTTACCCGTCTATCACCCACCCTCTGACATTTCCTATATTTAATCATCCTTTCTCCACTCAACGTAGCCCCCTGCGCAGTAGTGGCAGTGACATGCCTTGCTCGGGGTGAAACGCTTATAAAAAAAAAAAACAAGAATTTTTTGCTAAAAACAACGATGAGAGTAATGAATTGCTATGTAATATCTGTTCTTCAATATGGCAGTGAATGCTGGACAATATCATCAAAGATGAACGAAAAACTTGAAGCAGCGGAAATATGGTTCTACAGAAGGATGCTACAGATATCATGGATCGAGCATGTGTCACCACTGTAGATTTCGTTTGTTATTTCTGTGATTATCTCGATGCCAAAATTGTCTAAGGCTGGTAGCATCTCTGCTACAATTCCGTATTACTGTGCTCATTTATTTTTTCTTCAATTTGGCTAATGCAGTTTCCACTTTGATTTTTAATATTTCTAGTCGGTCGATATTTCTGGGCATTACCTGTTGTCATCTTTCGTCCTTGAAGAATTCACCGATATATTATTTCCATCTCTGAAGTATTTTTATTTCTTTGATAACATCGTTACGTTTCTCCGTGTTTTTTTAGACTGTTGATAAGCATATCTTTTGTCAGCGACGTTCTCTTAATTTTTAATGAATATCTCTCTTATTTGTAATACTCAGTTTCTCCATTGCTGTCTGCATCTGTTCCTTATTTCAATGTGTTGCTTTTTGCATTTTCGTGTCATGTCTTGAAATTGTTTTCTGTCTCCTTTGCATCCTGTCGAGAATCTCATTTGCCATCCACTTATTTTTTTATTCTTTTTCGTCCATTTTCCTTTAGGATGATCTCGTTTGCTAATGTCACTAAAAATCTTTTCTCGGTGAGTCCCTTTTACAGTTTTCGTTTGAACCCTCTTATTTTTTTTCACACTTATTTTTCTATGTGCTTTGTTTTTTCAGGACGTAGACTATCAAGGCCTTCCACGTCTCCCTATCGTTGGTCGCTTTTAAGCATGCTTTCTCCTGTTACACCACACAAACCCGACTCTACCATCCACTAGCTCAAGCCCATAAATCTAGAATATAAATGTATAGAAACTAGCATGGCCACAAAATGAGGGATTAGTTTATATATTGATTATAATATAAATTGGATCGCCCACTTTATATCCACATTATAATTTTTTTATAAAAACTTGGCATATATATTCTTCTTCTATGTGTCCTATCACTTCAGAATGTAGGCGATCATGGCTTACCATGTCTCCCTAACACTGTTGGCTCTTAGCACGCTTTCTCCTGTTACACCACCCAGACCCGGCTCTACCATCCACTAGCTCAAGAACATAAATCTAGAATATTAATGTATAGTTTCTATAAACTAGCATGGCCACAAAAGGAGGGATCAGTTCATATATTGATTATAATATAGATTTGATCCCCCACTTTATAACCACATTATAATTTCTTATAAACAGTTGGCATATATATTCTTCTTCTATGTGTCCTATCACTTCAGAACGTAGGCGATCATGGTTCTCCACGTCACCCTATCCCTGGAGGCTCTTAGCACGGCTTCTCCTGTTACACCACCCAAACCTCACTCAGCCATCCACTAGCTCAAGACCATAAATCTAGAATATAAATGTATAGAAACTAGCATGGCTAAAAAATGAGGGATCAGTTTATATATTGATTATAATAATGAATTGATCCTCCATTTTATAACCACATTATAATTTCTTATAAACAGTTGGCATATATATTCTTCTTCTATATGTCCTATCCCTTCAGAACGTAGGCGATCATGGCTTACCTTGTCTCCCTATCCCTGGTGGCTCTTAGCACGCTTTCTCCTGTTACACCACCCAAACCCGGCTCTACCATCCACTAGCCCAAGACCATAATTCTAGAATATAAATGTATAAAAACTAGCATAGACACAAAATGAGGGATCAGTTTATATATTGATTATAATATAGATTTCATCCTCCATTTTATATCCACATTATAATTTCTTATAAACAGTTGGCATATATATTCTTCTTCTATGTGCTTTGTCTTTTCAGGACGTAGACGGTCATGGCTTTCCACGTCTCCCTATCCCTTGTAGCTTTTAGCAGGCTTTCTCCTGCTACACCACCCAATCCCGGTTCTACCATCCACTAGATCAAGCCTATAAATCTAGAATATAAATGTATAGAAACTAGTATAACCACAAAATGAGGGATCAGTTTATATATTGATTATAATATAGATTTGATCCCGCACTTTATATACAGATTATAATTTCTTATAAACAGTTGGCATATATATTCTTCTATGTGCCCTGTCCCTTCAGGACGAAAGCGATCATGGCTCTCCACGTTTCCCTATCCTTGATAGCTCTTAGCACGCCTTCTGTTAATCCATGCAACCCTCGTTCCATCATTCACCTGATTAGGTCCTTCAAATATGTTATCCGCTGCCTTCCCCGGTCTTTTAGTATCAGGTTCTTTAGCCCTCCTTCCTCATTGCATGTCCCTGGAATCTTAAGCTGTCTTTTCCTGATGCTCACTATTAATTTCCTTTTCGTTTCCATCCTTTCTAAAACCTCATCATTGCTCACATGCTTGATCCATGATATTCTCAGCATCCTTCTGTAGAATCACATTTTAGCTGCTTCAAGTTCTTTCTTCATCTTCAATGATATTGTCCAGCATTCACTGCCATATTGAAGAACAGACAGCACCTAGCAATCCAGTACCCTCTTCTTTGTTTCTAGCGAAGTTATCCTGTTTCTTGATACTTTACTTAACTTCGGGAATGCTCCTTTCACCATGCCAATTCGCTTTCAGATCTCTGTGTCACACTTTCCGTCTTGTATTATAACACTTTCCAGGTATTTATATTTTTTTACCTACTTGATTCTAGTATCCCCGACCTGTATTTGCCATATTGGGCTGCCCTTTTTACTGATGACCATGCATTCGGTTTTCTTGCAGTTTATTTGTAGTCCTTTCGTGTTACTTTCTTCAAAAATTCACAAGTTGATAAAAGACCAAAACTCGGAAGATGTAGTATGATTGAAGAATATATGTCCAAGAAGAATTACATTTAATTCGTTTGCAAGAACTCGAAGAGAACAGAAAGGAAAACGAATTTAAATATTTCTTCCGAGGTTTGGTCAATTCAATGTGAAATGATTTTCAACCTCAATTTAGTTTAATCTAAAATTAGTATTACCCGTTAACATATTATGGTTTTCGGATTTGGAATTTCAGAGGAATCATAATTCTTAAGTTAATGATTGAATAAGGTTCTTGCAGAGAATTCAGTCAGTTACGTGCCATACGTGATACACACTTGAGCGATCATGTCTCCAAAGAAACATGACGGACTAGGCAGAAATTTTCCTGCAGTACGAAGTCATTACTTTCTGCTGTAGACTGGTTTTCAACCAAGGCTGCAGAACCCAATCTGACCTGCTATATAATCCACAGCTGGAGGGAGAAGAGATGGATTAACGCCTTTCTGAAATACGAATTTGTCTCTCCGATTTCTCGTTCTGAGACAATATCCACTAGATCAAGCCTATAAATCTAGAATATAAATGTATAGAATCTAGCATGGCCACAAAATGAGGGATCAGTTTATATATTGATTATAATATAGAACTGATCTCCAACTTTATATACAGATTATAATTTCTTATAAGCAGTTGGCATATATATTCTTCTTCTATGTGCCCTGTCCTTTCAGGACGTAGGCGATCATGGCTTTCCACGTCTCCCTATCCCTGGTGGCTCTTACCACGCTTTATCTTTTTACTCCACGCAACCCTCGTTTCGTCATCCACTGGATCAGGTCCTTCAAATATGTTATCCGCTGCCTTCCCCGGTCTCTTTTTCCTTCTATCTGGCCTGTTAGTATCAGGTTCTCTAGGCCTCCTTCCTCATTGCATGTCCCTGGAATCTTAAGCTGTCTTTTCCTGATGCTCACTATTAATTTCCTTTTCGTTTCCATCCTTTCTAAAACCTCATCATTGCTCACATGCTTGATCCATGATATTCTCAGCATCCTTCTGTAGAATCACATTTTAGATGCTTCAAGTTCTTTCTTCATCTTCAATGATATTGTCCAGCATTCACTGCCATATTGAAGAACAGACATCACAGTACTCTCTTCTTTGTTTCTGGCGAAATTTTCCTGTCTCTTAATACTCTACTCAGCTTCTGAAATGCATCCTTGTTCTTTTGGATCTCAGGAATATATATGTATAGAAACTGATGTGACCACAAAGTGAGGGGTCACTTTATAGATTGATTGTAATATAGAATTGATCCCCCATTTTATATACAGTATGCTTCTGTAGAACCACATTGCGGTTGCTTCTAGTCTTTCCTTCATCTTTGATGATATTGTCCAAGATTCACTGCTATATTGAAGAACTGACATCACATCGCAATCCAGTACTCTCTTCTTTGTTTCTCGTGAAATCGTCAAGTCAACCAACTGCGAAATTGCGATGTAAACGTCATTTTTATTTTTTTAATAACTCAGACAAATCAAAATATTATCATCTGTTCTCCAGTTTTATATCCTAACATTTCTCTTCTGCCTTCTTATTCTTCATTCTTCGTTAATAGCAAGGATGTACGTTGTGGTGCAGTGGCTATCGGCTTGTAACGAAAAATCGGAGAGCCGAGTTCGAGTCACAATTGAATTCGTGGTATTCACTTACGTGTAAATACCCTTGAGAAAAGTATTAATCTGATTCTTCTCCCTTCAGCTATGGATTAAATAACAAAACAGATTGGGTTTCATGGCTTTGGCAACTAGGCTACCGCAGAAAATAATAGCAGCCTAATGCGGAAAAATCTTCTGCCTAGTCAATAATATCTGTTTCGAGACATGATCGCCCAAGCGTGTATCACGTATAGCACTTAACTGACTGTCTAAATACCAAGGCTGAAAATATAGAGCATCCAGTGACGATCGAAACCGTTGTGCTCAGTTTTATAAATTAACTCTACGCTGAGGTGCATAGTTAATTATTAAACTTAGCAATTTAGTAGGCACTGAAATGTACTCTGCATTTGGAGGAGAAGAATTTGGAAGATTCTAGCAAATATTAGCTGTGTGAAAAGGTTTTCGGCGAAAAGGACAGTTTTTTTAAACCCTTTTACTGATTCTTAATTGTTTCATTCAAATCTATCTTAATCCTTCCCCATATATATGTTGTATCCCTTGAGGATGTGGGAGATCAGGGCTCTCCATTTTTTCCTTTGTAGTTACTGGGAATGATTGTCTTTCTACTGTCCCCCACTCTCTATTCTGCTAAGACATTTATGTAGGTTCATCACTTTTTCTCTTGCTTTTAATATGTCCTGGAAATGTTTTCATCCTACAATTATCGATGAAATTTCATTGAAAAATTTTATGGGGGTGCTTCTTTATATAATAAAATTATATAATAATTAATACAATTAATTATATCAATGTTTAATTAATCTTTTTTAATACCTCTAAATCTTTCTCTTCTTTAAGAAATTAAGTGATTATGTGTTCCTGTATCTTCTTGACTTTTAATATTTGGGAACTTTAAATTATGACTGGATAAAGTATAGTTGTTTTCAGTTGCCTTTTTCCCCAATTTTGGATTCAGCCTCTTTTTTTTTTCTGCTGTGGATTCCGGGTGAGGAACCACACAAAATAATGAACAACGAAACAGATATTTGGGTAAATTTTTTATTTGTTCCCCGAAGGCCTTTACCTCGTCAAATCTTTCCAAAACATCCTTATTTCCGTGCCTATATCTCACCCCTTACCACTGATCTCATATTTGATTCAGCGCTTAATGACTTGAGGCGTTGGACAGTTATTTCGGCCTATTTACTTCCTTTGGGCAATTACTCTGCGATATGTTTGGTTTCGGTACTCACTTTCCGCGTAGTAATTGCAAAAAGGAAGTAAAAAGGCCGAAAAATCGGCAAACTACGCGTGAAGTCATTCTGCAGTGAATAACATTTTTGGAAGCGTGGTTACGGGGTGAGATAAACAGCGACAAGTAGTTCGATATTTTTCTGGTCGCTAACGTGAAAAAAGGTAGGTTTCGTCAGTAAACAATTATCGATTTGAGTTCAGCATTTACATTTGCACGGAAATAAGTATGTTTTGGAATGATTTGAAGGGGAACAAATAAAAAATTTACAGCCCCGCTGGAATTAGTAAGTCCGAGTTATATTATTCTGGCTGAGTGGAGCTCAGAGCTACGATGACTACTGACGCGGTATTCTCTGTGTAATTTCAATATCTCTCGGTAACTTACGGATCAGACTGTTCTCTCTATGACAGTATATGTATACTCAAGTCGAGTCCATTATCCTAGAAAAATGGGAGATCCCACAACATTTTTCATGGCGGTTCACCATCTATGGAGATCTAATTTGACACTGCAGTTGTATCTATGAAAGAGAGAATACATTTTTTAATAGCTTTTTCAAACGACATTATTATTAAGTGACTTCAAACATTACCAGACGAAATTTGAACTTAGTTATATTTTCCGCTTTTTAAGGCTAATTACAACACTTCCATTTTAACAAAAAAAATGTCAGGAATCATTTTTTTCTGATTTGGTTTGTAGTCTATTGAACAGGTGTAGAGGCTCATCTCTTGTTCCCTGTTTAGAATGTGGTTTCCGGCTTTCTCTTTTCCAATCTTTTCACTTTTCCTTTTTGTTTATTTTTTTTTTCAATTGGAGTAGATAGACTGAACTATCGCCCAGTTCACACTCCACCCACGTCTATTGAACAGGTGTAGAGGCTCATCTCTTGTTCCCTGTTTAGGATGTGGTTTCCGGCTTTCTCTTTTCCAATCTTTTCACTTTTCCTTTTTGTTTTTTTTTGTTTTTTTTTTTCCACTGGAGTAGATAGACTGAACTATCGCCCAGTTCACACTCCACCCACGTCTATTGAACAGGTGTAGAGGCTCATCTCTTGTTCCCTGTTTAGGATGTGGTTTCCGGCTTTCCCTTTTCCAATCTTTTTACTCTTATGTAGCCCCCTGCACATCAATGGCGTTACCGCCTTGCTCGGGGTGATATGATTAAAAAAAAAATACAGATGATCTCTGCCAACACGGATAACTGTCATGTTCAATTTAAAAATTTACAATACTTGCATATCAGTATAAATATTGTACTAGAAAAGAGAATATTTCCAGTTCCGCATTACAAGTATTAATATCCGTGATAAACTAGAGGAGCAAAGACAAAAGTGGCTAAAAAAAAAAAGAAAAACAACTAAAGAATGACTCATAAACAATGTTCTCAAAGAGATTTCAAAGACTTTTTTTTCTTGCTGCTCCGACCACCTTAATTCGAGCGTGTTACGCGATTGACATCTAGTCTCCACCCATTACCGTCGAAATAGTTAAATGTAACCGCCACTTTAACTTTTCTCGCACTTCCCGTCTCTGGAACTCCCTCCGTTTAAATTCAACTCCAGTTACCATCCTCTATATCTTCTGTAATCTAATTCACCTTTTTGTTCTTTCGGGCGAACCTGTACGACATTACCACCACCTGTAAATTTGTGGATTATCATTTTTTTATATATTTTTCAGTGCATTCTTATCGATTAGTACATAAAGTTTCCGATTTTCAAAAAATTTTGAAAAAAAATCAATATTTAAAGATTTTTAAGGGGTGCCCAGTTTCTCATACAACGTTTTGGTAAATCGATCCTCCATTTTGGAAAGACTCGCTTCGATTTCTTTTTCTTTTTTTTTCTTCTCCAAAACTTGTAGGAAATTAATGAAAAAAGTCGTTCCGGAAATATGTTTTTATACAAAATCTTTTAAGAATAGAAATTATTTTAAAGATTCTCTGTCAAAACTTTTTTTAAAATGTTTTACATGTCATATTTTTAAATCCAAATTTTTTTACAACAGTAATTATTTTAAAGAAACTGCTTTCAAAACTTTTTTTTAGTGTTTCAAATAACTTATTTTTCATTGATATGCAGTAGAGATAATTAAAAATTTTCCATGGGTTTGTCGATCTAAAATTGTAAACTTCTCTATACACGTTCTCAGCGAAATCAAAGCGAACCCAAAGCGAGTGTTTACAAAATGGAGGCTCGATTTACTATAAGGCTGTATGAGAAACTGAGCACCCCTAAAAATCTTAAATAATGAATTTTTTCTAATTTTTTTTTTCTGATAATCGTAAAGTTTAGGGTCTAATCGATGATATTACACTAAAAAATGTAAAATAAAATGATAATCAACAAATTTACAGGTAAAGGTAATGTACAGGTTCACCGTTCTTTCTTCAATTCACACTAGTGACGGTCGAGCATTGCTTGAGATTAAATGATTAAAAATATATTAATACCGCTGTCTTACAATATACCATATATAAATATGTATTTGTCTATCACTATTTGTTGATAAAAGGGAAAATATAAGACGTGATGGGTCCCGGCTTGTCAGCTCGATTCCAACCAATTTCTCACCGGCGGGATATGGCTTCCCTATGTCAATTCTACAAATATTTTTATGGCTTCTGCTGTAACGAACTTAAATCACTGGTGCCCCCGTCACTAGAATTTACTCAGGCAACCATACTGGCAACAAAGCCCCACCCTTACAGTTAGAGAGTCAAATTGAGCCGTCAAGTCTACTCCAAAAGCTTCTTTTCACGCACTTTTAACTAGGCCATGAAAACAAAGATGAGGATAACAGTACAGACAATGTAAATAATTACAATACCTCATCTCAGAAATATAGACAGATATTGATGGTGAATATGGCAACAAAGATGAGGACAGTAGTCCAAACAATGTAAATAGTGTAAATAATTACAATACCTTATCTCAGAAATATAGACAGATATTGAAGGTGAATATGGCAACAAAGATGAGGACAACAGTCCAAACAATGTAAATAGTGTAAATGATTACAATACCTCATCTCAGAAATATAAACAGATATTGAAGGTGAATATGACAACAAAGATGAGGACAACAGTCCGAACAATGTAAATAGTGTAAATGATTACAATACCTCATTTCAGAAATATAGACAGATATTGAAGGTGAATATGACAACAAAGATGAGGACAACAGTCCAAACAATGTAAATAGTGTAAATAATTACAATACCTCATCTCAGAAATATAGACAGATGTTGAAGGTGAATATGGCAACAAAGATGAGGACAACTGTCCAAACAATGTAAATACTGTAAATGATTACAAGACCTCATCTCAGAAATATAGACAGATATTGAAGGTGAATATGGCAACAAAGATGAGGACAACAGTCCGAACAATGTAAATAGTGTAAATGATTACAATACCTCATTTCAGAAATATAGACAGATATTGAAGGTGAATATGGGAACAAAGATGAGGACAACAGTCCATACAATGTAAATAGTGTAAATAATTACAATACCTCATCTCAGAAATATAGACAGATATTGAAGGTGAATATGGCAACAAAGATGAGGACAACAGTCCAAACAATGTAAATAGTGTAAATGATTACAAGACCTCATCTCAGAAATATAGACAGATATTGAAGGTGAATATGGCAACAAAGATGAGGACAACAGTCAGAACAATGTAAATAGTGTAAATGTTTACAATACCTCATCTCAGAAATATAGACAGATATTGAAGGTGAATATGGCAACAAAGATGAGGACAACAGTCCGAACAATGTAAATAGTGTAAATAATGACAATAGTTATATAAACTCAGAAATATACACAGGTATTGAAAGAATTTTATAATTTTTTAATGATGATTACAACAACTGTTCTGTTAATGAATGCCTAGTGTTACCCATTCTCTTGGAAACAGGTTTACTTCAATGAAACGGCTTGAAATGGTCGTCGCCGTCGCCGGCGGTTAGATTGAAAAATATTGTAACTATAAATGTTGCTAAACAAGGTGTCGGTCTCTGCATACATAACTTTAGTTTTTCTTGCCTTTTTTCTTTTATCTTTTGTCAAATGTCAAATTTTGCTGACACACCCTGTATACAAAACCAATAGCACATGTTAAAAACTTTTTTATGATATGTTTTTTATAAGCGTTTCACACCGAGCAAGGCGTTTCACTGCCACTACAGCGCAGGGGGCTACATAGAGTGGAGAAAGAATGGTTAAATATAGGAAATGTCAGAGGGTGTGTGATAGGCGGGTAAGGATACCGAGAATGAGGGTTGGGTAAATGAGAGTGTTCTGAGAATAATTGGGAGTTAGAGTGATAGGAGGTGTCTATTGACCCTACATTTAAACACCTGGAGATTGTAGCTGTCGGGAAAGCAGACTTGTGGAAGGGAATTCCACAGGAGGGAAGCACAAGAAAAGAAGCTGTTGGAGTAGAATTTACGGTTACATCTTATTTGTTTAACTGTAAAAGGGTGGGACCTAGTTGCTAATCTAGTATCTCGTGTAAATTCGTGCTTTGGCGGCACCAGTGATCTAAGTTCATCGGAGCAGAAGCCATGAAAGTACTTGTAGAAGAGGCACAGGGAAGTCACATCACGCCGGTGAGAGAGTGGTTTCAGCCGGTCTGCCAAGTCAGTATCAACCACGTTACAGATTCTCCTTTGTATTTTGTCAAGAAGCCCAAGGAGAGCAGCAAGGGCACTCGACCAGATATGGCAGCAGTATTCAATACACGGGCGGATGGTAGATTTGTATATGTGCAGGATAGATTCAGGTGGGAAAAACATCCGGGCCCTGAACAGAGAGCCGACTTTCATCGCGGCAGATTTGGCAATGGATTCGATATAGTCATTCCATTTGAGGTCCGCCGAAAGTGTAAGGCCAAGGAGGTGTAGTGTTTTACTCTCTGGGAGGCAAACCTGTCCCATGCTAATGAGAGGTAGATGCGATTGTCTATGGTGGTTAGTTGAAAACAGCTTCGATTTAGAAGCATTGAAATTTGCTAGACATCTCCTACCCCAGGCCACTACGGATTGGAGGTCCTTTTCAAGCTCGGTAGCGAGGTTCGCTTTGTCGCCCACACCTAGTTTTTGATCGAGGCAAGAGTAGATTGTGGTGTCATCGGCGTACATGCCTACTTGGAATCTAATGGCGTCGCGGAGATCATTAATGTAGATCAGAAAGAGCGTGGGACCTAGGATAGAACCTTGAGGGACGCCCGCGTTCGTATGGTAGTTTTGGGAGGCATGCCCATTTAATACTACCTTCAATGTGCGGTTAGAGTGGAATGACTGGATGAGGTCAAAAAGATGTCCAGTTATCCCGTAGCTCCGCAGTTTGCATAAAAAGCCAGCGTGCCAGCCCCTGTCGAACTCTTTGAAAATATCCAGGGCAACGGTTCGGGCTTCGCCATTCTTGTCAAGTGCCCGGTATATGTACTCGGTAATGGTCGTTAGCATATCAACAGTAGACCTGGTGAAGCAAAACCCGTACTGTTTGTCAGAGAGAAGCCTGTGGGCCGTGAGATGCTGAATCACCTCGGCGTTGATAATGGCTTCGAAAATTTTGCCGAAGGTCGGAAGGAGACTAATAGGACGGTAATTGGCGGGGTCTGAGTGTTCGCCAGAATTCTTAAATGTAGGAACTACACAGGAGGACTTCCAACAGGCAGGAAAACAGGAAGCAGATAGGCAGAGGTTATAGAGTTTAGAGAGGACAGAGGAGAGTTCTGGGGATTGGGATTCCGTCACCGCCGCTCGATTTGTGTTGGTCAAGTTGTGCAATTATCTTGGAGACCAGCGAGGGTGTAATGTGGACGTTATTTAGTTGAGCCTTAGTTACAGAGCATATCAAATATTTTACTAAATTTGGGGGCGGTTTCCCCACCCCCAAATAAAGATAAAAATCTATATAAGCATATGTCCTCAAATCCTTCGTTTTTTAATTACTAGCAGTATAGCCCGGTGTAGCTCGGGTGTAATGAAAGCTTTAAAACTAATCCATGGTCCTGGAGCTCAGACTCTTTGGACGTTCGCACGAAAGACTAAAAAGCAATAGTTGTTTCCAGTTAAAGCGAAACCGTAGACTGAAAGAAAATGAATGGATGTAAGTCAAATTTTGGTTTCCTGGTATCGATATCAAATAAGTTTTTTTCGTCGTAAACTGAATTTTGAGGGCTAATTAAGTCCTCTGAGTAAATGGTATCATGGCTGAGACTAAGAACTACAATTATACCTACTTAGAGCCAAACCCGAAGCAAAAAGTAAAATAAAACGCTGAAAAAACTGATTTTGATCAGTCCCGGTAGCTTGGCTTTTATATATATATATTATCGATTTTCTGCACTATTGTAAGAACTGAAACCTTCAGACTTCTGAATATCGTTTCTTATGTCTTTGTCTATGAGTGACTCAAATTTGATTAAAATCAAACCACTCCTTCTATAACCCGATTTTTTCGATTATCAATTTTTAATACTTATCGGGGGTACCTCGACACAAAACATAGCTAATAACACTCGCAGACGCTTATAGTACAACTGTGTAAATTTTCAAGAAAACAGTTCAGCCGTTTCGTTTTCGGTAATGGACACACACACACAGAGAGACAAAATTCCATCAATTAATAAGTTTAGATAGATAAGTTTAAAGAAGGTGTACGGTAGATGTTGCTATGATGATCAGGTTACATTTCTCATTTGACATCCGTTCAACAATGGCAGAAAATTCATATAATCAGCATGCAGATATGATTTTTTTACAAACAGCTGCGCAAATCGTAACGGACGCGAGGCTGCAGTTTTGTATTTGGGAACAGAGCAGCTGTATTTATATGTTAAATTGCTGAATATCAGTATATATAATTATAAGACACTGTAGTCAACACCTCACGCCGACAGTCAGCTTTAAGCTTAAGCGCAAACTTTAGGCCATATATATACTAATTATAATTATTAGGCCACCCCAGTTTTTTTTTTTAAGAAATGATGTATTTCATACTATTTTTAGTATTTACTGCCAAGCGGATAATCGTAAATGAAAAGAGAATGTTTTTTTTTGTTATTATTACTTTGCAAAATTTTACAAGGCTAATAGCGACAATTTAGCCATCGCATCCTATAGATTTTATATATATATATATATATATATATATATATATATTTATATATATATACACACACTACCGGCCATAATTATTAGGCCACCCCATTGTTTAAAAAAATTATGTATTTCATACTATTTTTTAGTATTTATTGCCAAGTGAATAATTGTAAATGAAAATAGAATGGTTCTTTTTTTTTTTTTTTTTTTTAATCATATCACCCCGAGCAAGGATAAAGCCTTCAGTTTCAGACTTTAATCCAGATGCACGTAACCATCGATGAGTATTAACTTTGTCAACATTGGATTTATTGGCACGTTCTGGATATTGGCCATGCAGAGGTTTGTCTTGCCAGCGCTGTTTCATCTGTTCAAGAGCTTTATCTTTGGCTTTCATTTTCATATTTTTTGCCGCAATAGTTGGTTCTTGGCTTCTGTTTTGCTTTTCTACAGAATCTACTAACTGTAAATCTTGTTTGTATTTACTGCCTTCTTTTATTATTGAATGAGTATTTATTGCCAAGTGAATAATTGTAAATGAAAATAGAATGGTTATTTTTTTTTTTTTTTTTTTAATCATATCACCCCGAGCAAGGCGGTAACGCCACTGATGTGCAGGGGGCTACGTAAGAGTGAAAAGATTGGAAAAGAGAAACCCGGAAACCACATCCTAAACAAGGAAACAAGGGATGAGCCTCTCTACACCTGTTCAATAGACGTGGGTGGAGTGCAGACGTGGGTACTGCACAATAACATGTGCATCAAATGAATTTATAAATATTTAATAATTACCTATATTGTAGGGAAAAGTCCTGGGCGTAGAGTAACATTTGGGTATTAGAAATTAGATTCTACTGAAGAATTCTGAAAATACCATAGCCGAACATATGATCAACATCGAAGTTTAAAAAAATTGGAAACAACATACTTATACTTAACATCAAGAAGAGAGAGTAGAAACCTCTAGCCACATAATGAGGAAAGATGACTTGGAAAATTTGATACCCACATGAGAGACTGCAGTCAAGTGAGACAAAAGATAACCTGGCTGTCGAAAGTGAGTAAATGGATAAGGAAACAAGGTTTAGAAGTAATAACAAAAGAGAAAATTTGTAGCTGCAAAGGACAGGAAGTTGAGGAGAGCTATGATCGCCAACATTCTTAAGGAACACCGCACATAAAACAAAATGCTTATGCTACGTTTTATCCAAATATTTTAAAATATTTTCTTTTTACATTTATTTTAGATTGTGTGGGCGAAAATAGAATGGTTCTTTCGTTATTATTAATGATTATTAATTTTACAAGCCATGAAAGCAAAGATGAACTCGTCCAAATCACCCTAAATTTTCTTCATTCTTTCATTGACGAAACTACAATATAGATAATTATTAAATATTTATAAATTCATTCGATTCACATGTTATTGTGCTGTATTAGCAAACTAACCATTCTATTTTCATTTACAAGTATTCATTCAATAAATACTAAAAAAAATGGTATGAAATACATAGCCTTTTATAAATCACTTGGATTGCCAGTGATCGTGGAGAGACTGTTTACATTACGTGACGCAGAAAGCGAAAAAGAATTTTTCTCTAAAACAAAATTTATAAGTATTATTAAAGATCGGTTTACATTTACAAATATTTAAAAAATCTGTCGTTTTCTGCGTCACGTGATGTAAACAATCTCTCCACGAACGCTCTCGCGAAATACGTTTCTAATTTAAATTTTAAAATCATTTGTTTCTGATGAAAGACCGAGGATGGTCTGAAATATCAAATATAATAATAGAAATAAATAAATACTGTCAGAAAAATACATTTTTAAACTTACAACTTTTTAGTAGTTCCTCCCACCCCCACACAAACATATATATATATGGAATTATTTGTTTGAACATTATTTTTAATCGATACTCTTATTTGAGTATAATTTTGTTTTTAATCAAGCAGTATATTTATTTATACCGGCCTGATTATTTACGATAAATTTTGTTATGAATATATGTGTCATTCAGCAGGATTTGAACCTGTGACTCCTATCAACATAATGGAAGCCATCAATTGATATGGCGCGTCTTAGATCACTCGACCACGAATGAGAAAAGAAGCTCATGGAGTAGAATTGTCGTCTGCATTTGGTTGATCTAACTGTGAATGGGTGAGACCCAGTTGCCAGTTTGGTTGCACCAGTAAACACCTGCTGCAGGGGCACCAGTGACTTAAGTTCATTAGAGCAGAAGCCATGAAAGTACTTATAGAACAAACATAGGGAAGCCACATCCCGTCGGTTGGGGAGTGGCTGGAGTCGAGTTGCTAAGTCGGTACCTATCAGATTACTTGTCAAGAACACTGAGATGAACAGCAGGGGCGCCTGACCAAATATGACAGCAGTACTCCATGCACGGACGAATGGTTGATTTGTATATATGCAGGATAAATTCAGGCGGAAAAAACATCCTAGCCCGACAAAGTAACCCAACCTTCAGCAGTGGATTTAGCTATTGACTAAATGTAATGGTCCCACTTGAGATTGGAATAGAGGGTAACGCCTAGAAGGCCCAGTGTATTGCTCTCAGGGATATATATATATATATATATATAATCATTGACCATTTCATTTTTCACACTCCTTACATTTTACATTAAGTTCTCCCAATTTAAAAATTTTTAACGCGCATGAGCGAAACCAGTTGTTTTCTTTTTTTAAATATTTTATCATCCTTATGCCCGGTAACATAAAAATTATAACATTTAGTGCAATACTCAAATTTTGTGCCACACAAAATCTGTTTAAATATATATATATATATATATATATATATATATATATACTGTTAAATATAACAGACAATGAATGTCTATTATATTTATTTATGAGCCGTTCTAAACACACACACACACACACACACACACACACACACACACACACACACACACACACATATATATATATATATATAGTGTATCAGGGCAGCAGATAATCTTTTAAACATATGCTGTTAAATATAAGAGACAATGAATATCTATTATATTAATCATGAGCCCTTCTAAACATCGTATTTTTTCATCAATTTTAGGTGAAAATAAAGACAAAAATTATCCAACATTTGGATATATATATTTTTTATTGTGAGGGTCTTTTGTTATTTAATTTTTATTAAAATATGTCAAGGTACCATTTCGGAGTTTAGGTATCTTATTGGAACCAAGACGAAAATGAGTATTTGATAATAATGTAAGGGAATCATAATAATAATAATAATAATAATAATAATAATAATAATAATAATAAGCTGAAATTAATGGAATTAAAAGAATTGTAACAAGAAGAGACGAATCAACAAAATATGAAAAGGAACCGGAATCAGAAATAAAAAGTAATAACATCAAACAAGTCACAGGTCATAATGTAGAAACCGTGAAACACGCAAATCACTGCGAAGATAATGCTGTAAGTTTAAAAGTGCTGGAAAGGTGTGATCTGAGTCAGTTAAAAGACAAAAATAAAACGAGTTCAGAACACATCGAAGATAATTATTTGACGGAAAATAAAAACAATATACAGGAAGCCAAGATAGAAATAAAAAACCATCTAAGTCAAATACAAAATATTACAATGGAGGAACGTGAACAGCTCCCAAAATTACAACCAACAAAACAAAACCTCCGAACTATTAAACTCTACAATGCAGCACTGAAATCAATACTGGATGAAGACCCTCATACAAATCTTAACGAAGTAATATATGCATCAGCAACAGCAGCAACAAAAAAATTAAATATCAAAATAAAAACAAGGCAGTCTCGCAGACGTGAAGATCCACCTTGGAAAAGAAAAATAGAAAAAGAAATCGAACAACTTAGAAGTGAACTGTCAGTACTGGATGAACTGAGTAGAGGAATAAATGTAAGAACTAGGAAAAGCAGAAGAGCCGAAAGAAAATATAACATCAGGAATGAAAATGACGTCTTATCAAATAAAGAAAAAATAAAGCAAAAAATCCAACTGAAGGCTCAAAGAATAAGACGCTATGAAAATAGAGCAAGATTTTACAGACAAAACAAGATTTTTCAGACTGATACAAAGAGATTTTACAGGGAAATAGGTAAAAAAAGAATTGAAGTGACAGTACCCCCCAGAATGGAAGAAGTCACACAATTCTGGGAAAAGATATGGGCTTGCTCTAAAGAACTTAGCAAGGAAGTACATTGGATTACGCAAGAGATAGAACGAATGAAAAATAAACCCGAACAGACATGGTCTGGAATTACAGAAGATGATGTTAAATTTGCACTAAAAAAAGCATACAATTGGAAATTCCCAGGTATAGATAAAATTCCTAACTTTTGGCTATATTATTTAAATGCAGCACATAAAAACTAGCCAAAGAACTTCAAGAAATGGTTGACGATCCCACTAAAATTCCTGCATGGATGACCAAAGGAATTACATTTCTTCTACCCAAGAATGGTGACACAAACAACCCGAAAAACTACAGACCAATTACATGTCTTCCGACAACATATAAACTATTAACATCTATTTTAACAAAACAGAAATATTTATTCTTAGAAAGAAATGACATGATACCGCTTGAACAAAAAGGGTGCAAACGTGGCTGTTATGGTTGTAAAGACCAATTGCTAATTAACAAAATGATCCTGGAAAACTGCTACAGTACAAAGAAAAATCTTAGTACTGCCTGGATAGACGACCGAAAGGCATTCGATAGTGTGCCACATTACTGGATTTTAAAGACTTTAAATATATACAAGATATCGCCCGTCATCATCAATTTCATCAAACAGTGCATGTCTATATGGAAAACAACCCTTTACCTCAATCATATAAATGGAACCTATAAGTCTGATGAAATAAACATCAAAAGAGGTATATTTCAAGGTGATTCTTTATCTCCCTTACTATTCTGCATATCATTAATAGCACTAACCAGTCAACTTAATAAGACAGAATGTGGTTATAAAATAGGCCAAAAGAAAATAAGCCATCTATTTTACATGGATGACTTAAAGTTATATGCTAAGAATGATAATGAGCTGGAAGGTCTTCTGCAAACTGTAAAATGCTTCAGCGAAGACATTGGAATGAAATTTAATTTGAATAAATGTGCTAAAGCTACAGTTTTACGTGGATCAATACAAGAAACATCCTCAATTAGCCTAGACCCTGCTGTAACAATAAAAGAATTGAAACCAGAAGAAGCTTATAAATACCTAGGTGTAAATGAGAGCGAAAACATTCACCATAAAAAATGAAAGAAATAGTGCGTAAAGAGTACTATAGAAGGCTACGAATGATATTAAAAACTGAATTAAATTCACAGAACAGAGTTATGGCCATTAATAGCCTTGCAATCCTAGTTGTCCAATATAGCTTTAACATCTTAAACTGGACTCTAAACGACATCAGGCGAATGGATGCTAAAACAAGAAAGCTTCTTTCTAAGCATAAGATGCATCATCCAAACGCTGATGTAGACCGTCTATACATACCCCGTAAAGAAGGTGGAAGGGGTCTTATTCAGCTGGAATTGTCATACAAGACGACAACTATTGGCTTACTAACATACATAGAAACAACAAAGGATTGGATGATACAATTAGTAAGGCAACATGAAGAAAGAAAGAAAAAATATTCAATAATAAAAGAAGGCAGTAAATACAATCAAGATTTACAGTTAGTAGATTCTGTAGAAAAGCATAAACATTAGCCAATAACAAACCATTGCGGCAAAAAATATGAAAATGAAAGCCAAAGATAAAGCTCTTGAACAGATGAAACAGCGCTGGCAAGACAAACCTCTGCATGGCCAATATCCAGTACGTGCCAATAAATCCAATGTTGACAAAGTTAATACTCATCGATGGTTACGTGCATCTGGATTAAAGTCTGAAACTGAAGGCTTTATTCTTGCAGCACAAGACCAAAGTCTTTTCACTAGAAACTTTCAGGCAAATATTATGCATAATAATATGGATCCAAAATGCAGGTTTTGTGATAAACACCAAGAAACAATAGACCACCTAATCTCAGGCTGTTCTGTGCTTGCCCCAAATGAATATAAAAATCGCCACGATAGAGTTGGGCAATATTTACATTGGGCAATGTTCAAACATGATGGAAAAGCTGTAAACAAACACTGGTATGAACATCATCCAGCACCGGTTACAGAAATAGAAGATGTAACCATTCTATGGGATTACACCATCTACACAGACAGAAAAATTGAAGCAAACAGGCCAGACATTATTGTTAAAAACCAGAAGGAGAAAACTTGTCTATTAATTGATATGGCTTGTCCAGCGGATTGTAACATAGCAATCAAGGAATTTGAAAAACTGTCAAAATATAAAGACCTGGAAATTGAAATAGAAAAAATGTGGAAATTGAAAACAAGAGTTGTGCCAGTGATAGTAGGTGCACTTGGAATGATAAAAAATGGAACAAAACAACACATTGAAAGAATCCCTGGAAACCCCAGCTTAAGAGATATACAAAAAATTGTCTTATTAAGTACAGCCCACACACTAAGGAAAACTTTATCTATGTAATTCTGGGGATCATAGGGAAGATAGAAAAACATGAAATGGAGCCATAACAACACGCCACTACCTGCCTTAGGTCTCCCCGCAGACTTGGTTGGTAGTGAGACCAAAGCAGAAATTGAAATATGATGAAAAATGACATAATAATAATAATAATAATAGAAAATTAAACGTTCATAATAAAACGAAATACTATTTTATTAAAATTCACTTCAATTGCTTGACAGTTATATTTATATATATACGTAAATGTGTTCATATGACCATGGACAAAAATAACAAAGAATGTTTATTTAATATGCTTCTAATATTTAAATTTTAATGTGACTGAAATTTACCAAGAAAAAGACAAATTTTCGCATATACAACCCAGGATGAAATATTAAGAGAAATAAGAACTGATTGCGTGTTTGAATTCTTACTTTTAAAACCTTGGTCCGAGATATTTTACTAAACATCCAACAAATCATCATTGTTTGGAAACAGGCCTCAATGTTTCTGGTTTTCTCGAATTACTTTGATCCTTGATATATCACCATCAATTTTCAGTTGAATTCAAATCAGAAGGAAGCTATTAATTCCTAAATGAATAAATTTTGAAGCTATCGAAGGATGATAGACCTCTTAGGAACAGAGGATGCCAACCGAAACGTTAAGATAACAACAACAAATTTTATGACGTTACTCTCAAAGGAGGATTGATTTACGAATTTTTCTAAGTAGAGATCAGGCAGTGAACTCATTCACTCAAAACAACGCATGTTTGACTAACATTTATAAATAGGATTAAATAAAAATCGTGTATTATAAAAACTGTGATTAATCAATTCTCTTTAGGCAGACATAACAACACACACTTAGATATTGTTTGGTTTATGTTTTTACTATAAAAACAAGACTTCATTGTTTTAGCAGCAACATTACGGGTCACTTGGTTTGTTTGTTTGCTTTCATTAATACGTCAGGAAAATAGCAACCTCTCTCAGGCACCTGAAGCGATTGTTATATCAGTGATGAGTTAGATTCAACTAGAATTAGTGCATCATATTTCTTTGTTCATCTTTTTTTGCTTACTAGAACCCGAAAAACGATTGACCCGCTTAGTCTGTAAAGTACATTGATACGCCTGACAAAATAACAAAGGAAAATCGCTTTACATTCGATATAATGGATATTAATTGCAACTAAGCTGATAGAATTTTTGCTTTAGTTACGACTCAATTATATATATATATATATCTGTGTGTGTTTAAGAAGTGTATGTATATAATAATAAATATCAATATATATATATATATATATATGCAATTTGTTATATATATTATATTATTTATATATTATATATGCGTGGTACTTATTTGAAAGCGCTCAATATCAGTGATAGAGCTGACATATTCATACAGATACGTGTGATTTTGCAACTCTGGGTTTCACGCTTTTGCGATCGTCAGAAAAACTGATTAATTTTTAAAAAAATTGGCTATATGTAGGGTTGCGTATATTCGTGTATTTTTGTGGAAGTGGGAGAAAGTCTCTCGTCATGACAGACGCAGACATATATATATATACATTTGTACACCCATTGACGCACGATTCGCATATATATGTTTATGCAAGCCCCAGTGGGCGGACGCGTGTGTGTGTGTCTCTTTGCGCACGTCAGTGGGTGTACAAATGTATATATATACATATACATATCTTCCCCCACCGTTAGTGATTTGCAAAAAACCAATGTAGTATATAAATTCATTTGCCCATTTAGAAAATGTATCTCTAACAACCTCAATAATATCTACATTGGCCACACTACAAATTCGCTCTCACGGCGTCTGACGTTGCACTTAAATAAAAATTCAAATATATTCCGTCATTTAGAACAACACGGTTATCAACGCACACTTCTGAGAAAAACTCTTGTTGATAACACGTACATACTCAAACAAGAAAATAATAAACAGAAACTAAAAATCCTCGAAGCAATCTACATTAAACAATTTAAACCTGGTTTGAATACAATCAATTTTGATATTTCCAATAACGTACTCAAATGCCTATAATCAGACCAAGGACCACAACGCCACTATTTTGTCACTGTCTTCGGCCATCCGCCACGGTAGGGATGGACTTATATTTTCAATTCAATTCTCTTTATTGTTAATAACTTAAATGTTCTATGTTTACTGTGTGTTAATATTTACTCTTTGATAATGGCTTATGTGAGCCGAAAGCTTAGACCCGATAAAATAATCAACTATTACTGTGATTTTTTGTTGTCTTTCAACGATATCACCATCAAGTATATCAGACGGTATGAACGGATCCTACATAAAATTAATAGACAAAACTTGTCTATATTATTCAATGAAACCTGCATCAATATATATATATATATATATATATATATTGGTGGTAATATATTTAATCGAGTATTACCTTTACACACGTAATACGCTAGATCGCAAATGTTCCCACAATTTCAAAAATAAAATGTCATCGGTCCCTCTATATTATTTATCCTTTTTCTACAAAGATTTTCACCCTGTACAAGGACAGATAGCCACTTTTCACCCTGTACAAGGACAGATAGCCACTTTTCACCCTGTACAAGGACAGATAGCCACTTTTCACCCTGTACAAGGACAGATAGCCACTTTTCACCCTGTACAAGGACAGATAGCCACTTTATGCAGAGGGCTACAGAGTAAGAGGAACGGATTAAGATGATATGTGTAAATCGAGTTGAACCAATGAAATACAAACCGAATGTTAACCCCGATAATTATGATTTATATTCTAGTGTACATACACTTTATCAAATACTAGCAGTATAACCCGGCATTGCTCGGGTGTAATGAAAGCATTAAAACAAATCCATGGTCCTGGAGCTCAGACTCAGCCTAAAAAATATTTGAAATAATAAAATAATTGCGACAATTTATCAATCGCACCTAGTATATATATATATATATATATATATATATATATATATATATATATATATACTAGCAGTATAGCCCGACGTTGCTCGGATGCAATGAAAGCTTTAAAACTAATTCATGGTCCTGGAGCTCCGACTCTTTAGACGTTGGCACGAAAGACTAAAAAGCAATAGTTGTTTCCAGTTAAACCAAAACCGTAGACTGAAAAAAAAATGAATGGATGTAAGTCAAATTTTGATTTCCTGGTATCGATATCAAATAAGTTTTTTCGTCGTAAACTGAATTTTGAAGGCTAAATAAGTCCTCTGAGTAAATGGTATCATGGCTGAGACTAAGAACTACAATTATACCTACTTAGAACCATACCCGAAGCAAAAACTAAAGTAAAAGGTCTGAAAAAATACAGACATATAGGCAGATAAACAGGCACACACACAAACATCTTGCCTTATATATATATATATATATATATATATATATATATATATATATAATATCGATTTTCTGCACTATTGTAAGACTGCAACCTTGAAACTTCTGAATATCGTTTCTTATGTCTTTGTCTATGAGTGAATCAAATTTGATTAAAATCGGACCACTCCTCCTAGAACCCGATTTTTTAGATTATCGATTTTCTGTATTTATCAGGGGTACTTCGACACAAAACCTAGCTATAGAACACTCGCAGATGCTTATAGTACAACTGTGTAAATTTTCAAGAAAATCGGTTTAGCCGTTTCGGAGTCTATAGGTAACGGACACACACACACACATATACACACAGATACACACACACATACACACACACACAGACAAAGTTCCATTTATAAATAAGTTTAGATTTGAAGACCACGATTCGTTAGAGTTTTTTCGAACTAGAACCTACTATGCTACATCCACGGATTCAACCCCCCTCATTTCCCCCGCATTATAAAACTACTTTTTGATACTGACTCCTGAGTGGATGTTTCTTTGATAATTGTATTATTAACCTCTTCAAGGAAAGTTTCAATTGTTATCTGTTCTTAATACACTGCTAAAAAAATTAGAGGAACCCCCTTTTAATCAGAGTATAGCAACCTATCAGTCGAACTTTTGGGATATTGATCTAGTCAGTTAAGTAGCAGAGGGTGTTGTTAGTTGTCAGTTGCTTTGTTGTTAATGAAATCAACAACAGGTGCTTAAGAGGGGCAACAATGAGACACCCGCCAAAACAGGAATGGTTGAGGCCACTGATACTTATCCCTTCTCATCTCTTTTGGCTAATTTTTTACTGACTGACTTTCTATTGCTGTAGTTTTTTCATTTGTCCTGGATCAACATCCCTGTTGATAGCTTGGTGCAGTACCTGGACGCTACAGAGGTTGCACAAGTATGGCAACTCCTCCAGGATGGCACATCAATACGTGCCGTTGCAAGAATGTTTGATGCGTCTCGCAGCACAGTCTCAAGAGCATGAAGGAGATTCCAGGAAACAGGTAGGTATTCCAGGAGAGCTGGAAAGGAGCCTTAAACCCGCAGCAGGATCGGTGTCTGCGTCTTTGTGCAAGGAGGAACAGGATGAGCACTGCCAAGGCCCTACAAAATGAACTCCAGCAGGCCACTGGTGTTAATGTTTCTGACCAAACAATCAGAAACAGTCTCCATGAGAGTGGCCTGAGGGCCCGACATTCTGTAGGGCACCCTGTGCTCACTGCCCAGCACCGTAGAGCTCGATTGGCATTTGCCATAGATCGCCAGAATTGGCAACTACGCCACTGGCACCCTGTGCTCTTCACCGATGAAAGCAGGTTCAATCTGAGCACTATCTGCTATTAGGTATCGGGATGAAATCCTTGGACCAATTGTCAGCACCTACGCTGGTGCAGTGGGATCTGCGTTCCTCCTGGTCCACGACAATGCCCGACTTCATGTGGCTAGAGTATGCAGGCAGTTCCGGGAAGATGAAGGAATTGATACCATTGACTGGCCCCCACTTTCACCTGACCTAAACCCAATAGAACACATCTGGGACATTATGTTTAGGTCCATCCGGTACCGCCACATTGACCCTCAGACTGTCCAGGAGCTCAGTGTTGCCCTGGTTTAGATCTGAGAGGAGATACCACAGGACATCATCCGTCGTCGAATTAGGAGCATGCTCCGAGCTTGTCAGGCATGCGTACAAGTATGTAGGGGCCACACTAACTACTGAGAATCATTTTGAGTTTCTAAATGACATTTTGACATGATGGACCAGTCTTCTGGATCAATCTTTCACTTTTGGGGGGGGTGTCTTTGATTTCCCTCCTATATAGGGTAATCATTTTCATTTCTATCAAATTATGGGGCATCATTTTGTTACTAATACATCATCTACTTATTATCAGGAAAGATATTCAAGATCATTTTTCCCCTGTTTAGATCTGATGTGTTTTCGAAGTATTCCTCTAATCTTTTGAGCAGTGTATATGCGTTTGTGTAAGCCATATAACATTGGTCTTTAGATGATAATTCCCAAGTGGATTCATCTCTGTTCAACGGATCGCCGTCTATCTCTTTCTATCTTTATACCTCTAAAGCATGATAACATTCTGCTGATTAGGGAAACGGGACACAGAAATCCGACACACATTTCATATCCGATTTTACTATTGTAAAATGTAGCCTAAAATTAGTCCTATGAGCCGATCATTTTCACAGCGTCTTTTCCCAAAATGGATCTAAATATAGCTAGGTGTAATCGTAATTTTTTTTTTTTGCACTTCTCGTTTGTGGTAGTCCCTTGCGCCTCCATGCTTTCCAACCATCTTTAATCTTTAAATGTTTTATACAATATCAATTACTATCTAATATCCTCCTGATTAATCTTCCTAGTGTTCTCAATCCTTAGTAATATTTCTGTTTTCTAATTCTTCTACACCGGGTAAACACATGTGTCTTAGTGGCTTTACTACCTAGCGTGGAGTTAATTCGATTATATGTATATATATATATATATGGTATTTACCCTACTCACCCACTGGAGCGGGATGCGACACAAGGTCTTTTTTAGGTGGAGACCCGACCGCGTACGAACGTGCTCAGGGACAAAAATTCTCCAGTCCCCTCACCCGCCGGTTGAGCTGGCTCCAGTGACGAGCACCGGGTTATCTCCTCTGCTGCAATGGGGTGGCGCTGTTCCCCGGCATCAGGCATCTATTCAGTGTAATTTTTCTCCGTTGAGACCATGCACTCGGGGAGGGAGCCACAAATGAGCCTCACTCTGTCTTCGAGGACAGAGACGCAAATGAGAGATGATTCAGTAGCCACCCGACACAAAAATGTGTATATATATATATATATATATATATATATATATTAGTCATGCACATACAAGCCTCTTTCACTGATTCAGAGCTGATCAGTGTGGCTAGACACATCCACTTGCTTCTGGCCGGGATCGAAACTCGACCGATTTGATGTCAGTCGGAGTTGCTACTCCCTAGCCATAGGCGCATGGAATCAGGAAAGGGAAATTTTAATGTAAAACTCCGCTAAGCAACGACAACAGTTACTAAAAATAGAAAACGGAGTTCGCAAATTTGCAATGCGGTTCAATGACGTCACACCGCGTGATTGCGTGAAATGACAAGAGAACCATATATTCAAATGCAATGTCAGGTGTTATGACCGGATTTAAACGTGATTTTATTAAGTGTTGGTTGTTTGGATTTAATGTAGATGGCCTCCAATATATGAAGGTTCGTTTTACTGTGGATATGAGTGGGGATTATTGTATTGTTGACTAAAATCTGTCTTATATTACCTACGTGGTTATAATCTTTCTGAGAAATGTTTAATTGTATTCTGATCAGAAAGGTAACAGGTAAGTCTACGGGAGAGCATGGTTGTAGTATAACCAATATATGTAGTATATATATATATATATATATATATATATATATATATATATATAATAACCAGGATATAAGAGACCCTGATATAAGAGACTCTGATATAAGAGATATTTTCACTGGTCTCAAATTAGAGCCCGTGGTAATGTATATAAAATATACCAAACCCGGATATAAGGTAACTTTTATCCGGTCCAGTGAACTCTCTTATATCAGGGTTACACTATATATATATATATATATATATATATATATATATATATATATATATATATTGCCGTTGCTTAGCGGAGTTTTATGTCAACACAATATAAAATCGTTGCTGATGGTGGATTTTTTTTTGCTACCGTCCTTATAACCTCTCTGAAGATGGCTAATGTGAGCCGAAAGCTTAGAACCAACTTAATAAAAAATTATCTAAATGTTGGAGAATTTTTGTGTTTATTTTCAACTGAAATTAAAGCCAAAATACGATGTTTAGAAAGGCTCATGATTAAACATAATAGACATTCATTGTCTTTTATATTAACAGTATTTATTTAGAAAATATACATATGTATATATACATATACATATATATATATATATATATATATATTAAAAAAGGATTAATTCAAAGATGTTGAATGGCCATTTCGATATGACGATCCCCACGGGGAGCGACACATCACCTCAGCAACAGAAAAAAACCTTTCAGAAACTGGAGAAAAATTAGTCTACTTTTCCTTTTTAAATAGATTGCAAAGAAATTAAAAAATAAATAATAATAAAATAAAATAAAATAAAATAAAAATAAAAATAAAGGGAAAGAAAAAGAAAAGGAAAAAGAAAAAGAAAAGGATAGAATAAAATCAAATAAATAAGAAAAGAAAAAAATTGACATCGTCTGGGTTTGCAAAAAAAAGGGGAGAATGTAACTAAAAATTAACAGACAGCCGTGTTGAATCATTTAAAGCAACACGGAAAAAAGTTGGTAAGAGAGATAAAAGAAGGAAGGGAGGGAAAAAGAAAGAAACTAAAGAAAAAATTTTTTAAATATTACAGACGCTGGACAAATTCAAAAATCTAATTTCCCCAAAACGTTGAAGTATTAAAAAAAACCTTTACTTAAAAAGGCATAATTATTGATAAAAGGGAATAAAAAGATATAGGATTTGAAATAAAATTATTTTTTTAAAAAAATTAGGTCATTTGAAATTAAACTAAATAAAGACAATACTAGGTAAAAAAAAAAAAAAAAAAAAAAAAAAAATTACAATTATTATATATACATATCAATAGAAGCACACACACACATATATATATATATATATATATATATATATATATATATACACACACCATTTAACGAATAAGAATACATATATACATACACATACACACACATACATTCAATTTATTACACACTAATATACATGCGCATACACACATATATATATGTGTGTACACACCTATATACAAAAAATTCATATAGACATAATATACATGTGTACACATACATGCACACATATACACACACACGCACACACATAGACATAATATACATGTGTACACATACATGCACACATATACACACACACGCACACACACATATATATATATATATATATATATATATATATATATATATATTCCTTATGCACTCACACATACATATTAATGAATATTATGAAAAGGAGCATTTACATAGCTAAAAAATTTTTTTCCAAAATAACATATAGCCCACATACATAAATACATATATACAAATATGCACATCCACACACAAACATACACATAAAAAAAAAAAAATAAAAAAAAATTAAAATTAAAATTAAAAAATTTTTTTAAAAATAATAAAAAATTATAGAAAAATATAGAATTTAAAAATTAAAAATTAAAAATTAGAAGTTAAATTTTAAAATCCGCCCTATGGCGGCACTTGTTTATAAATTCCCTTCTAAAGTTCAAAAGTAAGTCCTGATGAGGATACTTCAAAATCAGAATCTTCTCCAATAAACACAGACGACACCTATCACGAAAACTTTTAGGAGTACAAGCTGAGCCTATTAATTTCCAGCTGATTATGGGGTCCTGCCCCTCCTCCTTCATTTCCCAGAACCTACGTGACAGTGCCGTCTGGAATCTCTGTTTAGGGTTCGAAAACGAGTACCTGTGATTATAAAGCCTCTGTTTGAAAGAGCCCGCGGACATGCCAATATAGCTCCGGTAGCTGTCCTTGTTATTAGATGGAGAAATGCGGGCTTCATAAATTACATGAGTGGATTTACATTTGCCTTGCACCGGGCAGGCATCCACAGAATAACAATTGCATTTGTCGACAATTCCGGATTTAGCTTCCGTATTATTTAGGTTCGTTAAAACTTGTTTATTGTGGGAATTAATTATATTATCTATATTAGAGGTGCAAGAATAACTAATTTTTAGGGTGAATCTATTAAAAATTTTATTTAAGGGATTGTTATTATTATTAAAATGTTTATCAATTAATTTGAGAAAATACTTACCAATATTTATATTAGTTAGCTTACAATAAGGAGGGTTAAACCAAATTATCTTCCTTTTTCTACATTTTCGGGTGTTTTTAGTTTTTGAAGATTCAGGGTTTATAGCAGGCTTATCATACTTTAACTTATTAACAAAACCGCTTTTCTGAAGGGCCTTATCGTAAATTTCTTTGCTTGCGTTGAAAATTTTTATAAGGCCCTTCAGAAAAGCGGTTTTGTTAATAAGTTAAAGTATGATAAGCCTGCTATAAACCCTGAATCTTCAAAAACTAAAAACACCCGAAAATGTAGAAAAAGGAAGATAATTTGGTTTAACCCTCCTTATTGTAAGCTAACTAATATAAATATTGGTAAGTATTTTCTCAAATTAATTGATAAACATTTTAATAATAATAACAATCCCTTAAATAAAATTTTTAATAGATTCACCCTAAAAATTAGTTATTCTTGCACCTCTAATATAGATAATATAATTAATTCCCACAATAAACAAGTTTTAACGAACCTAAATAATACGGAAGCTAAATCCGGAATTGTCGACAAATGCAATTGTTATTCTGTGGATGCCTGCCCGGTGCAAGGCAAATGTAAATCCACTCATGTAATTTATGAAGCCCGCATTTCTCCATCTAATAACAAGGACAGCTACCGGAGCTATATTGGCATGTCCGCGGGCTCTTTCAAACAGAGGCTTTATAATCACAGGTACTCGTTTTCGAACCCTAAACAGAGATTCCAGACGGCACTGTCACGTAGGTTCTGGGAAATGAAGGAGGAGGGGCAGGACCCCATAATCAGCTGGAAATTAATAGGCTCAGCTTGTACTCCTAAAAGTTTTCGTGATAGGTGTCGTCTGTGTTTATTGGAGAAGATTCTGATTTTGAAGTATCCTCATCAGGACTTACTTTTGAACTTTAGAAGGGAATTTATAAACAAGTGCCGCCATAGGGCGGATTTTAAAATTTAACTTCTAATTTTTAATTTTTAATTTTTAAATTCTATATTTTTCTATAATTTTTTATTATTTTTAAAAAAATTTTTTAATTTTAATTTTAATTTTTTTTTTTTTTTTTTTTTTTTATGTGTATGTTTGTGTGTGGATGTGCATATTTGTATATATGTATTTATGTATGTGGGCTATATGTTATTTTGGAAAAAATTTTTTTAGCTATGTAAATGCTCCTTTTCATAATATTCATTAATATGTATGTGTGAGTGCATAAGGAATATATATATATATATATATATATATATATATATATATATATATGTGTGTGTGTGTGTGTGTGTGTATATGTGTGCATGTATGTGTACAGATGTATATTATGTCTATGTGTGTGCGTGTGTGTGTGTGTATATGTGTGCATGTATGTGTACACATGTATATTATGTCTATATGAATTTTTTGTATATAGGTGTGTACACACATATATATATGTGTGTATGCGCATGTATATTAGTGTGTAATAAATTGAATGTATGTGTGTGTATGTGTATGTATATATGTATTCTTATTCGTTAAATGGTGTGTGATATATATATATATATATATATATATATATGTGTGTGTGTGCTTCTATTGATATGTATATATAATAATTGTAATTTTTTTTTTTTTTTTTTTTTACCTAGTATTGTCTTTATTTAGTTTAATTTCAAATGACCTAATTTTTTTAAAAAAATAATTTTATTTCAAATCCTATATCTTTTTATTCCCTTTTATCAATAATTATGCCTTTTTAAGTAAAGGTTTTTTTTAATACTTCAACGTTTTGGGGAAATTAGATTTTTGAATTTGTCCAGCGTCTGTAATATTTAAAAATTTTTTTCTTTAGTTTCTTTCTTTTTCCCTCCCTTCCTTCTTTTATCTCTCTTACCAACTTTTTCCGTGTTGCTTTAAATGATTCAACACGGCTGTCTGTTAATTTTTAGTTACATTCTCCCCTTTTTTTTGCAAACCCAGACGATGTCAATTTTTTTCTTTTCTTATTTATTTGATTTTATTCTATCCTTTTCTTTTTCTTTTTCCTTTTCTTTTTCTTTCCCTTTATTTTTATTTTTATTTTATTTTATTTTATTTTATTATTATTTATTTTTTAATTTCTTTGCAATCTATTTAAAAAGGAAAAGTAGACTAATTTTTCTCCAGTTTCTGAAAGGTTTTTTTCTGTTGCTGAGGTGATGTGTCGCTCCCCGTGGGGATCGTCATATCGAAATGGCCATTCAACATCTTTGAATTAATCCTTTTTTAATATATATATTTGCTCTGTAATATTTTATTACATGGAGCTCTCTTCCTGTATCATTTTTTAATATTAAAATAAATTTTTAATATTAATTAGGATCGGGTTTTTTGGAATTTACCTTCCTGCTTTTTTCCCTTGGATTGAAGTATCTGAATTAAAATATATATATATATATATATATATATATATATATATATATATTCGTTTATTCGCTTACACTAGTAGATTGACTCGTCTTCACTGAGTAAGAGTCGGTGAAGACGTATTAGAACTGTCTAAAAATGAGGGTAAGACTTGGTCCTTTTTTACGGATACTAATGGATTCCAACAGCAAACTAGATACATACAATCCTGAAAAATCCGAAAATTACTGAGAGATTTTTCCGTTTAGATGCTATCTAAGCAACATTAATCTTCAAAATTGAAAATGCAATGGTAATCGCTTCTAAATATCCTCCTGATTACTCTTCTATTTTTCTCGCTTCTTAGAAATGTTTCTGCCTTCTAATTCTTTCACACCCAGGAACCCAAAGTGTCTAAGTGGATAAATTAAATAAAAAATAATCCCAATGTAACACAATGGTTGGTGCTATAGCCTGTTTAAGAGTTACTCTAATGTGCGATTACTTGACCTATCAGGTTGATAACTTCTTCTCTGTTAAATAAAATACAAAATACTAAAATATCCTTCCCAGTAGATAACCCTACCTTAACCCTCTAGGACCATGCGTATCATATTTGATACAGTATTTCCCTATAAGGAAACATTTGGTATTTCCCTATAAGGAAACATTTGGTATTCATTGACTGAGCAGTCAGTACTGCTTTCATTTGAAATTTATAAAATATTTCTCTTAAAAAATTTTTCAGGAAAATATTTCTTTCAAGGCTTGTTTTCATACTGTATCAAATATGAAGGGTTAATAATAATAATATGATTAAGGCTTCTACTGGTCATAAAGTGGGGGATCAGTTCTATATTGTTATGAAGTAATAAACAGATCCCCCACTAATATGATACGAATGGCCCTAGAGGGTTAATATAATATGATTAAGGCTTCTACTTGTCATAAAGTAGGGGATCAGTTCTATATTGTTATGAAGTAATAAACAGATCCCCCACTAATATGATACGAATGGCCCTAGAGGGTTAATAATATAATATGATTAAGGCTTCTACTTGTCATAAAGTGGGGGATCAGTTCTATATTGTTATGAAGTAATAAACAGATCCCCCACTAATATGATACGAATGGCCCTAGAGGGTTAATAATATAATATGATTAAGGCTTCTACTTGTCATAAAGTGGGGGATCAGTTCTATATTGTTATGAAGTAATAAACAGATCCCCCACTAATATGATACGAATGGCCCTAGAGGGTTAATAATATAATATGATTAAGGCTTCTACTTGTCATAAAGTGGGGGATCAGTTCTATATTGTTATGAAGTAATAAACAGATCCCCCACTAATATGATACGAATGGCCCTAGAGGGTTAAGCATTTGCGCTTTATTTATCTTTACTTGATTCAACATAAGTTAATCATAACAGGGTTCTGATTAATTCTGTTCCCATTAGGACAGTCATTACAGATGTAGCGTCTGTCAGATCACTCAGCTAAGTGCCATACGTGATACACGCTTTGGGTGATCATGTCTCGAATGAGACATGACTGACTGGGCAGGAGATTATCCCGCAGTAGGTTGCAATTGCATTTCTACGGTACACTGGTTGCCAAACAAAGCTATAGAACCCAATCTGTCCTATTATTTGACTCATAGCTAGAGAGGACAAGAGATGTTATTATTAGGGGGTCAGTTTAATACTTCATAACAATAGAAAACCGATCCCCCATTCTATGACCAATAGACGTCTTAATCATGTTTTCAAATGATATTCAGTCAGTCAGTTAAGTTATTGTTTTATATACTATCATACACCTAATAAAAAGACTTACGGTCATCTCACGTTGACAACACCGGTTTTCGGTCGATCACCGAAGTTAAGCAATGTTGAGCCTGGTCAGTACTTAGATGGGTGACTGCTTGGGAATACCAGGTGCTGTAAGCGTTCAGTGACGGATGTGCGTTGTGGTGCAGTGGATATCGGCTCGGAAAGAGAAATCGGTGAGCCGAGTTCAAATTCCAGTTAAACACACTGCATTCACTTAAGATCTTAACTCGTCTCTTCCCTCCAATTATGGGTGAAATAACAAAATAGGACTTGGAGACCCTGACCTTAAAAACAAATCCTAATGAATCTTGATACTCGAAAAAGAAAAAAAAGTATTGGGGACCCTGACCTTAAAAACAAATCCCAATGAATTTTGATACTCGAAAAGAAAAAAATATTACTAGACACAAAACTTATATAAAAACAACAATAAATTGTTGAAAGAAAAATGTATTACCAGCAATAAATAAATAAAAATTTAATTTTCAATAAATGACCCGCCGAGGTTTGATTTGCCATAAAAACAAAACAACCGACCAACACCCAATAAAAAGTCCAAAGGCTAATTAAGGTAAGGGGTCTCTAAAATAGTCAGTTTCCGATTAATCGAAGTAGCAGAAATTCTTTATGGGGCGGAAACATCATTCCTGACCGGGTAACACTTGCACAGAGATATATCTGCTCGTTTGAGAGGTATTGGGAATATCTAGCACAAAAAGGCTTTTCATGGATGAGCTCTAAACGTGTTATAAAGACTTTTCGGATTAGTTGTGTAGAGCGCCAACAGACGGCAATACACGGTTGCGTGTTTCAGTGAGAGCTACAACTCACCTTCTTGCGACACTGTGTTGAGTGACATTGTTGGGTTTATTTCGCAAGTTGTAAGCTAACCACACTACTGCCATGCGTTCGTGGCGAAGATAGTGGAAAGTTTTCTCGTTGCTTTCACCAGAGGTTTGAAATTAGGAAACTTTTTTTTAGACTGGTTACTAATAAAAGCTAGAGAGTCAAGTCTACCCTGCTATTAAAATTTATAGGAAGAGGAAGAAAAGATGGATCTTTCCTCCTACTCTCTCACTCTTTAGTACCCTTCCATTTGGCAAAGGTGAGAGAAAGAGTAAAAAGATAGAGGGGAATGGAAAGCTCGTATAGAGAGTAAGTGTGTTATCTTTAATTGACGGACAAACTAACTAAGGAAGATAGGAACAAGCAGAATTAATATATGATTACATACATATCAAGGATATCTGCATTAAGAATACGTTTATTTAACGCCCTGTACCTTTAGGATATTAATGATCACGACTTTCTACAGATACCTTTTTTTAGTTGTGAATTGCCAAGATAGTGAAGAAGTTGTCTTCGCTAGAGTTTTGAAATTCAGAAATTTTTAGATTGATTACTAATAAAAGCTAGAGAGTCAAGTCTACTCTGCTATTATTATTTATAGTAAGAGGAAGAAAAGACGGATTCATGCCATTACCAAGGCTGTTAGTTCAATATCATGGGGTAAGGATACAACACACGCATGATGATATGTCACTAATTAAACATAAAATAATTTTCTTCTTGTGATATGTCCCTTCAGGACGTGACTGAACGTGGCGCTCCACAATTTCTTTCCTTTGCTCGGAGTAAGGTTTGACTTTTTGCTATCCCTTCTGTTCGCTGTTCAGCGGAGCATTTACATAATTATTATTCAAAGTTTTTTTCGCAAATCCTCTATATTTATTCGTTTATAACGATAGTTTCCTGTTTCTTAATACTTTGCTTTGCTTTTGAAATGCATCTTAGGCTATTCCAATGGACCAAATTTCGATATTTCATTTTGAGGTTCTCTGATAATACACCACGAAGTTATTTAAATTTTCGGAATTTCTTGATTTTGACGTCTCGAACAGGAGACCAATATACCAACTGCAAGTTATAGAATCTAAAATAAAAGAAATAGTTCAAATACCTGAGAAGTGTTTTGACAAAGGAATAGAAAATGCGACACGGAAATCCAAAGACGCATTTCAAAAGCTAATCAGAGTACTGAAAGACAGGAAATTTTATTAGAAACAAAGAAAAAAGTGCTGGATTGCTATGTGATATCTGTCCTTCTGTATGGAAGTGAATGCTGGACGATCTTATCAAAGATGAAGGAGAACCTTGGGGCAGCAGAAATGTGGTTTTACAGAAGGATGCTGAGGATACCATAGACAGAGCACGTGTGCAACGATGAGCTGTTGGAAAGAATGCAAACGAGAAGAAAACTGATAATATATATATCAGGAAGAGCCGTAATGAGGAAGGAAGGCCTGGAGAACTTGATACTCACAGGTCGTATAAATGGAAGAAGAGACACGGAAAAGCAGCGCGAGACGTATTTGTTAGGTCTGGGCAAATGGTTGACGGAGCGGGGCTTGGAAGAGATACCAAGAAAAAGATTTTTGAGAGCGACAAGAGACAGAGCTAAGTGGAAGTCCATGATCGCCTAAGTCCTGAAGAGACACGGCACATGAAAAAGAACAAGAAGAAGATTTGTGTTTTTTTTTTTGTTTGTGTGTGTGTGTGTGTGTGTGTGTGTGTGTGTGTGTGTGTGTGTGTGTGTGTGTGTGTGCACGTCTTTGTTTTGTTATTGCTGTGGCCCTGGGAAAAATGTCACAAGAAAGACTTAGATACGGTATACGGTTGGAATGAATATTATATTACAAAAGAAGAACAGTGTACAAAGAAAATACAGTATACTAGTACTTGGCGCCGGAAGGGCGTACTAACAAATGAGTATCGTAACTGCTGCTACTTAACACTACATTATTTAGCTGTCCCTCCCAGTAAGGGCAACATGTGACACATGGTCAGTTTATGACTGGGATTTCCGGGCTATATGGCCTGGCCAAAAAATACCTGTCTATTTTTCCCCAGTCGTGCTTCTACCCTTCGGCGGAACCACGACTGGGTTATTGCTCTCTGCTCGGAAGCAGAGAGCGCCCTCTACCCGAAGGCAGATAGCTGACAGTTTCATAGTAGCCGGTTGCAAGGCAACACTACCACGACTGTATTTACTAGCCTTCCCACGTAGGCTGGATGTGACACATGGTCATTTTATAGTGGGTATTCCCGGCCATATAGCCGGGCCAAAAAATGTCTGTCTATTTTTCCTCAGTCGTGGTTCTACCCTTCGGGGGAACCACGACTGGGTTATTGCTGTCTGCTCGGAAGCAGAGAGTGCCCTCTACCCGAAGGCAGAGTGCTGACAGTTTCATAGTAGCCGGTTGCAAGGCAGCTCTACCACTACTGTATTTCCCCACCTTCCCACGTAAGGCGAGATGTGACACAAGGTCTTTTTAATGTGGGTCTTCCCGGCCATATAGCCAGGCCAAAAATATCTGTCTATTTTCCCCAGTCGTGATTCTACCCTTCGGCGGAACCACGACTGGGTTATTGCTCTCTGCTCGGAAGCAGAGAGCGCCCTCTACCCGAAGGCAGATAGCTGACAGTTTCATAGTAGCCGGTTGCAAGGCAACACTACCACGACTGTATTTACTAGCCTTCCCACGTAGGCTGGATGTGACACATGGTCATTTTATTGTGGGTATTCCCGGCCATATAGCCGGGCCAAAAAATGTCTGTCTATTTTTCCTCAGTCGTGGTTCTACCCTTCGGCGGAACCACGACTGGGTTATTGCTCTCTGCTCGGAAGCAGAGAGTGCCCTCTACCCGAAGGCAGAGTGCTGACAGTTTCATAGTAGCCGGTTGCAAGGCAGCTCTACCACTACTGTATTTCCCCACCTTCCCACGTAAGGCGAGATGTGACACATGATCATTTTATTGTGGGTATTCCCGGCCATATAGCCAGGCCAAAAATATCTGTCTATTTTTCCTCAGTCGTGGTTCTACCCTTCGGCGGAACTACGACTGGGTTATTGCTCTCTGCTCGGAAGCAGAGAGTGCCCTCTACCCGAAGGCAGAGTGCTGACAGTTTCATAGTAGCCGGTTGCAAGGCAGCTCTACCACTACTGTATTTCCCCACCTTCCCACGTAAGTCGAGATGTGACACAAGGTCTTTTTAATGTGGGTCTTCCCGGCCATATAGCCAGGCCAAAAATATCTGTCTATTTTCCCCAGTCGTGATTCTACCTTTCGGCGGAACCACGACTGGGTTATTGCTCTCTGCTCGGATGCAGAGAGCGCCCGCTACCCGAAGGCAGATAGCTGACAGTTTCATAGTAGCCGGTTGCAAGGCAACACTACCACGACCCCCGAGAGTAGATAACTCTCGCTATTTATGTAGTCCGGTAGACTTCATATTAGTGTTTAGGTAATTCACCATAACAGTTATGTTCTTTTGTTCGCTATTTTTTCTTTCCTTTTATTTTTATTTTCTCATTCAAAGTTTTCTTATTTCTTTACACCACAAAAATTTCAAATCTTTTTTTATTTATTCAATTCTAGATTGTTTCATTATTTTTTTTCAACTTTCTTCTTTCTAGTTATTTCTTTCTTTTGACTTTTCTTCCTAGAGCTTTCGAACTTGTCTTTCATTTTCATTTAACTCCTCTTTTCCAATCTCTCTCCTTCTTCTACTTCTAGATGCCCTGTCCTTTCAGGACGTAGGCGATCATGGCTTTCCACATCTCTCCAACCCTGGTGGCTCTTAGCACACCTTCTTCTCTTACACTATGCAACCCTTGTTCCATCATCCATCTGATTAGGTCCTTCAAATATGTTATCCGTTGCTTTCCCATGTCTCTCTTTCCCTTTATCTGGCCTGTTAGTATCAGATTCTCCAAGCCCTCTTTCCTCATTGCATGTCCCAGGAACTTTAGCTGTCTCTTCCTGATGCTCACTAATAATTTCTTTTTCGTTTCCATCCTTTCCAAAACTTCATCATTGCTCACATGCTCGATCCATGATATTTGCAGTATCCTTCTGTAGAACCACATTTCAGTTGCTTCCAGTTTTTCCTTCATCTTTGAGGATATTGTCCAGCATTCGCTTCCATATTGAAGAACTGACAACACATATCAATCCAATTCTCTCTTCCTTGTCCTGTTTCTTAACACTTTACTCAACTTCTGGAATGCTTCCTTTGCCATCCCAATTCGCCTTCGGATCTCTGTGTCCCAAGTATTTAAATTTTTGTACCTGCTTGATTCTAGTATCTCCGACCTGTATTTGGCATATTGGGCTGCCCTTTTTGCTGATGACCATGCAGTTTATTTTAAGTCCTTTCTTATCAATCTCTTCAGCTACCTTCTGTAGGAGGTCTTGTAGTTTCCTTTCTGTGTCTGCTCTCAGCATTGTATCATCTGCGTACCTTATGTTATTTAAATTCTGGTCCTCAAAATATTCTCGCTGTACAAGTTGAACAGATCCAGTGAAAAGTCACATCCTTGTCTTACGCCCCTTTCTATCTTTGTAAAATTTCTGAAATCGTTACCTGTCCTTATGCAGGCAGTTTGCTGCCAGTAGAGATTCTTGATTACTCATAAGTCTTTCCCTAATATGTCAAGGCTGCCGAGCATTTTCATGAATTCTTTGCGGCGTATTTTGTCAAACGCCTTCGCATAATCAATAAAGCACATGTTTTATTCCCTCCTCATTTGTATTGCTCTTTCAGAAAGCATCCTAATCATAAATATGACATTCTTGTTCCAATGTCTTTGACGAAACCACACTGTTCTTGTCCTATCTCTGGCCTGATTCTGCTTCTCGCTCTATTCATCAGGATTCGGACGAGCAGTTTTGTTATATGGCTCATTAAACTGATGGTTCTGTGGAGTTCGCACTCGTTTGCTCCTGGCTTTTTAGGTAGTGCTATGAATATAGACTTGCTGAGGTCATCTAGTATTACACCACTATTATCAATTTAATTTATTATTTTTATAATTTTCTCTATACCGAATTCTTCCAGGGCTATCAGCAGCTCTATTACAATGCCATCTGGTCCAGCTGCTTTGTTTCTATTCAGTTTGGCTATTGCAGATTCCACTTCAGACTTTAATATTTCCGGTCCGCCCTCATCTTTGCGCATTATTGGTTGCCCTCTCTTGACGTGGAAAAGATCTTTTATATATTCTTCCCATCGTTGCAGTATTTCCTTTTTCTCCAATATGATTGTTCCATTCTTAATGTCTCTGAGATATCGGGAGCAATAACAGGTAAGAATAAAAATAAGAAGAAATGGGAAGAAATGTCTCTCCTACCTCTTCCTATTTTTATTCTTACCTGTTATTCTTCCAGATATCTCACTTGCTTAGTTCATTCGATCTTTCTTTTCTCCTCCTATTACGTTCCGTTTCTCTCCACTTTTGATTTTACTCGTTCTGATTTACCGCTACCCCCTTCTCTCTCTCTCTACTCTAATCTATCTATCTATCTATCTATCTATCTATCTATCTATCTATCTATCTATCTCAGTCTGTTCATATCTATCTCTATCCTGGTTTATGACCATATTCGGTTGAAACACCGGTTCTCGCACGATCAACGAATTTTAGCAACGTCGAACATGTTCAATTCCCTAGAAAGGTAACCGCGTTGAAATTACTACGCCATTCGCTTGGATGTGCAAATGGTGTAGTAAATAGCAACACGGAATAGGGAATCAGATTGCTGAGTTTGAGTTTCAGTCGGGTTCTTTATATTTACTTTCGCACAAATACCCTTGAGAATGGTTTAAACCAAAAGCTTTATTTCTTAGCTATGGGTTAATTAGTGAAATCAGTCAGTTAAGTGCCATCCGTGATACACGCTTGGGCGATCATGTCTAGAAAGAGACATCACTGACTGGGCAGAAGATTATCCCACAGTAGTTTGCCATTGCTTTCTGCGGTAGACTGGTTGCCGATCAAGGCTATAGAACCCAATCTGTCCTGTTATTTAACCCATAACTGGAAGGAATAGACGGATTAATACCTTTCCCAAGGGTATTGGCACGCAAGTGAATGCAATAAATCTGGCTGGAATTCGAACTCGGCTCCCCGATTTCTTGTTCCAAGCCGATATCCAATGCACCACAACGCACATGTGTAAGAAAACCATTATTATCTTTAAAAACCTTTATAATCTAAACATATTTTCTAGCTTTCAATGAGCTGCAAAAAAGTTGATGAACCGTAAAAAAAGACTCAATCTCTGGTATTTGTCTATATTTCTGAGATTAGTATTTACACTATTTACATTACTCGAACTATTGTCTCCATCTTTGTTTCCATTTGTCTTTAATGACACATGGTCTAGTGGATATAGACTAATGGTTGATTCCTGTGACTTAACCCGAAGAGTTCTGAGTTCAATACCAAGCTACAGCAGTGGTGAACAAGTAACTTAGAGAGTTAGAGGGAGATAACTCATAACTACCAAAAGAGGCCCTACGCAAGGAATGAGGATGTTATACCCCAGTGATTGTAATAAAGGGTTCGGTTTGAAATTCCTAGCATCTGAAAAAGGTCGAAGCGTACAACGGCCGAAATGTCGTACAAATTGCAAAAAAGATGAGGACAATAGTTCGAATAATGTAAATACTGTAAATACCACCTCATCTCAGAAATATAGACAAATACTGTAGCAGTTTTTATATTCCTAGCACCTGAAAAGGGCCGGAGCCTACAACAGCCAAAATATCTTACAAATGGCAACAAAGATAAGGAAATATGTCCGAATAATGTAAATACTGTAAATACCATCTCGTCTCAGAAATATAAACAAGTACTCTACTATTTTTTTATTCCTAGCATCTGAAGAAGGCCTGAGCGTACAACAGCCGAAACGTCGTACAAATGGTAACAAAGATGAGAACAATAGTCCGAATAATGTAAATAGTGTGAATCAATCTTTTTTTTTATCAAAACCTTTTTTTTCACTTTTCGAAGGTATCTATGATCTTTCTCTATTTCTCTTTTCCTCTGTCTCTCTACTTATATCTCTTTCTCTCCCTCGCTCTTTGTCTGTCTCTTTATGCCTTCCGCTCTCTTTCTAATCGAAGCTTCTGTTATTACGTTCTTCATTTCTCCGATCATCTTCTTCTTCTTTCTTCTTTCCTTTCTCTTTTGTCTCATTTTCTTCATATCTTATTCTTAAACACCCCTCCACCTTGCTCGTTATTCGCAATGATTAAACCCCGTTAATGGAGATGATGTCGGAACAGGAATGATTTGAATCAGATTCATTGTAGAGTTAGATAAATATCCTGCATTTAAGAAGCTAGATTTTGGACTCCTTAGCATGCCCAGAAGCAAATTTACGGCAATGGAAATCGATATGTTCACTTGTTCTACATTAAGTGCGACCTTGAATCGACCCTAATTATCCTGTGATCTAGTAGAATTCCCTGCTTCATTGATCTACGGCTTTGAACAGGAACCACTTACCCGTCTGTACAATTCTTCTCAGACTAACATGCAACAGATTGTATTATATTACAATTACAAGAGAGGATAAGTACCGATATGATTTATAGGGAGAGATGGATTCATGCCTTTTCCATGAACATGGAAGCAATCTGAATGCAAACTGATACAGCCTGAATATGAATTAGATTTTGGGATTTTATTTGACGTAATATTAATTGTTTGACCAATTTTGTATCCCTAAGAATGATACAAACAAGGACAGTCTGTTACGTGGCTAGGTAAGAATGTTTGGATTTGAATCCTATCTTTGAATCTCGTCATGTTCGATTTGTCAGGAAGATGACTTCTTGATGTTATCGGCGATCCCAGGTCGGCACTTTTGGAAAGTGCTTGAAACTATACCGAGGGTTGACTCATGCCTTGTGAGTAAAATTGGGAAAAAGACACCCTTTGAAGAGCTGTCGATGGTTGTGCTGGTTCGAAGTCACATATGATCGTAACCGAGGGTTTGAAGTTAACGTTTTGGCCTTGTTCAAAATGCTGCTGTTTACGCTAGATAACGCTCTCTCTTCCAAAAATTCCCCTCGCTCTCGAACGCCGGTCGAGTGATTTCTTTTTCAAATCTCAAAGGCTGGCCATGAGTATTGAAAAACAACAATATTTTTTACTTGGCCTGTATTTTTTTTTGTTATTGTTGTGGGGACATTACATTATTTATTTATGCAAGACATTTTTATAATCATTAAGCAGCGAATTATATTTTTAATGGCTGTCCTCTTGTTTATAATTAGGGTGTATTTGGTCACAATAAAATAATTTAATGGTGTATTTATGTTTTGTTTATATCAAGATGATTGCTTATATGGGCTTTTCCTTAAAGCTAATTTATCTTAGGTTTAACAAAATCTTTTAGAAATTATTGTTGATAAATATTTGTTATATGTTGTTTTATTTTTTATAAAACTGGAAAAAATAGAAAGCTATAATAAAACGCTGAATAGACAATAAGGAATAAATTGTATATATATATATATATATATATATATATATTTATATAGTCATCCGCAGACAGAGGTATAGATGCCCAGTCTGTAAATGGTGAGGATAATCCAACAAAATTAACTTAATATAAAATATTTCGTATTATATCTATATACAGAGCTCAACAGACGTTATCCAGAGCAATATGATATTTATAAAGGAAAAATTAACAGGTCATTTAAATTGGTTATAAATTATAATTCATGTCAATGAGCTTAATTAGCTCATTTCATCAGACCACACAATATTACTTCCATTTCCCCTTTTCCTTTTTCTCTTTTTCTTCTTATTTTTATTTTTATATTTTTTATCCTTCTCTTCAGTTAAAGAAAATGTTTATTCCGGAAAATTCTTTGTACCAAATGGAAGGAATATTGTGTGGTCTGATGAAATGAGCTAATTAAGCTCATAGAAATGAATTATAATTTATAACCAATTTAGATGACGTGTTGAGTTTTCCTTTATATATATATATATATATATATATATATATATATATATATATATTCAGATAAAACTTAGAGGGAAAATAGCCATCTTGTTTGAGCCCTTTTAACATCATGATATGACGATTTTTTTAAATGTTTGGCAATTGAGTGGAGGTACCTAAATTCGTAGTTTCTTTCTTCTGTTTGACAACAACCTCCATCTCATAGATTATAAAAAATAACAAATCTGATTTTCTCAACGTTTTCTATAAAAAAAATTACTTCTATAATTTATTTTTGGGTTCCTGGTTGAAAAAAGTATGCATATTTTTTTCTTTCTTTCAAATGTTCGTTTTTACTAAGCGGGGAGGAAATATAGGTAATAATATTTTAAAAATCTATGAGCGTCTTTAATCTAGGCGACAGAGACATTTTGGATCGACTCTGGAAGCGCTAATTAAACGAATGTTTACACTGACCGGGACGATAAAAGCCCAAAGAATTCAATAATATCATTGTAGGTCATTCTAAGTAACTTGTGAATCCTCAATGGCATACTTTTAGGTTGTAAAAGGAATCAGATTTCCTTTTTCTATATTTGAAAAGACACGTTTCATTGCGAGATTTTTAATTGACCGCGGGTGAGTAAAGCAATACACTTTAATCGCCCAATTAAGGTTTTAATCGACTGAGTCGATCGGGCGAGCGAAAACTCAAAGGCTGCTCGTGGCCTTGAAGAGATTGTATCTCCAACACTGATAATCAACAAAAAACATTAAATTCCTACTCTGGCCACATATGCATCACATTTTTGTGTGTTCCCTTGTCACTATTACTTGACCCTTGACACCCTTGACACTATTACTGTAAAATATGTTTTATCAGAAAACACATAATAACAAAGAAAGACAAAGAATTCTATAAGCCATTATAACAGTGACTGATTGATTTGTTTTCTACCCTTTATGAACTCTTTGTTACTTAATTAAAGGCAGAAAACATTTTTTTAGATTGAAAGTATATATTTTTTGAAACTAATTGATTTTAGTACCTCCAAAAAATCGCTGAAAAAGCAACATAATACAAAGGAAAAGGCCTCAATTTAAATAAAAACAAAGTTTTCTCGACAAAATATTTATGTTATCATTAAGAGGATAGATCAAAGTATTTTTTTAATATTTTTAAAAATCTTTAATTGTTTCTAACAGGTTCATTTTGTGGTAGAAAATCTTTTTTTCTTTCGTCAGTACGAGACCTAAATTAATGCAAATTTTATTACGTCAAAACCTAATATTACGCAAAGCATTTTTTGACTGTGACAGACACTAATTTGAAATTCTTGCAAAAATCAATAACGGTCGAATTTTGATGAAAATTTCAGGACTTATTCAAAATTGACTGAAATCAGTTTTGAAATAATTGTTTTAAGAAAATGTTAGTAAAAATATATATTTTTTACATATGTTAACTCCCTATTAATTAATTTCCAGAATTGTCGAAAATGCGACTAGGTCTGCCTAGTCGCATTTTTCTAACTTTTATTAAATTCAGGAGTCATTGGAGAATGCTCATCAACTGTCTTTTTTTTCTTCAAAACCTGCTCATTTTAAGAAAATCTACTCTGAATTGAGAAAACAAAAATGCAATAAAACTATGCCATTCTTTATTTGGATAAACTTTTAATTGCTTTTATAAACATAAATTAAAATGATATCATAGTCTGAATAGAATTTTCTTCCATTAATAATGAATTTTTATGAGAATTGTTTTCATTTTTATGATTTTTTATTAAGTAATTTCTAAAGTTTCAAACATTTCTTAAAATTTCCCCCAGCTAGTTTCGCGCGATTTTGTGAAATTAATGTGTTGCGAATATATTTACAAATCAAAAAATCTAAAAGCTTACTATAAATAATACTGCTCATTATTTTTTTAAATAATTAAAACATTTTCTGCATGTTGATTACTCGTACTTTGTTTGTACGGGTGGCCGTGCGCGATATTTATCATTAAAAAATCACGTGATTCAATGATTGTCTTTCTATACATGAAGAAAATCCGTATATAAACCTTTTTATACCAAATTCGTCTTCCATACTTTTGGCCGGCTACTGTAAATCATCTATAATGCCTTCTGATAAGGCGCTGGCACTGTGATAACAAGGCTACCGTAATTGAGAAAAGCTTTTTTGAAACATTTCAGGCAAACTAATAATTCTTGCTTCAAGTGAACTTAAGGTAAGTTTAAATTCGGTAACTTGAATGCAATAATGTGTCAGCGAGATGTATTTTATTTTCGTAAGATTTTTTAAAACTGAGAATTGGCTTCTGTTTACATGAAAAATGGCGGAAAATTTGAAATTTTAGAAACTCTTTTTTTGAACCTAAAATATTTTTATTCCAATCAATATAATTTCGGTTTGAAATACACCAAGGTATTTTGCTTAATGTAATTAGTAAATTTAATCTCTTGGCTTTCGATTAAAGCTAAAATTATAGCTTCAAGAAAAAGTTTATTTTTTAAATTCAATTTAAATTGAGGTATCGAAAATTTGAGTGGAGGTACCTAGTTTAGTTTTACAAGTATTACTAATAAACCCTTAGCTGTAGAGGCGGAGGTAGATTCACACCTTTCCCAAGGGTATTTGCGCGTAAATGAATATCATGAACCCAACGTAATTAGAACTCGTCACTCCGATTAACAATTCCGGAGCGATCACCCATCTAGGTACTGACAAAGCTCAACGTTGCTTAACTTCGATGCGGACGTAAGCTCCCTATAGTTAAAAAGAAAAAACTCATATTAAATACAATTTTCTTTTTCACAAAAGATATGTTCAAGAGTTGACAAAAATGTATAGACATTCGATACATACTTTTCCGTTTAGTGGTTGCATATTACATCACGGAGAACTTAAGAAAGGAAGAATGAATCTCTTCTCCTCCCCTCCCCCCAGCTATGGGTAAATACCATGACTGACTGAGTTCTACAGTCTTGGTTGTTAACCAGTTTACCACACTAAGAATTAGCAACCTACAAAAATGCCTATATGTAAAATTTATGTAAAATATTGTCAAAATGCTGAAAAATAAAAATAACGTAACAGACAAGCTTCGTTACAAGAGACATTAAACCGAAACATGAACTGAAGATATAACTACAAGAGAATATCATGAACTCAACCAGAATTCGTTCTCGGCTTTCCGTTTGCTCAGTTCGAATCGGTATCCATTAGTTCTTTGTCATTTTTAATCAGAAACAAGCTAAATGACTGGAAAATCTATCTCATATTATGTCAAATTTCATTATCATCATTCTTCGACCAATCGAAATTCATTGACCGCCCCACCTCACACAACGCAGACAAGGATTACTGTACTCAGATCCTGGTGTTGTGAGGGAACATCATTAACTTCTCTCGTTGGCTAATGCAAATGTGGATCGCCGGCTCTATATCCGGGTGTTTTATAAACGACTAGCAGTATAGCCCGGCGTTACTCGGGTGTAATGAAAGCTTTAAAACTAATCTATCGTCTTGGAGTTCAGACTCTTTGGACGTTGGCATGAAAGACTAAAAAGCAATAGTTGTTTCCAGTTAAAGCAAAACCGTAGACTGAAAGAAAAATGAATGGATGTAAGTCAAATTTTGATTTCCTGGTATCGATATCAAATAAGTTTTTTCGTCGTAAACTGAATTTTGAAGGCTAAATAAGTCCTCTGAGTAAATGGTATCATGGCTGAGACTAAGAACTACAATTATACCTACTTAGAGCCAAAACCGAAGCAAAAATTAAAATAAAAGTGTTGAAAAAATACAAACATACAAGCAGATAAACAGACACACACACAAACATCTTGCATTTTATATATGCATTATCGATTTTCTGCGCTATTGTAAGAACTGCAACCTTGAAACTTCTGAATATCGTTTCTTATGTCTTTGTCTATGAGTGTATCAAATTTGATTAAAATCGGACCACTTCTTCTATAACACGATTTTTTCGATTATCGATTTTTGATATTTATCGGGGGTACCTCGACACAAAACCTAGCTAAGGAACACTTGCATACGCTTATAGTACAACTCCGTAAATTTTCAAGAAAATCGGTTCAGCCGTTTCGGAGTCTATAGGTAACAGACACACACACACAGACAAAGTTTTATTTATAAATAAGTTTAGACCCAGCTATTTTGTTTTTCTTTCCACTCTGCTTACTTAGCAGAGGTAACGGACGATTTATGGCCGCAACATTCTAAGCATGGACGAATAGACGTATAGGTGTGCATAGATAAAAAAAAACACCGTCTCGCACGTCACAGTAAGCTGACTTTTATAGCCGCTAATCTAGCATTAGGTCCAATATATTTTTCCCCTTCACGCCAGCGAAGAACGTTAGCCCGAGAAGGTACAACGTATCACTTTCTCAGAGGTTAGCATTAGCCATGCTGATAGGAGGCTATTAGTCAGCCTTAGTATCGAGGCAGGTGTGAATGGTTACGTCATCAGCGTAGATACCAAGTTGAGAGCTGATGTTATCAGGAAGGTTATTAATGAAAATTAAAAACAGGGTTGGACCAAGCAGGGGGCCCCGAGGAACACCCGCGTTAGTATGAAAGGATCTCACAATTCCCCAAAAAGACACAGGGAGGCAACTTTACAATGGTGAGAAAGTGACTGAAGATAAGCTGTCAGATCAGGACTAATAATATTGCTGATTCTTCTTTGGATATTATCAAGAAGTTAAAGGTAAATAGCAGAGGCACTGAACTATATGTGGCAGTAATATTTTAAGAATGGACGTATTGTAGACTTATAGATATGTAAGATTGATTCTGACGGGTTTTTGAGTTTTAGTTTTGTTTAACGGCATATTAAACTCTGTGGGTTATTAAATGCAAAACAGTTATATTTTTTAATGTTCGGTTATTGTGAGAAGGTTGATTTAGTCAGATTTTAATTAAACTTTTTGTTTTAATTTTTTCTTATTATAGAAAATTGAAAATGTCTTCTAGTTTTCTATTCAAAATTTATTGCTGAGAAAAATTTATCCGGATGATGACAATGAAAGTTTTATTAAAACAAAAACACAACTTTAGGGAGGTGGGAAAGTAGCTGAAGACGACCTGCAAGATCAGGACTAATAATATTGCTGATTCTTCTTTGGATAGTATCAAGAAGTTCAAGGTAAATAGCACAGGCACTGAACTATATGTGGCAGTAATATTCTAAGCATGGGCGTATTGTAGACTTATATCTATGTAAGATTGATTCTGACGGGTTTTTGAATTTGAGTTTTGTTTAACGGCATATTAAACTCTGTGGGTTATTAAATGCAAAAAAGTTATATTTTTTAATGTTCGGTTATTGTGAGAAGGTTGATTTAGTCAGATTTTAATTAAATTTTTTTGTTTTAATTCTTTCTCATAGAAAACTGAAAATGTCTTCTAGTTTTCTATTCAAAATTTATTGCCGAGAAAAAATTATTTGGATGATAACCATGAAAGTTTTTACTAAAAAAAAACACACAACTTTAGGGAGGTGGGAAAGTAGCTGAAGACGACTAGCAAGAACAGGACTAATAATATTACTGATTCTTTTTGGATTTTATCAAGGATCTCAAGGTACATAGCAGAGATAACGGACCATATATGGCAACAATTTTCTAAGCATGGACTGATGGTAGACTGATAGAAATGTAAAAAAGATTCTCGAGAGAAAAATTGTCTCGCATGACACAGTGAACCAACTTTTTTTTGCAGGTGACCTAGCAATGGATCGAATATAGTCCTTCCACTTTGTGTCAGCTGAAAACATTAGCTGAGGAAAGAATCATGAGTCAGTTTCCTGAGGTTAGCATCAGCCATGCATGATGGAAGGTACAGAGGGTCTCTCAGAGGATTAATGGAGAAAAGCTTAGTATTAGAGTCAATAAATTTAACAAGCCATCTTTTGATTCAGTTAACAATGGACTTGAAGTAGTTTTGGACATCGGCTGCCATTATGATCTTGTCGGATTGAGCAGCCTTACTATCAAGTGAGGATCAAATGTTTGTATCATCAGCGTTGCTACCAATTTGAGAGCTGATGTCATCAGGAATGTCATTAATGAAAATAAAAAGAGAGTAGGACCAAGGATGGAACACTGGGGGTCACCTGCGTTAACACGAAAGGATTTTGATGAGTAGCCATTCGGCCGAACTTTCATTTCACGATTTGATAGAAAAGACTGCATCAGTTAAAAAATGTATCCGGAGAGACCGTAATTGTTCAGTTTGTGTAGAGAACCTGCATGCCAAACTCTGTCAAATATTTTCGAGATATCCAAAATTACTGCCTGGTCATCGCCGTTTTTACTTAAAACATGATAGACTGTTTTTGCAATTATCGTCAGTACATCAGCAGCGAAACTGTAGAATCGAAAGCAATATTCTTCTTCTATTTGCCCTGTCCTTTCAGGACGTAGGCGATCATGGCTTTCCACGTCTCTCTATCCCTGGTGGCTCTTAGCATGCTTTCTCCTGTTACACCACCCAAACCCGGCTCTACCATCCTCTAGCTCAAGCTCATAAATCTAGAATATAAATGGATAGAAATTAGAGTGGCCACAAAATGAGGGATCAGCTTATATATTGATTATAATATGGATTTGATCCCCCCACTTTATATACACATTATAATTTCTTATGAACAGTTGGCATATCTATTCTTCTTCTATGTGCCCTGTCAATTCAGGACGTAGGCGATCATGGCCTTTCACGTTTCCCTATCCCTGGTGGCTCTTAGCACGCTTTCTCCTGTTATTCTACGCAACCTTCGTTCGTCATCCAAATGTGTTTACCGCTGCTTTCTCCTGTCTGTTTTTCGATCTATTAGACCTGTTAGTATTAGGTTCTCCAAGCCCTCCTTCCTCATTGCATGTTCCAGGAACTTCAGCTGTCTCTTCCTGGTGCTCACTATTAATTTCCTTTTCTTTTCCATCTTTTTCCAAAATCTCATCATTGCTCACATGCTCGATCCATGATATTCGCAGCATCCTTCTGTAGAACCACATTTCAGTTGCTTCAAGTTCTTCGTCCATCTTTGATGATATTGTCCAGCATTCACTGCCGTATTGAGGAACTGACATCACATAGCAATCTACCACTCTCTTCTTTGTTTCTAGGGAATTTTTTCTGTGTCTTAATAATTTACTCAGCTTCTGGAACGCGTCCTTCGCCATGCCAATTCGCCTTTGGATCTCTGTGTCGCACTTTCTGTCTTCTTCTGTTATAACACTTCCCAGGTATTTCAATTTTTGTACCTAAAATCCCTGCGAAGAGAGACGATGAACAATTCGGTATTGATTAGGACGTATAGGCGTTTCCCAAAAAGAGACAGTCGGCTAATAGTCCAATAGTAGGAAGGGTCGGGCCGTTCATCAGGGTTCTTAAAAACTGAAACTACAGATGATGATTTCTAGCAGGCAGGAAAGCAAGAGGTAGCGTGGCATTTATTATTCAGTTTAAAGAGAATAAAAGCCAGTTCGGGAACGCACTTCTTAATGTCTATTACAGAGATACGATCGGATCCACGCGCGTAGTGGGGATGTTTCAAAGTGCAAAACACGCTGATTTCATTATTTGAAAGAATATATTTCTATTTGAAATGCTGAATTGTACTGATCCACTGTCTACGTCCAGATCTAACACATGAGAATTTCCAATGGGCACTGCGGCGGTCACACCACGGACAATCAGAAGGATAATCAGAAGGGTTTCCCAACCTGATCGATGAAGGAGAATCTTTTTCCTCAACCCACTAATGCTAATTGACCAGCTGCCTGCCTGTGCTTAGGAGCTTTGCGCCAGTGTTCAATGGCTTTACCAGAGGACGGAGGGAAATTCTGAGAGGAGAAATGAGTTAACCTCTGGATCTTTAATGCAAAAGTAACCGGCAAGTCATTGACCTATTTTGGTGTAAATGCTCTGATGTACCACAATTACAGGGAAGTGATGACCACAGCGGCCCAAAAGCACTAAGTAAATAAATACTGATGACGACTAATTGGGTACTGGGCATGATTCTCATTTGGTACCCATCATTATAGCCCCATACCAGACTATATACAATCACTTGATTCAACTAACGATTTAATCTAATAGGCTACTTTTCTTTGACCAAAAGAGATGTAAGTTCAATACCTGGCAGAGGGGAAAATTAAAACGTCGAGAATTGAGTTAAAGGGAGATAACTGAGATTAAGATATCTGGAAGAGGCATAGCATGTAGAAAAAGAACAATCTATCTATTCCAGGTGACGAAATAAAGTGTTCAGATTGAAATTCTAATCCCCTGACGGTGGCCGGAGCGTAGAACAACCCAACCATCCTGGATATGTCAATAAAGATGACAACATTCCGAACTATGTAAATAGTGTAAAGAATGCCAAAGAAAATCTGGTTCGTTTTCATACTATTATCTAGTTATCGCTCCCCCTAATTTCAGAAACAATGGCATTGCAGATACATCTTTTTTTTTATAAGGATCTCTAAATATATAGCAGACAATAGGTGGCACTCATTGTTATAGATTGTTATAGATTCATTGTTATAAACAATTGTTATAAGAATGAATTCTCTACTTGTCGAACTTGAACTGATGTGCCAGACTAAAGCAAAAACAGGTCCACATTCTTCTTCGGGTGTTTTTCAATCAGGGTAACCTTCATGAAAATTCAGACTAACCCATCTACTTAAACTATGGGGATATATTGGTCTCTTTTCGCAGCCCATATAAAGGCATATTCTTTTCTTAGTACTATTCAGCTATTGCTCACAATTTTCAAGGAATCTATGTACTACCATATTTAGAAGAGATCTAAAAGTAATCAAGAATATCCACTGGCAGCAAATCTTCTGCATACGGACAGGTAACGAATTCAGCAGATATACAAAGATAGAAAGGGGCGTAATACAAGGATATGTCTTTTCCCCGGATCTATACAACTTGTACAACGAGACTATTCTGAGAACCCTAGATATTATGCCAGGCTTTGTCATCGGAGGCCACAATTTAAATAATATAAGGTACGCAGATGATACAGTGCTGATAGCAGACACGGAAAAGAAACTACAAGACCTACTACAAAAGGTAGCTGAAGAGAGTGACAAGAAAGGACTACAAATAAACTGCAAGAAAACTGAATGCTAAATAGAGGGAAAAATAGACGGGAAATCAGCGGATAACATATTTGAAGGGCTTGAGCAGGTGGATGACGGAACAAGGGTGGCGTGGTGTTACAGGAGAAAGCGCGCTAAGAGCCACCAGGGAAAGGGAGATGTGGAAAGCCATTATCGCCTACGTCCTGAATTGAGAGGCCGCATAGGAGAAGAATAGATATGCCAACTGTTCATAAGAAATTATAATGTGTATATAAAGTGGGGGGATCAAATCCATATTATAATCAATATATAAGCTGATCCCTCATTTTGTGGCCACGCTAATTTCTATCCATTTATATTCTAGATTTATGGGCTTGAGCTAGAGGATAGTAGATCCGGGTTTGGGTGGTGTAACAGGAGAAAGCATGCTAAGAGCCACCAGGGATAGGGAGATGTGGAAAGCCATGATCGTCTACGTCCTGAATTGAGAGGGCGCATAGAAGAAGAATGTACTATCAGGTGCAGTAATTGAACCCACGATTCAGTCTGTAGTTCCTGATCCAGGTATAGAACTCAGATTTACTATTCAACGAATTTCATGATCCAAACACGTAAATCCACTTGCTGATTGCCCTGAACCAAAACCCTGGAGACTTCAACCTAATGTCCTTGTGTCTGTCTTATGCTGACTTTGCTGCTGCATGTCATGATAACCTGTCTTTTCTTGTTTTTTTTTCTTTTATCAATAGCTCACATATGTACTTATTTCTAACCTCGGCTCACTGATGAGGACGTCTTAGCTAAACATATGTGTTGATTTAGATATAAACCAATATGTTTTTAACATTCTGTTCGTTGGCGTTAAAGTTCTGTTTCTCAATGAAACATTTCTGAACAGAAACTGTTATGAATATTGGAAAATACTTGTTTGATAAGATTTCCTCAGGCTGACACAAATTCCAATTTGTTGCGCATCTTAAAGATCGAACACATTGATCTGCATGACTCCCATGTTGGCCATTACAAAAGGCAAATCTAAACTTATTTATAAATGGAACTTTGTCTGTGTGTGTGTGTGTGTGTGTGTGTGTGTGTGTGTGTGTGTGTGTCCATTACCTATACACTCCGAAACGGCTGAACCGATTTTCTTGAAAATTTACACAGTTGCACTATAAGCGTCTGCAAGTGTTCTTAGCTGGGTCTTGTGTCGAGGTACCCCCGATAAATATCGAAAATCGATAATCGAAAAAATCGGGTTATAGAAGGAGTGGTCCGATTTTAATCAAATTTGATACACTCATAGACAAAGACATAATAAACGATATTCAGAAGTTTCAAGGTTGCAGTTCTTACAATTGTGTAAAAAAACGGTAACATATATATATATATAAACAGGCAAGATGTTTGTGTGTGTGTGTCTGTTTATCTGCCTGTATGTCTGTATTTTTATCAGCCCTTTTATTTTAGTTTTTGCTTCGAGTTTGACTCTAAGTAGGTATAATTGTAGTTCTTAGTCTCAGCCATGATACCATTTACTCAGAAGACTTATTTAGCCTTCAAAATTCAATTTACGACGAAAAAAACTTATTTGATATCGATACCAGGAAATCAAAATTTGATTTACATTCATTCATTTTCTCTCAGTCTACGATTTCGCTTTAACTGGAAGCACCTATTGCTTTTTAGTATTTCGTGCCAACGTCCAAAGAGTTTGAGCTCCAGGACCATGGATTAGATTTAAAGCTTTCATTACATCCGAACAATGCCGGGCTATACTGTTAGTATGTTCATAAAAGGAAGGAAAATAATAATGAGAGGAATTCTTAAATCAACAAAACTCTAATACATTCTAAATGATGATTTCAGAAAAATAATTTCTCAAGAGTTTTATATGAATAACAACAAAAAACACGCCTGCATTTTGTTAAATTATTTCACAAAATGTACATACGGGATGAAATATGAACAATTATGAATTAATAAATAAAATTTTCATGGATTTATTTTCTCTGCTTAGAGAAAAATATTTTACTTTGGTTAGTATTCTGTTACATTCGACTTGCATTTATTTATTTTGTTCATTTGTAGTGTTGCTTTTAAAAGTTGAAACGTTCTTAAATACAGGATTTTATTTTCGAATGATTTTGTTAATTAAGTATAATTAACATACAATTTATTTTAATACTTCCCTCGGTTATCAAAACGTCGTTTATTTGTAAGATAGGTTTGTAATTCATGGCAAAAATGCACAGAAATTGTTTTCTTTGCCTTAAAACATATTTAAAATAATTATCCTGTTTTATCCATAATTTTCTCCCTTAAGTTAATATGAATTTTCAAACCTGGAATAGTTGCATTGGCAAAATTGCACTGAAGCGTTGAGTAATGAAATTCATACAGAATAAATCTGTTTGACGGATGAGTTTTCTCTTGCTATTCCTTAAATACAGACTTGAGTTACACCTGGAAAATAAAAATACATTTCTTTTATTGATTCCTTTTCTTCTGCTTATCAATCGTTTGCTAATTTTTTACAACAAGAAAAGTAGATAGAAGATGGCAATTGACGTTGCATTTGAAGTTTTGGAAAGTATAGCGACCAGAGAAGAAAGCAAACGATAGGGAGTGCCACAAATGGGAAGTGTGAAAAAAGAAACGGTTAAAGTAGAAGAAGAGATTATATTTAATAATTTTGATTATAAAAGAGTGAGACCTAGACGCCAATCCAGTAGCACGAGCAAATATTAAGTTTTTACAAAAATAATGGTTTCTAGAAGTGTTGTATTTTTACATAGTATTTCCGGTATATATTAGGTGAATTGTGGTACACATAATAATTCCTATGTGCTTTTTAATAATGTTAACTTATTTTCCGACAGAAATATAATTGAAGTATAGAAGCCCCTAATTATGAATATGGCAAAACATGATCTTCGTTTGCTTGGTAAAGCACAGGCAGGCAGCTGGTCAATCAGCATTAGTGGGTTTGGGAAAAACATTCTCTTTCATCAATCGGGTTGGGAAACCCTTCTGACTATCCTCACAGAATTTAGGTGGCGAGTTTATGTCGTTTTCCGTGGTGTGGCCGCCGCAGTGCCCATTGCAAATTCTCATGTGTGAGAGTTGGACGTAGACCGTAGATCAGTACCATTCGGAATCTCAAACAGAAATATATTCTTTCAAATAATGAAATCAACGCTATTTTTTTACTTTGAAAGTGAAGATAGCAACTATAAAATAAAATAAACAAATGAGTAACCCAAAAAGAAAGATAGTATTTTTTTTAAATTTGTTTCTGAATTTTCTCTTTTTTTAAAAAGATTTTACCAAGGGTAGTTTCAAACAAAATGGCAAACCTTTAGACAAATGAAAAAGTAAAACTGTTGATTTTCTGATTTAATTATTCTTTTGCAAATACTTACGAATTAGTATTTTTTTTTTATAGTCTCAGTCACTCTATCCTTAGGCAAGAAAAAGAAGATGAAATCACACCAATAGATTCTTGAAAGGAATTTTTTTACAGGCAGGTATGGAATTACTTTTCTTATTATGTAGACTCGTATTTGATATTGTTTTAATTATTGCATATAATTTATATATATGTGCGTTGTGGCGCAGTGGATATCGGCTAGGAACGAGAAATCGGGGAACCGAGTTCGAATTCCAGCTGAATTCATTGCCTTCACTTACGCGCAAATATCCTTGGGAAAGGTATCAATCCGTCTCTTCCCTCCAGTTATGGGTTAAATAATAGGACAGATGGGGTTCTATAGCCTTGGTCGGCAACCAGTCTACCGCGGAAAGCAATGGCAACCTACTGCGGGATAATGTTCTGCCCAGTCAGTCATGTCTCTTTCGAGACATGATCGCCCAAGCGTGTATCGCGCATGGCACTTAACTGACTGAATTTATATTTGGGCGAACGTCCTAATATTTTTTTGTTATTACAGCGTTTCGTCTTTAGCGTCTTGCGACATTCTTTTCTAGCCAAATCGTTGTTTCCTGAATTTGATTTGATTTTTTTTTTAATCATTTCACCCCGAGCAAGGCGGAAACGCCACTGATGTGCAGGGGGCTACATAACTGTAAAAAGATTAAGAGTGAGGAGTACAAACTAGTTAGAAAGGAACAATAGAAAGCTGAGAAAGCAGGTGCGATGACAGATACATAGGTGGAGAGAAAGGGAAGGTTATACAGGGGTGGGGAGAGAGCTAGAGTCCAGTGGTTAGAAGATGAGTATTGACTTTGCATTTAAATTTCTGGAGGTTGTAGCCGTCAGGAAAGCAAGAATACGGGAGCGAGTTCCACAGGCGGGAAGTGTGAGAGAAGAAGCTGCAGGAGTAGAATTGTCGTCTGCATTTGGCTATTGTAATTCGTAGTTCAATCCCTGCGCTGGATAAAACAGACTTAGATTCAGTTGAAACATGACTAAAAAAAAAAAAGATATCGACAAAAGAATATATTTCAAGACACTGATGTCACGATTAAAAAGCTAATCCCGTACATGGAATAAAGAAATGTTGGGGTTGTATTTCTGTGGTATGAATTTCGAATTTGACGAGATACTAGATTAGTAACTAGATCCCACCCTTTTACAGTGAAACCGATAAAATGCAACCTCAACTTCTACTCCAACAGTTTCTTTTCTCGCACTTCCAGACTGTGGAATTCTCTTCCACAGGACTGCTTCCCCGACGACTACAATCTCCAGGAGTTTAAATGTAAGGTCAATAGACACCTCCTAACAAACTTCCAATCTTTCAAACACTCCTCCCACCAACCCAACTATCTATCACCCCCCTTCTGACATTTCCTATATCTAACCACTCTTCCTATTTATCTCCCCCTATGTAGCCCCAAGCGCAATAGTGGCAGTGGTATGCCTTGCTTGGGGTGAAATGATTAAAAAAAAAATATCGTGACCTGTTGAATATTAGAAAGTCGTCACCATATAGAGATAATCTCAATCTCAGACTTAGGGATTTAACTATGGAGCTAATTTTTTTACGCAAACTTGTGGTGCAGTGGATATCGACACGGAACGACAAATCGGGGTGCCGAATTCGAATTTCATTTCAATTCCTTGCATTCACTTACGCACAAATACCCTTAGGAAAGGTATTAATCCGTTTCTTCCCTACAGTTATGAGTTAAATAACAGGACAGATTGGGCTCTATAGTCTTGACTGGCAACCAGTCTACTGCAGAAAGCAATAGCAACCTACTGCGGTATAATTTGTTGCCCAGTCAGTCATGTCTCTTTTGAGACATGATCGTCCAAAGCGTGTATCACGTATGGCACTTAACTGACTGACTGAATATAATAATTGAAAACATGATTAAGGCTTCTACTGGGCATTAAGTGGGGGATCAGTTTTATATCGTTATGAAGTAATAAACTGATCCCCCACTAATTACTAGTTAATAATATAATACATCTCTTCTCCCTCTAGCTATGAGTCAAATAACAGGACAAATTGGGTTCTGTAGCCTTGGATGACAACCAGTTTACCGCAGAAAGCAATGGCAACCTACAGCGGTAAAATTTGTTGCCCAGTCAGTCATGTCTCTTTTGAGACATGATCGCCCAAAGCGTGTATCACGTATGGCACTTAACTGACTGACTGAAGTTCACCAAAATGATGCTTCCTTGTGGAATTCTTTCTTGATTTTACATTTCTTTTCTGACAGTTTAGCGCCTATACAGACTTGAAATTTTCGGTCTTCCAGGAATTTCTCTCTCATTTGAGTCTGCCTTCCTTATATTCCCAGTTCATGCAGGTCTTTAAAGATACCAAATTTCCATGTCGTGTCTTACGCCTCTTGTAAATCAGAAAAAAACTGCCGTGAGATATTCCTTCTTAACGAAGGCTTCCTTTACAATATTTACATTAGCAACTGGTTAATGCTATCGATCTGTAGTTTGCAACGTTTGTGTCTTTCTTTCCAGATTTTGAAATAGGGAAGGCGAATGACTGTCTCCACATTTCTGGGTAATTGCCATTTGTCCATATGTTTTTACACATTTTTAATAAGAGTGATAATGATTTGTTTGGCAACTTTTCTTATTAATTTGTAATGTATATCATCTCGGCTAACAGGTATATTGTAAGTTTTCTTTAAAGATTCATTTAGTTCCGCTAGACAGAATGGTATATAACAGCTCTAGGCATTATTTGATTTAAAGTTTAGTTTTTGTTTTTTTTATTGTTACTTTCAATTTAAAATTTGTTGGCTACCATTCTTGGCAAAAGATATTTACAGAGATTTTTTTTTTGGCTAGTTGGACAGTGATATCTCTTTTACTGGCTATTTTACTGTTATTTATCGAGGTGTTTTACAATGTTTTTTGGTATTTAGCTGCTATTTTCTTTATCATATTCCAGGCATATTTTATATTTTGCAGCAGGATTCAGTTTTGACGTTGTTATTGTCCAGCATTTCTTTTGGTTTCTTTAATTATTTTCTGCTTTTTGCTCGGAGTTTCTTATTTCGCAGCAATTTTTGCGTGCTGGGCCTGACCCTAAACTGCATCAGGAAGCAATCCTCTGATTGGGAAGTTGTGAGGAACATAGAACTACCTCTTAATTGTTGTTGTTCCCAGGTTCACACTGACCGGAGGGGCAGCAACTGTTATGGTCCCATCTATGGATAAATAGTTAACCCCCAGACCGCCATGAAATTATTTACCAACAAAACTTTTTTGAATGAAAAATATTACCAACAAAACTTTTTTTCAATGAAAAGTGTTACCAACAAAGCATTTTTGAAAGAAATGTTACCAACAAAAATACGTTTTTGAAGGAAAAATGCTACCAACAAGAATACGTTTTTGAAGAGAAACTTTTACCAACGGACATACGTTTTTGAGGGAAAAATGTTACCACCAAAAATAAGTTTTAAAATGGAAAATATCACCAACAAAAATAAGTTTTTGAAGGGAAAATGTTGCCAACAAAAATACGTTTTTGAAGGAAACATGTTACCAACCAAAAAAAATACGTTTTTAAGAAAAAATGTAACCAACAAAAATACTTTTTTCCGCCATACTAAAACAACTAATGCTTCGGCTTTAAATGACCCCCAAGGGGTTGATATACCGTAAAGAAAAACAAAGAAAAAACCAATTTGACTCAAGTTAGAGGTTGTAGGTTGTTTGTTAAATTCTCTCATAGCTGCTCATTCTTACTGAACCAATGTCTGCTGAATTTTTTGGTGTTGAACTTTTGGAATGGATTTCTTGTGATGCGGATTTCGTGAAATCTTTTAATTCCTTGATGCTTTTTTTTCTTGAACTTGTTTTTCAGAACATTGAATTATTAATTACTTCCCAGTTTTCTAAACATAATTCCAACGGCGATAATCTTTGTCGTTATGTTTTGAGTTTTGTTGCACGATTGTCAAGTGACCGCTAGCGCATGTTTCCTTTCTAGAGAAATCCATAAACAGATGAATCACATAGGAATAAGTCTATTGCCAACTAGCTACCAGTAAATGGACCTATGTTAGCCGGTGTTTTATCAGTATAAAGGCATAAATCGTTGTTATTAATTATTGTTTCTAAGCTTTACGCTTTTGAGTGTGTGTCTTTACAAGCCCATATGATTAGTCTTCTATCATAATAGAATCAGGAGGTTACCTTCTAGTTTTATGACTTCCAGCTTTATTTGCTAGTTCACTCTGTTAGATTAAGTTCTGGAAGTCGTTTAGTAACGTAAAAATTAAGTAGAGGCGCTTTTTACCCTATAAATGCCTTAATCGGTTCTATGCCTCCACCTTGAACCCCTTAAAATCTCGTGAGGCAACAGCATCGGGCCACAGCTTTCTCTAAGCTGCATTAAGGGTACGTCTGACCACCTCCTGCCTAGCCATATCAATTGTCTTGAGGCAAACAACAATATCGAAGTGCTGCTTCTAAAACTCACGAAGGGTAAGCTGGGTGTTTTCAGTGATGTCGAAACACCTCTTGAACAGGTTAAGAAACCATAAAGAACTCTTGAAGTTCAAAATGACTTGTTGGTCTATGGGCTGGCGGATACGAGTGGTGTTAGGTGGGAGGTACAGCACCTTAATAAGCGAGAACTCTTTCAGGATATCATCTTCAATACCGGGCGGGTAAGCAGGTGCACTATCAAAATGAGGAGGCACTTGAGGGGGCAATGAGGTGGAGTCTGGGTGCTGCGAGTAGCAGCGCGTATTTTGAAATTTTCGCCTTTCGTATCCTGAAAATTCATCCGTAACAAGAGGCAATATTTTTCCGAAGAGGCGTTTCATAACCTGAAAATTTCATATGTATAGCCTTTCGTAAGTAGAGGTTCCACTATATAAGCAGATGTTTATTAAGCAGTCGTCTGTAAAGTTGTTAATTTATTTTACTTTGAGGTACATCATTTTTAACAAGGGTTGATTTACTGTCAGACGATCAAAGCCCAGTATCACGTGTGTGGCTGTGTTGTCGGTATTCGTTCATGTTGAATTTGTCATTTTGTTTAAGGAATGTTTCCTGATGACAAACAACTGCCGATGACAAGGCTGTTATTGGCAGAAGCAGTTCATTTGTTTCTCTTTATTCCACGGCAGTTTCATTGGATTATTTGATACACAATTATTCATTTTTTCTTTTAGAATTCAGCTTAGCATATGGTTGTAATTTGAGGTTTTGAGTTTGGAGATTTTTTTTCCCGTTTGTAGGGTTTGTCTTTCCTCCTCCATGTTCTTCAAGTTTGTCAGATCGATTTTGGTAGGTAATTTGGTCAGAGTGAGTTTCTGTTTCTTGTTGTCTGGTTCCGATTTTGGCCGGAGAGGAGTTCTTAAGTATGTCTTTTTTGGGTTTTGATAGAAGAATAAAATATCACACTGACTTTTGCTTTCTTGTTCTTCTTCTATGTGCCCTGTCCCTTCAGGACGTAGGCGATCATGGCTCTCCACGTCTCCCTATCCCTTGTGGCTCTTAGTATGTTTGTTCCTGTTGCTCCTGGCAACCCCCGTTCCGTCATCCACCTGATCAGACCCTGCAAATATGTTATCCGCTGCCTTCCTCTGTCTCTCCTTCCTTCTATCTGTCCAGTCAGTATCAGGTTCTCCAGGCTCTCCTTCCTCATTGCATGTTCCAGGAACTTCAGTTGTCTCTTCCTGATGCTCAGTTCACAATATCCGTAGCATCCTTCTGTAGAACCACATTTCGGCCGCTTCCAGTTTTGTCCTCATTTTCGATGATATTGTCCAGCATTCACAGCCGTATTGAAGAACTGATATCACGTTGCAGGCTAGAACTCTTTTCTTCGTTTCTATTGAGATTTTCCTGTGTGTTAGTATTTTGCTCATCTTCTGGAACGCGTCATTTGCCATGCCAATTCGCCTTCGGATCTCCGTGTCGCACTTTCCATCTCCTGTTAGAACACTTCCTAGGTACTTAAATTCTTGGACTTGTTTGATTCTGTTATCCCCTACCTGTATTTGGCATTTTGGGTTGTATCTTTTGCTGATGACCATGCACTCAGTTTTCTTAAATTTTATTTGTATTTTCTTCATTTGTTATTTTAATTCTTTCGTTGGCTTTCTTCTGTGGTTCAGTTTGTTTCCTTTGTGTAATTAGTTTTTTAGGTAATTTTGAAATTTGTACCAGCTGTTTGCTCCAAACCGTACGAGCTTCTCAATGAGGGCTCTGTACTTGCCAGGTTCACTTGTATATGTTGTCATTACTTGCATTATTTTTCCATAGGAAGGGACTTTAATGTAAGCTTATGTTATTTGTCATCTAAACAAATTTATAAATGGAATTTGTGTGTGTGTGTGTGTGTGTGTGTGTCCGTTACCTATACACTCCGAAACGGCTGAACCGATTTTCTTGAACATTTACACAGTTGTACTATAAGCGTCTGCGAGTGTTCTTAGCTAGATTTTGTGTCGAGGTACTCCGATAAATATCGAAAATTGATAATCGAAAAAATCGGGTTATAGAAGGAGTGGTCCGATTTTAATCAAATTTGATACACTCATAGACAAAGTCATAAGAAACGATATTCAGAAGTTTCAAGGTTGCAGTCCTTACAATAGTGCAGAAAATTTGATATCGATACAAGGAAATCAAACTTTGACTTACATCCATTCATTTTTCTTTCAGTCTACGGTTTCACTTTAACTGGAAACAACTATTGCTTTTTAGTCTTTCGTGCCAACGTCCAAAGAGTCCGAGCTTCAGGACCATGGATTAGTTTTAAAGCTTTCATTACACCCGAGCAACGCTGGGGTATACTGCTAGTGCGTCTATAAATGGGAAATTTTGTTTGTTTCACCTCGACTATGTTTTTCTCTTTTTTCCAGAAGTCGTATGATCGTGGGTATGCCGGGTGGTTTTCCTGTCAGTTAGAACATCTTACTTCATAGTAGCTTTCTTCTTTTTTTTTTTTTTTCGTTTCGTCTGAATCCCTTTGGTTAAGTTTTCCACCTCTAGCCTTTCCTATAATGCCCAAATTTTCGACACTTGAAGGAGCAGAGATATATTGTTCCCCTGGCTCAATATTGTACCCAACTTTTATTTTTCTATGGATTTGATTTGAGGTGTGGCAAAAATAAGGATATACCTGTCTGTTGTTATGGTTTATCCTTGCTTCGTAATCACTGACACCCTCTCTTCTCAAGCCAGATGTGTTGTCTTTAAGGTGAGGCCAGAGACAACGCTTTGCTACTAATGACGCCCCGAGAAGTGTTTACTCTTTCGTGTCGGAAGATTTTTATTTAGGAAAAGCCTTACTGTAGCTAGAATCATCCTTACAACTCCAAGACAATTTTTCAACCATTGCTGTTAAAATGTCTGCCCCTTGTATATTAGACGGAATGCATGAGAAAGAGAAACAAGTATATTAAATAATTCCATTACAGGGAGTAAAAAAATACAGTTAAAAATTGATTATACTTTCGACGTGTTTCCTATATTCTACTAGCAAATTACCATTTCGCATTTTCATTACTGTTTGGTGGTTAATCCTACTGGATAGCACATTTTCAATTAAGACAGAGAAAAGTTTTGTTAGAAGAGTTTCATGTAGTTATGCGAGTTCAAGAAATTCTGGGAAGTCTATACTCATTTCAGAGTCTGAAAGATATCGTTTAGTTTGATGATTCATAATTTTTATCGAGTAACATTCACCGTCTGGGCTTCCCGTCCACTTCATATCCTCATAATGGAGAAACTTAATCGATTGAATACTGCTGCCACATCTGGTCGAGTGCCCCTGCTATTCGCCTAGGGGTTCTTGACAAAATCTAACGGAGAATCTGCAATGTAAACGATACCGACTGCAGTCGCTCTCTCACTGGCGCGACGTAGCTACCCTGTGCCTCTTCTATAAATACTTTCACGACTTCTGCTCTAATTAACTTAGATCACTGGTTCCCCCTAGGTATGAATTTACACGAGCTACTAACTTAGCTATTAGGTAAGTTATTTACAGGGAAACCAATAAAATGTAACCGCAATTTCTACTCTAACAGCTTCTTTTCACGCACTTCCCACATGTGAAATTCCCTTCCATATACTTGCTTCCCCGACAGCTACAATCTCCAGGAGTTTAAATGTAAGGTCAATAGACACCTTCTAACGCACTAACTCGCATCCATTCTCACAAGATTTTTTTTTCATCTACTCCACCCACATCCTCGGTATCCTCATCTGTTTTTACCCTCCTTCTGACATTTCCTATAACTAACCCCTTTTTCTCATCAGTTACCCCTATGTAGCCCCTTGCACAACAGTGGCTGTGAAAATGCCTTGCTTAGGGTGATATGATTAAAAAAGAATTGACTGGTCAGGGCTACACAGACTAGTATACTATGATATATATATATATATATACTTGTATATGATAGAAATTCTGTGCAGACGTTGAACCATTTGTTTCACTTCCCAAACCTGAAGAGATATATTTACAGCCCTGACTAAAGCTTGATATCAAATCGACTGACCATCAGCCATCGCAATCTAACGCTTATAATTGGGTTAGAAACGGCATTTAATGCCTGTGTATATTTGGGGTTTTGCATTCTGAAATAAAATTGTCCAGGAATTTATATAATATGCGCGATGGCTTGACATGACCAACCAAACGATCGGATCCAGCCGATCCGATCACCCCTCTAGTCCAAAGTGATATTTTGGAAATCTAGTTTTTTTTTAATCCAGACCCCTGAAGCCCTGAACCACCAAGATCCTTTTCCCAAATATTACGGGTGGCTACTCAAAGAAAACAGGTGGTCTCATTGGGGGAGGGTTAATCATCTGCAGAGATGGAGTCGGTGTATTCTGAAGCTACAGCTGACAGGGCGGATTTACGCATGTGTCAGTTTATGTATGTGTGTATGTGTGTATGTGTGTGTGCATATTTCTTTTTTGATCTACATATGCTTTTTTTCGGTATCACATCTATGCAAGGCAATAAAGCCACTAAGACACAATGCGTTACAGGGTGTAAAAGAATTGGAAACAAAAGCATTAATAATAAGTGGGAAAAGAAAAGAGTAATCACGATGATTGCGCTTAGCATGAAACAGTCTGTCGCCTCTGAGTGTTGACTTCAATGTTCACTCTTTTATATTTACATACGCTCTATATCTGATATTGAGCACTTTATCCTATTAATATAGCACACCTTAAAACTATATTAATTCATATATATATATATATATATATATATATATATATATATATATATATATAATTTATTTGATAAAACGTTATTTTTAATGGATACTCATATTTCCGTAGTTTTTTTTTTAATCACATCACCCCAAGCAAGGTGGTAAGGCCACTGGTGTGCAGGGGGCTACGTAAGAGTGAATAGATTGGAAGAGAGAAAGCCGGAAATCACATCCTAAACAAAGAACAAGGAATGAGCCTCTACACCTGTTCAATAGACGTGGGTGGAGTGTGAGTTGCACTGTTTATATTATTAAACAGTATATATATATATATATATATATATATATATATATTTGATGTATATATACCGGTCGCAATATTCGAAATTAATTCATGGTCGAGGCTCGTCAGTTCAATTTTCCCCTAGGGGATGTAGGTTCGAATCCTATAGAATGACATATATTTTTCTTACAAGATTTTTCGAACAATAATTTTCTCTCAAGATTTTCAGACCGGTAGATGCAAATAAATGAAGATACTGTTTAATAATAATAACAATAATAAAAACATTCTTAAAATCCCTTTCGCTAAAAAAAAAAATGTGGGTTATAGCAGTAAAAACCTTTAAAAAAATCTATCAGGAAAATCTCGTTGGTTTTATCTTTCGTGAAGGAATATCGAAATACGATAGTTAGCAGTGCCATAATGTTTCTGATGAAGATGAAATAAAAACGAAATATACTAAATTTAAAATGCTTTATTTTATTGTACATGCTTCTAACGAAGCGGATGTGCGTTGTGGTACAGTGGATATCGGCTCGGAACGAGAAACCGGGAGCTGAGTTCGATTCCAGTTGAATCCATTGCATTCACTTACACACAAATACCCTTGGGAGAGGTATTAATCCGTCTATTCCTTCCAGTTATGGGTTAAATAGCAGGACACATTGGTTTCTATAGCCCTTGGTCGGTAACCGGTCTACCGCAGTAAAGCAATGGCAACCTACTGCGGCATAATCTTCTGCCCAGTCAGTCATGTCTCGAAAAAGACATGATCGCCCAAGCGTGCTTCACGTATGGCACTTAACTGACTGACTTCTAACGAAGTTTCTGGAGTTTGACAGATTTACGGAAAAATGCCAGTAGCATAAGTTTAAATGTGCTGAAATGTTTTCATTTTTTTTATTTTCTTCTTTTTTCCTTTTTAACAACGAAGAAAAAATTCTTAGTTTTTTTTTTATTCTTGCACACGCAACATTATGTGTCTCGCCCTTACCCTATCTTCCGATCTCAAGTGAAACTATTACATTGAGTCAATAGATAAATCCACTGCTAGGAAAGTTGGTCACTGCGTCGACCCAGGAGTTTTTTTCCGTCTGAATCCATCTTGCACATATACAAATCAACCATCCGTCCTTGCATGGAATACTGCTGTCATATATGGTCAGACGCCCCTGCTGTTCATCTCAGTGTTCTTGACAGGCTCCAAAGGAGAATCTGTAATATGATAGGTACCGATTTGGCAGCTCGACTCCAGCCACTTTCTCACCGGCGGGATGTGGCTTCCCTCTGTCTATTCTACAAATATTTTCATGGCTTCAACTCCGACGAGCTTCAGTCACTGGTGCTCCAGCCACAAGAATTTACTCATGACACCAAACTGGCAACAAGGTCCCACCCATTCACAGTTAGATCAACCAAATACAGCCTACAATTCTACTCCATCAGCTTTTTTTCCTCGTACTTCCCGCCTGTGAAACTCCTTTCCGTATACTTTCCTTCTTGACGGCTACAGCCTCCAGGAATTTAAATGCAATATCAATACCCATCTTTTATCCAGGTTGCTCCAGTTCCTTCTACATTACCCTGTGTACCTTTTCCTTTCTCTCTACCGTCGCAACTGTCTTGACACCTGTGTTCCCATTCTTCTCTTTCCCTTTCTCTTACATCCCCTGTCACTGGTTCGTCTTTCTCTTCACTCTCCTCCTGTCTAAACTTTTACTCTCGTATGTAACTACAGCCCTTTCTACATCACCCCATGTATCTTGTTCTTTTCCTTTCTCTCTACCTTCGCAACTGTCTTCACTCCTGTGTTCCCACCCTTCTCTTGCCCCTTCTCTTTTACCCCCTATAGCTGGTTCGTCTTTCTCTTCACTCTCCTCCTGCCTAAATTTTTACTCTCTTATGTAGCCCCCTGCGCATCAGTGGCGGTACTGCCTTGCTTGGAGTGAAACGATTAAAAAATTTATTTCTCGAGCCGAATTCCAGCTTTTTGAAGTGTCTGGCATTGTGATTTGTTTAAAGTTTTCTGAAAGTGTGAACTGGAAACTGGATATTTGTATATATATAAAAAGATATGCAAAAACAATATTACATTTTATTAAATAAGTATTTGTTATATTAATCTTAATTTTTAATTACTTGGAGTATTTTGTATATTAAAAAATAAAACCACTTTTTAAATTCATGAATATTAATTGTCCTAAACTAGGCACTTCGTAAAATCATTGTAAAACCGACTGTACTTTACACTCCCTTGCCTGCTTGTAATTATCCTCAAAGTTAGTTTCTATTTTAGAGGATGTAACGGACGGAGGGACGAACGGAGGGTCGGACGGAGGGACGGACTAACGGACGGAAGCCATGGAATTTTATTTATAGATGAATCGGTAAAGATTTTATTTAACTTTAAACTTAAATCAGCAATGAGAAATCCTGCAAACATTTTCCAAGTAATTCGATTCAAAAATGGATATATTCTTCATGGATATATTCTTCATATTTCCTCAGTTATCGGTAAAATAGAAAGGCAGACTGAATTTCTAGCCTTGTCAAGATAAACACACTAGAACAACAACTCAGAATTAAAAATACCGTAAACAATATCTTTCGGTCAGTCAGCTAAGTGCCATGCGTGATACACGCTTGGGGCGATCATGTCTCGAAAGAGACAGGACTGACTGGTCAAAAGATTATCCCGCAGTAGGTTGCCATTACCCACTGCGGTAGGCAGTTTGCCAACCAAGGCTATAGAACACAGTCTGCTCTGTTATTTAAACAACAGCAGGGAGTAAGAGATTCTTCCCAAGAGAATTTGTACGTAAGTGAATGCAACGAATTCAACTAAAATTCGAACTTGGCTCTCCAATTTCTCGTCCCGTGTCGATATTCATTGCACCATAATGAAAATCCATTTCAAAAATTTACAGATGTTAAAAATAAAAGGGAGCCGTGAACAAGGTTGAGTGAACACCAACATTTCTTTTTCCATCAATCTCTGTTTATGAAAAACAAAAATAGTGTGGATAACTTTTCAACACACTTAATAATACGCTAGTGATTGATTTTGCCGTCGGTAATTCAGAGTAAATCGGATTACGGGTTGGTTTGTGAAAGTCGAGAAAGTCAGAAGATTGGACGTTTACATTCAAATGAGATAGCCTCGGGTTTTAGGCCACCACTGATCAAGAAACAACAGGTCACAAAATTGAAAGAAAAGCGCGGACAGGTGAGACAGGCTTTGTCAAAGGCAAAGAAACGTCGTAAAAGATTTATATGGGCTGATTAAAGTCTAGAAGAATTTATAATTATCAATCGATTTTATCATGGAATTGGTACAATGAAAACGGTATAGATATATTCATAGACAGATACCGTTCTGTATCCCAAAATACAAATCTGGGATACTAAAATCAAAGCAAGTACAAAAATACTAAAAGGAAACAAGTGCAAAAATTTAAATACCTGGTAAGTGTTCTGAAGGGGACGGAAAGTGTGACACTGAGACGTATTGGGATGGTAAAAAAAACTGATTCCAAAAGCTAAAAGATTTTGTTGGAAGAAGAAAATAGTACTAAACTTGAAAGTGGTATTTTCCCCCGCTATTGAAGCGAATGCTGGATAACATCCTCAAAGATAGATAAGAGACTTGAAGTAATATAAATTTAGTTCTACAGGGTGATGATGAGGATACTATGAACTGAAATTGTAAACAACCACGAGGTTTTAGAGAAAATCTGGTACTGTCAAATGGTAGCTTCCCCTATGTAAATAGGGGTCGCAGGTTCAAATCCTGCTGGATAGCACACATTTTCGTAATAAAAATTTATCGTAAATAATCAGGCCGGTAGATATAAATATAAAATACTGTTTAATTAAAAACAGAATATCTACTTAAATACGAGTATCGGTAAAAATAATGTTCAAAATAATTCATATATATATATTTTCTAAACATATGCTATTAAAATATAAGAGACAATGAATGTCTATTATGTTTAATCATGAGCCGTTCTAAATGTCGTATTTTTGCTTTAATTTCAGTTGAAAATAAAGACAAAAATTCTCCAACATTTGGATAACAACATTAAGCAAACACTATTCAATAATGGATTTCCTAACTCCGTTATTGATCAACAAATTAAAATGTATCTCAACAAAATTAACAATAGTTCTAACGATAATGATAATATTAATAATAATGGTTTACATCAAAATAAACATAACACTATTAACTTATACTATTGCAACCAAATACATAATAATTATGAACAAGATGAAAAAACTCTCAAAAATATAATACATAGAAATGTTAAACCAGTCGAAAGTAATAATCAAATTAAACTCATTATATATTATAAAAAGTTTAAAACAATTGACCTCATAGTCTATAATAACCCAACAAGCACTAAACTAAATTCTCTACAAAAAACCAATGTAGTGTACCAATTTACATGCCCATTCAGAGATTGCATCTCTGATACTAATCAAAAACCTAGTACATATATTGGTTTTACCACAACCACGCTCTCCCGTAGACTTACATGTCATCTTTCTGATCAGAGTACTATTAAACAACATTTCTCTGAAAAACATAAACATGTAGGTAATATCAGACAGATTTTGGTCAACAATACGGTGATCCTTACTCATACACACAGTAAGAGGAACCTGCAGATATTGGAGGCCATGTACATCAAATCAAAACAACCAACACTCAATAAAATCAACTTTAAAACAGGAAATAACATATTACGTTGCATTTGACTACATGGTTTTGTTGTCATTTCGCGCTATCCCGCGGTGTGACGTCATAAAACCGCATCGCAAACTTAAGAACTGCGTTTATTATTTTTGGTAACTATTGCCGTTGCCAAGCGGAGTTTTATGTCAACACAAAATAAAATCGTCGGTGATGGTGGATTTTATAATATTTCAGTTTAAACTACCTCTCTGAAGATGGCTCATGTGAGCCGAAAGCTTAGAAGAAAACCAATAAATAATTATCCAAATGTTGGAGAATTTTTGTCTTTATTTTCAACTGAAATTAAAGCAAAAATACGTTTAGAACGGCTCATGATTAAACATAATAGACATTCATTGTCTCTTATATTTAATAGCATATGTTTAGAAAATTACTTGCTGCCTCGATATACTATATATATATATATATATATATATATATATATATATATATATGGTATGACAACCGCACCTCCCTCCCATTAGGATGGAACAGGCTTGTCTCCCAGAGAGTAAATCACTACGCCTGCTTGGCCTGACAATCTCACCGGACATCAAGTGGAATGACTACGTCGAATATATTGCTAAATCCGCAGCTATGAAAGTCGGGTCTCTGTGCAGGGCCCGGAAATTCTTTCCGCCTGTATCTATCCTGCAATTATATAACTCCACCATCCGTCCGTGTATTGAGTGCCACATCTGGTCGGGTGCCCCTTCTTTTCTCCTCGGGGTTCTTGACAAAATACAGCGAAGAATCTGTAATGTGATTGATACCGACTTGGCTGACCGCCTGCAGTATCTCTCTCACCGGCGTGACGTGACTTCCCTGTGCCTCTTCTATAAATACTTTCATGGCTTCTGCTCTGACGAACTTAAATCACTGGTGCCCCCAGATGTGAATTTGCACCAGATACTAGATTGGAAATTAGGTCCCACCCTTTTACAGTGAAACCGATGAAATGTAACCGCAATTTCTAATTTCTTTCCTCGCACTTCACGCCTGTGGAATTCCCTACCGCATGCTTGCTTCCCCGACGGCTACAACCTCCAGGAGTTTAAATGGAAGGTCAATAGACACCTCCTAACACACTAACTCACACCCACTCTCTCCAACTCTCTCCCTATGTACATACTAAGTCGTCTATCACCCTCCTTCTGACATTTCCTATACCCAATCCCTCTATGTAATCCCCTGGGCTAGAGTGGCAGTGGAATGCCTTGCTTGGGGTGACACGATTTAAAAAAAATGTCCAGTCCGTAAACGGCGATGATAATCCAACAAAATCAACTTAATATAAAATATTAAGTGTTATATCTATATAGAGAGCTCAATGGATGTTATCCAGAACAATATGATATTTATAATGGAAAACTCAACACATCATTTAAATTGGTTCTAAATTATAATCCGTTTCTATGAGCTAAAATTGCTCATTTCATCAGAATTCCGGCAAACATTTTTGTAACGAATAAAATGAATATTGTGTTGTCTGATAAAATGAAGTAATTTATCTCATTGAAATGAATTATAATTTATAACCAATTTAAATCACGTGTTGAGTTTTGCTATATATGACTTCTAGCAATCGGATATCTAACCGTACTGAACAGCTGTGATACAGCAAAGCAGGACCGTCTGCAGATAACTATTTATGCTCTCACACGCCGATTGAGCACTATGGAGAAATGGTAGACTTTAAAAACAGTAGCTAGTCACGCATTTAATCATCGTTCATTCAGTAATGAATTTGAACACTCTCGGCTACTAGCGTGTGTTTACATTGTATATAACACAAGGTAGTCCTCAACCGAGAGCCCATAGTTCAGAGGTGGAAACGCCACTAATCTCAATTCGGTCAGGTTTCAATCCTGGCTAGCAGCAAAGATATGTCTAACCGTACTGAACAGCTGTGATACAGCGAAACAAGACTGTCGGCGGATGACAACAAGTATATATATATATATATATATATATATATATATATATATATATATATAGTCATCAGCCGAGAGATCTGTTTCGTTTTATCACAGCTCATCAGTACGGTTACATCAATATAGGACTCCGATTGCTTTTTGACCCAGGATTGAAACCCGACCGAATTGGCGTCAGTCGGCGAATCTACCTCTGAGCTCGGTAAAAGGCGGCAAACTTTTTATATCCTACCTATTATAATAAAGAGAACTAAGTGGTTTGGATTACTTTTATTATATGTCTTAATGTGTGATACTCACTACAAAGTACACAAAAATATATGTGGCCGACATTAGAGACGTCTCTTATATATATATATATATATATATATATATATATATATATCGCCCGGTTCACACTCCACCCACGTCTATTGAACAGGTTAAGAGGCTCATCCCTTGTTCCCTGCTTAGGATATGGTCTCCGGCTTTCTCTTTTCCAATCTTTTCGCTATTACATAGCCCCCTGCAGATCAGTGGTGTTACCGCAGTGCTCAGGGTGATACGATTAAAATATATATATATATATATATATATACCAAATCCAGGTGATTATATAGAAATGCATATAAAACAAATCCAGATGGTTCAGTATAAATGCATAAGAGACAAATGCGGGTGAATATATTTAAATGCATATGAGACAAATCTAGGTGTTAATATATAAATGCATATGAGACAAATCCAGGTGATTACATATAAATGCATATGAAACAAATCCAGGCGATTATATGTAAATGCATATTAGACAAATCCAGGCGATTATATATAAATGCATATGAGACAAATCCAGGCGATTATATAGAAATGCATATGAGACTAATCCAAGTGATTACATATAAATGCATATGAGACAAATCCAGGTGATTACATATAAATGCATATGAATAAAATCCAGGCGGTTATATATAAATGCATATGAGACAAATCCAGGTGATTATATATAAATACTTATGAGACAAATCAAAATGATTATATATAAATGCATAGGAGACTAATCCAGGTTAGTATGTATGAATGCATATGAGAAAAATCCAGGTGATTATATATAAATGCATATGAGACAAATCCAGGTGATTATATAGAAAGGTATATGAGACAAATCCAGGTGATTATATATAAATGCATATGAGACAAATCCAAGTGATTATATATAAATGCATATGAGACAAATCCAGGTGATTATATATAAATGCATGTGAGACAAATCCAGGTGATTGTATACAAATGCATATGAGACAAATCCAGGTGATTATATATAAATGCATATGAAACAAATCCAGGTGATTACTTATAAATGCATATGAAACAAATCCAGGCGATTATATATAAATGCATATGAGACAAATCTAGGTGATTATATATAAATGCATATGAGACAAATCTAGGTGATTATATATAAATACTTATGAGACAAATCCAGGTAGATTATATATAAATGCATATGAGACAAATCCAGGTGATTATATATAAAGGCATATGAGACAAATCCAGGTGATTATATATAAATACTTATCAGACAAATCCAGGCGATTATATATAAATGCATATGAGACAAATCTAGGTGATTATATATAAATGCATATGAGACAAATCCAGGTGATTATATATAAATGCATATGAGACAAATCCAAGTGATTATATATAAATGCATATGAGACAAATCTAGGTGATTATATATAAATGCATATGAGACAAATCCAGGTGACCATATATAAATGCATATGAGACAAATCCAGGTGATTATATATAAATGCATATGAGACAAATCCAGGCGATTATATATAAATGCATATGAGACAAATCCAGGTGATTATATATAAATACTTATGAGACAAATCCAGGTGATTATATATAAATGCATATGAGACAAATCCAGGTGATTATATATAAAGGCATATGAGACAAATCCAGGTGATTATATATAAATGCATATGAGACAAATCTAGGTGATTATATATAAATGCATATGAGACAAATCCAGGTAATTCTATATAAATGCATAATGTACAAGAAAGTAATAAAATGTTATTGGCCTCCACGTTGCCTTTCATTCGCTGAGATATGATCTGAAATTTTCTCATAAAGCATTGTCAAATTACAATGAAAGAGAGGACCAAATCGATGGGGTAACTTCAAGAAGTGAATACAGCCCTACAATAAGAACATTAAAAACGTAGGTTCATACTTCTAAGGATATTAAAGGTTTCATATTTATGTATTGTTTAAGTACTTAGTTTTTGGTCATAATAAAATTAGACCAGTACAGTGTTCAATATAATTATATTGTAGAACTTTTGAATATTCTTTATTTGTAAACAAGTTATTACGCGACTTAGGTTTCTACCTTGTGGCATCTTCAGTCGATTTAAAATAAATTTGCAAATCACCTGAAGACACCACATGGTAGAAACCTACGTCGCATAATAACTCTTTTACTAAGAATATATATCTATGTATGTATGCATGGAAGTATATGTATGTATGTATGTATGTATGTATGTATGTATGTATGCATGTATGTATATGTATGTATATATGTATATATATATGCATGAATGTATATATTTATATGTATATGTATATATATGTATATATATATATATGTATGTATGCATGTATGTATTATTATATTTTAGAACATGTACAGAATTTTTTTATATTTTTCGTTTTTTTATATAATAAAAAATAATAAAAATAATATAACAAAATTCTGTACATGTTCTAAAATATAATTTATGATAAATATTCACAGCTCTATATATTATATATCGAGCACTGTTTTAAATTAATGTTTGGGATGTTGTGAAACTTTTTTTTCTTCGTTCTGTATTCACTCGGATATATATATATATATATCCCGGTATTTTGGGCAAGAGAATATTATACCTAAATGCTTATATATAAGCACGAAGACGGATAATTGAACGATAAAATGGCAAACTCTTAAAAAGAAATGCATGAAACAGATTTATAATGATGGAATTACAAATATGAGGCGGATGGGATGAATATAAGTGACAGCGTCGTTTTGCACGGAGAGGAAATACTAACAATATAGTGACGCTGAATTTTAACACGTGAACATGACGTAATAAAAACTACCATCCACAAGTTAATCTTGTGTGTGGCATTTTTATTATGATTCCGACTCTAAGTTTTTGTGACTTTTTTTCAATCGTTTTTAACGCAAGTATCTTATACCTAGTGTCTAAAGCTGGATTGAAAAACCGTACTGGCAACTAAAATCAACATTTTTCTGGAAAGATTCTGTTGAAAATATAGCATACAAATGAAACATTTGAAAACCAATATATCTATAAAAGTGACGAGGGTGGACGTTGAGTAAGTATCTGGTTGTTAGATAGATTCGACTTAGTGTCTGCATTTTCCGGTCTAGCTCGACGAGAGTTCCGCTCAGATGTAGATCAAAATTTTAGAACGCTAATGACACCCTGAAAGTTTCAGAAATTCAAAATTAGGGGTAGAAAAATATATATTATCACCACACAAAGTCAGGGATCAGTTTATGTATTGATTATAAAATAGAATCGATCACCTCACTTTATTTTATCTGTATCTATAGATGTTGCTCCTGTTCTTCCCACCCTAATCCATAGAGATATTCTATATTGATATCTGTATCTATAAAAGTGACGAGGGTGGACGTTGTGTAAGTATTTGCTATACGAATTCATCATATGTTTTTTATTCTTATTATTTATTAAACTACCCGAGTAAAACCAGGCTAAAGTGCTAATCTGTATCTATGAAAGTGACGAGAGTGGACGTTGTGTTAGTATTTGCTGTGTAAATTCATCATATGTATTTTATTCTTGTTATTCCTTAAACTACCCGAGTGAAACCAGGCTAAACTGCTAATCTGTATCTATGAAAGTGACGAGAGTGGACGTTGTGTTAGTATTTGCTGTGTAAATTCATCATATGTATTTTATTCTTGTTATTCCTTAAACTACCCGAGTGAAACCAGGCTAAACTGCTAATCTGTATCTATGAAAGTGACGAGAGTGGACGTTGTGTTAGTATTTGCTGTGTAAATTCATCATATGTATTTTATTCTTGTTATTCCTTAAACTACCCGAGTGAAACCAGGCTAAACTGCTAATCTGTATCTATGAAAGTGACGAGAGTGGACGTTGTGTTAGTATTTGCTGTGTAAATTCATCATATGTATTTTATTCTTGTTATTCCTGAAACTACCCGAGTGAAACCAGGCTAAAGTGCTAATCTATATCTATAAAAGTGACGAGAGTGGACGTTGTGTTAGTATTTGCTGTGTAAATTCATCATATGTATTTTATTCTTGTTATTCCTTAAACTACCCGAGTGAAACCAGGCTAAACTGCTAATCTGTATCTATGAAAGTGACGAGAGTGGACGTTGTGTTAGTATTTGCTGTGTAAATTCATCATATGTATTTTATTCTTGTTATTCCTTAAACTACCCGAGTGAAACCAGGCTAAACTGCTAATCTGTATCTATGAAAGTGACGAGAGTGGACGTTGTGTAAGTATTTGCTGTGTAAATTCATCATATTTTTTTTTATTCTTATTATTCCCTAAACTACCCGAGAGCAACCTGGCTAAACTGCTAGATATCTAAACGTGGTATTCAGATGCTGATTATTGAAAAATGAAAAAATATGGTTTGTCTTTAGTAACGTCTTTCTCTTCGCATTTCATGTTTTTGCGTAACATTCTGAAGGTTTTTATTAGGTTTTATGTCCTCTCAAATATATGGCCTCGATCTACTACTGTTTTACCCCACCTAGTCTTAAATTTTATTCGGTTATATTGTGTGGGTTGTTTTAGTTTAGTGTATATGAACTAGTTTAGGGTATATTAACTAAACCTCAATGGTTATTTAACGCCGACAAACTTTTTTAGGTTAGGTTACGCACAAATATCTTTGGGAAAGGTATTAATCCGACACTTCCCTCGAGTTATGGGTTAAATAACAGAACAGACTGGGTTCTTTAACCTTGGCTGGCAACCAGTTTACCGCAGAAAGCAATGGCAACCTACTGCGGGATAACCTTCTGCCCAGTCAGTCATGTCTCTAAAGAGACATGAACACCCAAAGCGTGTATCACGTATGGCACTTAACTAACTGACTTGATGAACAGTCAACAATAATGTAGTCTTGTAAAATTTGCATAAATTCTATTTTTTATTGATTTGTAATAAAAAATGTTCTCATATTTCTTTCTTGAATAGTTAGAGTATTTTCTCTGTAGATAGAAAGTTTTGAAGAATTCTATGTCAGGTTCATTTCTTGAAATTGTTAAAGAATTTAACATTGAATCTGAACTTCAATCAAGCCGCTGGCATGTTGGATGTATTTAAGTTTTTACTAATACGTTCTGAGTGGAGAGAAACTTACTTGGATATTTCTGTTTGACGTTTCATAATCCTCACAAGCCATAAGGAATTGTTACCTTACTCTTTTCAGTTGATTGACCAAAGCGTGTATCACGTATGGCACTTAACTGACTGACTGAGGTTTGGATAGAATATGTATTCTTTGTAAGGAATCTATTAGTAGACCAGATTTCATTGACTTATTTTTGTAAAGGGGATTTTTGTCGAGAGTAATTGAGCATCAGGAAGATACAACTAAAGTTCCTGGGACATGCAATGAGGAAAGAGGGTTTGGAGAACCTAATGCTAACAAGCCAGATAGAGGGGAAAAGTGACAGAGGAAAGCGGCGGGTAACATGTTTAAAAGGCCTGAGCAGGTGGATGACAGAACGGGAGCTGAAAGACGTTACAGGAGAAGGCGTGCTAAGAGCCACCAAGGATAGGGAAACGTGGAAAGCCATGATCGTCTACGTCCTGAAAGGACAGGGCACATAAAAGAAGAAGATATATGCCAACTGCTTATAAGAAATTATAATGTGGATATAAAGTGGGGGACCAAATCTATATTATAATCAATATATAAACTTATCCCTCATGTGGTGGCCATACTAGTTTCTATACATTATATCTAAATTTATGGGCTTGAGCTAGTGGATGGCAGAACCGGGTTTGGGTGGTGTAACAGGACAAAGCGTGCTAAGAGCCACCGGGGATAGGGAGACATGGAAGGCCATGATCGCTTACGTCCTGAAGGGACAAGGTACATAAAAGAAGAAGAATATATATTGTTGGTAATATTTTTAAAATATATATATTTGACTTTAAATTTTATTTTTATACTTACATGGTATTTTTACCCCAGTTGGTTGGGGTTCACTAGCTGGGACCTTAGCAGGTGCTACATTCCGTCTGTTATTTGGTGGGTAGGTTTGTTGTTTTTGTTTAATGGTAAGTCAATCTTTATGAAACATTTAATGCAGAAATCTAAATATTTTGTACGCATTTTCAATTTTTTTAGTGGTTTTTTTTTTTTTTTTTAGATAATGAAAGTTTCAGTGATAAATCTTAATATTTAAGCCATAGCCGGGTTGAATAGGTGAATTCGTACAACTGCTAAAGATATCTGCGCATAAGTGAATTAAACTGAACTTAGAATTCGGCTCTCTAATTAACAATTGCGAAGCGTTATCTACAAGGTAACCAAAAAAGTTCTGTCCGTTTTTAAACAAAAAAAAAAAAGGAAAACGCTTTACAGTATGTGTAACTTATATTAAGTCTTTGAAGTAATCGTCATCGGCATCCAGCACTTTCTGCCAACGTGTCTCTAGCTGTTCAATACCCTTGCGGTAGAACTCGGGTGGGTTTGACACAAAGAAGTCCGTGAGGGCTTTGCGCAAGTTTGCTTCATTGGTGACGGATTTCCCACGTAGATGATTATCCAGGAAGTGGAAGAGGTAGTAATCGGATGGCGCCAGGTCAGGTGAATAAGGTCTCAACTCGGCTATGGCACAAAGTCTCCCACCCAAGTTGATGTATGGTATCCCTGACCACTCGCGCGACATACGGCCTGGCGTTGTCATGGAGGAAAAGTACACCATTGCGATTCATAAGTGCTGGCTCTTTCTGGCGTAACGCTTGTTCCACACGTTTCAATTGCTGCGAGTATAGGTCTCCCGTGACCGTTTGGCCCGTTGGTAGCAGTTTATAAAAAACCGCTTGAGGACCTGTCCACCAGACACAAGGCATAATCTTGCGTGGGTGCATAGGCGGTCTTGCGGTGTGAGGGACAGCATCCTGAGTGAGCGTGTTTTTTATAACGTCTGATGTTCCTAATTCCGGCTGTCCGAATTTGAAAACAATTTCTACACGCATTGCGTATATATTTCAACTTCATTCAATGACTAATCAAAAAACGGACAGAACATTTTTGGTTACCTTGTATTACATCACACACACACACACACACACACACACCCAAGCTTGCAGCACTTAACATTCCCAGGCGGTCGCCCCGCTTGCTACTGACCCGACTCGATGCGATACCACGTAGTCGCTCCTCTTGGGACTGACCCGACTCAATGCGATACCAGGCGGTCGCTCCTCTTGGTACTGACCCGACGCGATGCTATACCAGGCGGCCGCTCCTCTTGGTATTGACCCAACTCGATGCGATACCATGCGGTTGCTCCTCTTGGTACTGACCCGACTCGATGCGATACCACGTGGTCGCTCCTCTTGGTACTGACCCGACTCGATGCGATACCACGTGGTCGCTCTTCTTGGGACTGACCCGACTCGATGCGATACCAGGTGGTCGCTCTTCTTGGTATTGACCCGAATCGATGCGATACCACGTGGTTGCTCCTCTTGGGACTGACCCGACTCGATGCGATACCAGGCGGTCGCTCTTCTTGGTACTGACCCGACTCGATGCGATACCAGGTGGTCGCTCTTCTTGGTGCTGACCCGACTCGATGCGATAACACGTGGTTGCTCCATTTGGGACTGACCCGACTCGATGCGATACCAGGCGGTCGCTCCTCTTGGGACTGACCCGACTCGATGCGATACCAGGTGGTCGCTCTTCTTGGTATTGACCCGAATCGATGCGATACCACGTGGTTGCTCCTCTTGGGACTGACCCGACTCGATGCGATACCAGGCGGTCGCTCTTCTTGGTACTGACCCGACTCGATGCGATACCAGGTGGTCGCTCTTCTTGGTGCTGACCCGACTCGATGCGATAACACGTGGTTGCTCCATTTGGGACTGACCCGACTCGATGCGATACCAGGCGGTCGCTCCTCTTGGTACTGACCCGACTCGATGCGATACCACGTGGTCGCTCCTCTCGGAATTGACCCGACACGATGCGATACCACGCGGTTGCTCTTCTTGGGACTGACCCGACTCGATGCGATACCATGCGGTTGCTCCTCTTGGTACTGACCCGACTCGATGCTATACCAGGCGGCCGCTCCTCTCGGTATTGACCCGACTCGATGCGATACCACGTGGTTGCTCCTCTTGGTACTGACCCGACACGATGCGATACCATGCGGTCGCTCCTCTTGGTACTGACCCAACTCGATGCGATACCACGTGGTCGCTCCTCTTGGTACTGACCCGACTCGATGCGATACCACGTAGTCGCTCCTCTTGGGACTGACCCGACTCAATGCGATACCAGGCGGTCGCTCCTCTTGGTACTGACCCGACGCGATGCTATACCAGGCGGCCGCTCCTCTTGGTATTGACCCGACTCGATGCGATACCATGCGGTTGCTCCTCTTGGTACTGACCCGACTCGATGCGATACCACGTGGTCGCTCCTCTTGGTACTGACCCGACTCGATGCGATACCACGTGGTCGCTCTTCTTGGGACTGACCCGACTCGATGCGATACCAGGTGGTCGCTCTTCTTGGTATTGACCCGACTCGATGCGATACCACGTGGTTGCTCCTCTTGGGACTGACCCGACTCGATGCGATACCAGGCGGTCGCTCTTCTTGGTACTGACCCAGACTCGATGCGATACCAGGTGGTCGCTCTTCTTGGTGCTGACCCGACTCGATGCGATAACACGTGGTTGCTCCATTTGGGACTGACCCGACTCGATGCGATACCAGGCGGTCGCTCCTCTTGGTACTGACCCGACTCGATGCGATACCACGTGGTCGCTCCTCTCGGAATTGACCCGACACGATGCGATACCACGCGGTTGCTCTTCTTGGGACTGACCCGACTCGATGCGATACCATGCGGTTGCTCCTCTTGGTACTGACCCGACTCGATGCTATACCAGGCGGCCGCTCCTCTCGGTATTGACCCGACTCGATGCGATACCACGTGGTTGCTCCTCTTGGTACTGACCCGACACGATGCGATACCATGCGGTCGCTCCTCTTGGTACTGACCCAACTCGATGCGATACCACGTGGTCGCTCCTCTTGGTACTGACCCGACTCGATGCGATACCACGTGGTAGCTCTTCTTGGTACTGACCCGACTCGATGCGATACCACGTGGTCGCTCCTCTTGGTACTGACCCGACTCGATGCGATACCACGTGGTCGCTTCTCTTGGTTCTGACCCGACTCGATGCGATACCACGTGGTCGCTCTTCTTGGTACTGACTCGACTCGATGCGATACCAGGCGGTCGCTCCTCTTGGTACTGACCCGACTCGATGCGATACCAGGTGGTCGCTCTTCATGGTACTGACCCGACTCGATGCGATACCAGGCGGTCGCTCTTCTTGGTACTGACTCGACTCGATGCGATACCAGGTGGTCGCTCTTCATGGTACTGACCCGACTCGATGCGATACCAGGCGGTCGCTCTTCTTGGTACTGACTCGACTCGATGCGATACCAGGCGGTCGCTCTTCTTGGTACTGACCCAACCCGATGCGATACCACGTGGTCGCTCCTCTTGGTACTGACCCGACTCGATGCGATACCAGGCGGTCGCTCCTCTTGGTACTGACCCGACTCGATGCGATACCAGGCGGTCGCCCCTCTTGGTACTGACCCGACTCGATGCGATACCACGTAGTCGCTCCTCTTGGGACTGACCCGACTCGATGTGATACCACGTGATCGCTTCTCTTGGTACTGACCCGACTCGATGCGATACCACGTGGTCGCTTCTCTTGGTACTGACCCGACTCGATGCGATACCACGTGGTCGCTCCTCTTGGTACTGACCCGACTCGATGCGATACCACGTGGTCGCTTCTCTTGGTACTGACCCGACTCGATGCGATACCAGGCGGTCGCTCTTCTTGGATACTTGGACTCCCGACTCGATGCGATACCAGGCGGCTCGGCTCCTCTGGATCCACTTGGACCCGACTCGATGCGATACCAGGTGGTCGCTCTTCATGGTACTGACCAGACTCGATGCGATACCAGGCGGTCGCTCTTCTTGGTACTGACTCGACTCGATGCGATACCAGGCGGTCGCTCCTCTTGGTACTGACCCAACCCGATGCGATAGCACGTGGTCGCTCCTCTTGGTACTGACTCGACTCGATGCGATACCCGGCGATCGCTCCTCTTGGTACTGACCCGACTCGATGCGATACCAGGCGGTCGCTCCTCTTGGTACTGACCCAACCCGATGCGATACCACGTAGTCGCTCCTCTTGGGACTGACCCGACTCGATGCGATACCACGTGGTCGCTTCTCTTGGTACTGACCCGACTCGATGCGATACCAGGCGGTCGCTCTTCTTGGTACTGACCCGACTCGATGCGATTCCAGGCGGTCGCTCCTCTTGGTACTGACCCGACTCGATGCGATACCAGGCGGTCGCTCCTCTTGGTACTGACCCAACCCGATGCGATACCACGTAGTCGCTCCTCTTGGGACTGACCCGACTCGATGCGATACCACGTGGTCGATCCTCTTGGTACTGACCCGACTCGATGCGATACCAGGCGGTCGCTCCTCTTGGTACTGACCCGACTCGATGCGATACCACGTAGTCGCTCCTCTTGGGACTGACCCGACTCGATGCGATACCACGTGGTCGCTTCTCTTGGTACTGACCCGACTCGATGCGATACCAGGCGGTCGCTCTTCTTGGTACTGACCCGACTCGATGCGATTCCAGGCGGTCGCTCCTCTTGGTACTGACCCGACTCGATGCGATACCAGGCGGTCGCTCCTCTTGGTACTGACCCAACCCGATGCGATACCAGGCGGTCGCTCTTCTTGGTACTGACCTGACTCGATGCGATACCACGTGGTTGCTCCTCTTGGGACTGACCCGACTCGATGCGATACCACGTGGTCGCTCCTCTTGGTACTGACCCAACCCGATGCGATACCAGGCGGTCGCTCCTCTTGGTACTGACCCGACTCGATGCGATACCAGGCGGTCGCTCCTCTTGGTACTGACCTGACTCGATGCGATACCACGTGGTTGCTCCTCTTGGGACTGACCCGACTCGATGCGATACCACGTGGTCGCTCCTCTTGGTACTGACCCGACTCGATGCGATACCAGGCGGTCGCTCCTCTTGGTACTGACCCGACTCGATGCGATACCACGTGGTCGCTCCTCTTGGTACTGACCCGACTCGATTCGATACCAGGCGGTCGCTCCTGTTGGTATTGACCCGACTCGATGCGATACCACGTGGTCGCTCCTCTTGGGACTGACCCGACTCGATGCGATACCACGTGGTCGCTCCTCTTGGTACTGACCCAACCCGATGCGATACCAGGCGGTCGCTCCTCTTGGTACTGACCCGACTCGATGCGATACCAGGCGGTCGCTCCTCTTGGTACTGACCTGACTCGATGCGATACCACGTGGTTGCTCCTCTTGGGACTGACCCGACTCAATGCGATACCACGTGGTCGCTCCTCTTGGTACTGACCCGACTCGATGCGATACCAGGCGGTCGCTCCTCTTGGTACTGACCCGACTCGATGCGATACCACGTGGTCGCTCCTCTTGGTACTGACCCGACTCGATTCGATACCAGGCGGTCGCTCCTGTTGGTATTGACCCGACTCGATGCGATACCACGTGGTCGCTCCTCTTGGCACTGACCCGACTCGATGCGATATTTGGTAGTTGATTGCCAAGCAATTCTTTAATTAACTGTGCAGTGATACTTTTAGTTTTAAAATAATGTTAAGACCAGTTGAAGTAATAAATCAACTCTTCAAACGTTTTATTGCCTTAGCAAAATTGGCGTCTGAAGTCAGATTTTTTAATTAATCTCTGGCAACAGGTTAAATTTAATTTTTTTAAAACATTCTTGCTTCCGACGTGTCTAGACGCAATGTCTTAACTGATTTCCTTCAGTTTCTCAACGTTTTTGTATTTGTTTTTACGTAGCTATTTTATCATATGGAATAATTTTTAATTAGCTGCGACACAAAAAAACTTTTTGAACTGCGAGACTTGATTTCTATTGAAATGTTACTGAAATAATCTGCAAGATTTTCTTGAGACAAACTGATTCCTGGCAAAAATGAAACGAATTAACTATTTACGTGGATGAAGAAGATAAGCACAATTATTTAGTCAATATGTCGACGGATCTTATGAAATCTAGAATTTCTATAGGGATAACAATTGAACAGTGGGTGGCCATAATCTTAACTACAAAAGATACATAGATCGCACTCTGTTGATGATGGCTTTATCAGGAAAGCGAAGTTTGAAAAAAAAATTAAGAAAGACGGTTAGCACTTTGACAAGGACGGGATAAGATCATTTGATCTTCCTAACACATATGGTCATTTGCTTCCTACTTTGAAGTAGGATGTGCGTTGTGGTGCAGTGGATATCGACTCGGAACGACAAATCCGGGAACCGAGTTCGAATTCCAGTTGAATTCTTTGCATTCACTTACGCACAAATACCCTTTGGAAAGGTATTAATCCGTCTCTTCCCTCCAGTTATGGGTTAAATAATAAAACAGATTTGTTTCTATTGCCTTGGCTGGCAACCAGTCTACCGCAGAAAGCAATGACCACCTACTGTGGGATAATCTTCTGCCCATTCAGTTATGTCTCTTTCGGGACATGATCGCCTAAAAATTGTCTCACGTATGGCACTTTACTGATTGAATATAATATTTGAAACATGATTAAGACTTCTACTGGTCATATAGTGGGGGATCTGCTTTATATTGTTATGAAGGCATAAACTGATCCCCCACTAACTACTTAATAATATAATACATCACTTCCCCCTCTAGCTATGAGTCAAATAACAAGACAGATTGGGTTCTATAGGCTTGGCTGGCAATCATTCTACTGCAGAAAGCAATATCAACCTACTGCGGATAATCTTCAGCCTAGTCAGTCATGTCTCTTTCGAGACATGATCGCCCATATAGTGTATAACGTATGGCACTCAATTGACTGACTGACTAACTAATAAATAATTACTTATGTTTAGAGAAACACGTAGCTGATTGTGCTCTTAAGACTTGCGGGGTAACAATCAAATAAGAGAAAAAAGACGAGAGTGGAAACGAAATAAATGTAATGACTGGTGGGAACCATTGCCTCAGAAAGCACAGCACGGCGAACGGTACGCAGTTTGAAGAACAAAATGCACCAAGGAACAGTTTTCACAAGACATCAAATCTCGCCAACGACCACTGCTGGCTTCCTCCTCGTTTTTATTGACGTGAGACTGTTGATCAAGTCTTTAATCTGGACAAGTTCGAGAGAGGTCTGTATTTGGACATATCAATTTGTTCAACTGTTAACGAAGAAAACCGGATATAACCAACTTCGAAAAACATCTCTGCACGCGATTTGGGTATTTGTTTTACGTCGGTACTGACACACGTTCTCTTCATAAGAGAAAACAGAAGGTATAGTTGTCAGCAAGAGGGCGGCAGTCAAATATTTATGGTTCGAATTCTAAACATCAGACAAATGCAGGCGGAACATCGCCGGGGTGTAATAGTTAGCAAGCTTGTCTCACTAAATCACTTACGACTAAATAGGGGTTTCGATACTCATTGGGTTCTCTACACGCTCGGTCTTGAGGACATTCAGAAATATAACTCTCTGCCCCGTGAAGTAACAGAGCACGGAAAATGTGTCACTGAAAGACCAAGACACAAACGAACTGCGTATGACACTTTCCAGAACCAATCAAAATAACAAGAGAAAGAAAGAATGTGTTCGAAACAAAGAGTGCTGAACTGAATATCTAACCTCCCCTATGACAGTGATGTATTATATTATTAAGTAGTAATTAGTGGGAGATCATTTTATTACTTCATACCAATTTCAAACTGATCCCCCATTTTATGCCCAGTAGAAAACTTAATCATGTGTTTGACTATTATATTCAGTCAGTCAGTTAAGTGCCATACGTGATACACGCATTGGGTGATCATGTCCCGAAAGAAACATGACTGTCTGGGCAGAAGATTATCCCGTACTAGTTTGTCATTGATTTCTTCGGTGGAGTGGTTGCCAGCCAATGCTATAGAACCCAATCTGTCCTATTATTTAACGCATAACTGGAGGGAAGAGACGGATTAATAGCTTTTCTAAGGGTATTTGTGACAGTGAATTTTAGACAATTTTCATATATTAAGTTATTACAAAAATAGTAAAGGATTATAGAAACCTAATTTTATTCTTGAAAAATTAAGAAATGTTGAAATTTGTCAAAATACGAGCCTTGAGAATCTACGCACCATCGATCGACAAGTGTATTTATTCCTCTTTGATAAATAGTTATTGGCTGCGATGAAACGAAATTATTCAAAGCTGATTCCACCTCTGGTTTGAAGTTTTACCATTTTAAAATGGACTTAAGCGCTTTAAAAATGGTAATCAGTGAGTTAAAGATCAGAAGAATATGGAGGGTGTGGTAAAGTCTCGTATCCCAAAACTCGTATCCCAAAAACTCGTATCCCAAAACTCGTATCCCAAAAACTCGTATCCCAAAACTCGTATCCCAAAATCTCGTATCCCAAAACTCGTATCCCAAAATATCGTATCCCAAAACTAGTATCCCAAAAACTCGTATCCCAAAACTCGTATCCCAAAATCTCGTATTCCAAAACTCGTATCCCAAAAACTCGTATCCCAAAACTCGTATCCCAAAAACTCGCATCCCAAAAACTCGTATCCCAAAAACTCGTATCCCCAAAACTCGTATCCCAAAAACTCGTATCCCAAAACTCGTATCCCAAAAACTCGTATCCCAAAACTGTGAGATTTTGCAACGTCATAATTGCAGCATGTCTACGCATTATCGTTGAACAGAATTGGGCCACGCCGCTTCACCAATGCAGGTTTTATTATTCTTTTTTGCAGGCGTGTATGCATTTCAGCAAATTCATTGCAAGAAATCTTGGCATTAATGCTCAGAATGGCTTCCAGAAAGCTGCAGTGGATCAGTGTGTTGTTCAAATTTCCTTAGTCTTGAGAAATTAAAACCAGAGGTTTGTTTAAATTATACTATCTGTCCAAAACGTTGCGACCTTACAGAAGGTTATCATTTTAAAGAATTGAGTGAGAATCGACTGACTGTTTGTTATTCTTGTTTTACGACTAGATTTTGGAGATCATCATTCGGCAGTAGAGAAAGTGATTTTGCATTGCGTAATAGAGACATTTTATTAAAACCAGTTTTTATTTATATTCAATAAAACTGTTCAAGTTACCAACTGAGTTGTGCATTTTACTGAATAGTTTCTTACTCTATCTTGATCCTACGGTCGTGTGCTGCGACTTATTTCTTTTAAACTACGATACAAAACTTGCATAAAGGTGTCCACACGAGACTTAACCGTCAATATCTTAAGATTTTACGAACCCCGAATGATCCTATCGGCATAACACACCAGCCCGAACCGAGAACGAAAAAAAAAAAGACGAATGACCCGTAGTACTCCTTTCTCTTCTTAAACTAGCGCTTGAGAAAGAGTAAGTCCGTGCATGGAGTACTGCCGCCATATCTGTTCAGGTGACCACGCTGTTCACGTTGGTGTTCTTGACAGACTCCAAAAGAGAATCAGTAATGTGATAGGTACCGACTTGGCGGCTCGACTACAGCCACTTTCCCACCGACGCGATGTGGCTTCCCTTTGTCTGTTCTATAAACACTTTCATGGCTTCTGCTCCAACGAACTTAAGTCACTGGTGCTTCTGCAACAGGTGTTTACTCGTGCAACCAGACTGGCAACTGGGTCTCACCCATTCACACTGAGATTAACAAAATGCAGACGATAATTCTACTCCTGCAGCTTCTTTCCTCGCACTTCCCGCTTGTGGAACTCGCTTCCTTATTCTTACTTTCCTGACGGCTACAGTCTCTAGAAATTCAAATGCAAGGTCAATACTCATCTCTTAACCAATTGACCCTAGTTCTTTCCTCAGCACCCTGTATATCCTTTTCTTTCTCTCCACCTCTGCAATTGTCATCACACCTGTGTCCCCTCCGTTCTCTTGCTCCTTTCTAAATGGTTTGTCCTTCTCTTTACTCTTTTCTATTTAGTGCTTTTACTCTTATGTAGACCCCTGCACATCAGTAGCGTTACCAACTTGCTCGGGGTGATAGGATTAAAAAAAGAAGGAACGACAAATAAGGAGAGAAGGTTCGAGTGTGTGATAATAAAAAAGGAGAGTTAGAATTATAACTGTTTATATGTATAACAAAATGGCAATGCAATAATTATGTTAAATTTGGTTTAATATTCTGTCAATACTGAATATGAGGAGGAGATTGTGAGTGTCTGAAATATTGTTGTATTATGTAATCACAGTTAAATTGTAAAATTACATGACTATTTTCTTTGTTTTAAGTTATTTATAAAAAAAAAATATCAGTGAATAGACAAGACAAGAAAAAGCATGTAATATAAGAATGTTTCTTTTCACCAAAATTATTTTGTCATTTACAGCACGGCGACACTGACATGAGTCGAAGACTTACCAAGATTTGTTATTGGTGAACACAGTCTAATAACCGAGAGAATGTAGGAAAGGAAAGGAAGAAGAAAAGACTAAGCATAAATTGTAAGAAGACATTATATATAGGGGTGAGAAAGAGAAAGTGTCCAAGATACGAACTACAAATTAGAGATATGAAAATCAAATTATTAAATAATCTAAACTTATTTATAAATGGAACTTTGTCTCTGTGTGTGTATGTGTGTGTGTGTCTGTGTGTGTGTCCGTTACCTATAGACTCCGAAACAGCTGAACCGATGCTCTTGAAAATTTACACAGTTGTACTATAAGCGTCTGCGAGTGTTCTTAGCTAGGTTTTGTGTTGAGGTACTCTCGATAAATATCAAAAATCGATAATCGAAAAAATCGGGTGATAGAAGGAGCGGTCTGATTTTAATCAAATTTGATACACTCATAGACAAAGACATAAGAAAAGATATTCCGAAGTTTCAAGGTTGCAGTTCTTACAATAGTGCAGAAAATCGATAATATATATATATATATATATATAAGGCAAGATGTTTGTGTGTGTGTCTGTTTATCTGCCTATATGTCTGTATTTTTTCAGAGGTTTTATTTTAGTTTTTGCTTCGGTTTTGCTCTAAGTAGGTATAATTGTAGTTCTTAGTCTCAGCCGTGATACCATTTACTCAGAGAACTTATTTAGCCTTCAAAATTCAGTTTACGACGAAAAAAACTTATTTGATATCGATACCAGGAAATGCAAATTTGACTTACATCCATTCATTTTTCTTTCAGTCTACGGTTTCGCTTTAACTGGAGCCAACTATTGCTTTTTAGTCTTTCGTGCCAACGTCCAAAGAGTCTGAGCTCCAGGATGATAGATTAGTTTTAAAGCTTTCATTACACCCGAGCAACTCCGGACTATTTTGCTAGTATTTAATATCTGGGAAGCGTTTCAAATATGATACCAAAATCTGAAAACATATTTGGATAGCAAACGGTTCCCTTCAAAAGGTCACCTTTTTTAAAGTTTTAAGAAATAAGAAAATTTCATTTAAAACAAAAAAATTACTCAACTGATACGTCACGTCAGTCTTCCTATATGATTACTGGACAATCTTCACACAGATGAAGGCTTTAGATAGCAGAGATATAGTTCTACAGAAGAATACTTGTAATACCATAGAGAGAGCATGTAAATAACAAAGAAGTTTTAAGTGAAGTGGAAATCAAAAGTTTATTCACACTTAAAATCAGTCAATCAGTTAAGTGCCAAGCGTGATACACGCTTGGGCGATCATGTCTTGGAAGAGACATGACTGACTTGGTAGAAAATTATCCCACAGAAGGTTGCCATTGCTTTCTGTGGTAGATTTGTTGCCAGCCAAAGCTATAGAACTGTCCTATTATTTAACTCATAGTTAGAGAGGCAAGAGGTGTGTTATATTATAAAGTAGCAATTAGTGGGTGATCAGTCCATTACTTTATTACAATATAAAACTGATCCCGCACTTTATGCCCAGTAGAAGCCTTAATCATGTTTCCAACTATTATATTCAGTCAGTCAGTTAAGTGCCATACGTGATACATGCTTTGGGCGATCATGTCTCAAAAGAGACATGAAAGACTGGGCAGAAGATTGTCCCGCAGTAGGTTGCCATTGCTTTCTGCGACAGACCGGTTGCCGACCAAGGCTATAGAACCGAATCTGTCCTGTTATTTGAGTCATAGCTAGAGAGGCAAAAGATGTATTATATTATTAAGTAGTAATTAGTGGGAGATCATTTTATTACTTCATACCAATTTCAAACTGATCTCCCATTTTATGCCCAGTAGAAAACTTAATCATGTTTTCGACTATTATATTCAGTCAGTCAGTTAAGTGCCATACGTGATACACGCATTGGGTGATCATGTCTCGAAAGAAACATAACTGTCTGGGCAGAAGATTATCCCGTACTAGTTTGTCATTGATTTCTTCGGTAGACTGGTTGCCAGCCAATGCTATAGAACCCAATCTGTCCTATTATTTAACGCATAACTGGAGGAAAGAGACGGATTAATAGCTTTTCTAAGGTTATTTGTGCGTAAGAAGTTTATTTATACCTAATAGAGACATTTGATATTTCTTTAATACACACTGCGGAAAGAAGGCTCAGAGAACTTGATACTCAGAGGACAGAGTAAAAGCGAGAAACAGACATGCAAGTGATAGCAGATAATAAGAAAAATTTGTTAGCAGCTGGAAAAGTGCTCAACTGATATAATAACAGACATAGACAGAAAGCTGCAGGAACTACACGACAAGTTAGTATAGGATAGAATGAAGAAAGGATTAACTATGAATTGTAAGAACACAGAATATATGCTTGTATGCAAGAGAAATAGTCCAAACTGCAATCTACGAATTCTTCTTCATGTGCCGTGTCCTTTCTGGACGTAGGCACATCATTGACTTTCACTCGGCTCTGTCACTTGACGCTCTCAATAATTTCTCTCTTGGTTTTTTTTTTTTTTTTTTTTTTTTTTTTTAATCATCTCACCCCAAGCAAGGCATTCCACTGCCACTATTGCGCATGGGGCTACATAGGGGAAGGTAAAGAGAAGGAGTGGATAGACATAGGCAATGTCAGGAGAAAGGTGATAGATGAGTAAGGATAGCGAGGATGAGTGTCGGGCAGATGGGAAGAGTGCTTGATAGAATGGGAGCAGGTTAGTGTGTTAGGAGGTGTCTATTGACCTTACATTTAAACTCCTGGAGATTGTAGCCGTCGGGGAAGCAATCGCTCCGTCAACCATTTTCTCAGACCTAGCAAGTACGTCTAGCACTGCTTTCCTCTGTCTTTCCTTCCATTTATCCGACCTGTGAGCATCAAGTTCTTCATGCCTTCCTTCCTCATTACGTGTCTCAGGAAACTCATTAGTCTCTTCCTGATATTTATTATCAGTTTTCTTCTCGTTTGCATCCTTACCAATATCGTTTCACTCGTGCTCTGTCTATAGTATCCTCATCATCCTTCTGTAAAACCACATTTCTGCTGCCTCAAGCCTCATCTTTGATAAGATCGTCCGGCATTCACTTCCATACAGAAGGACAGATATCACATAGCAATCCAGCACTCTTTTCTTGGCTTCCAACGAGATTTTCCCGTCTTTCAGTACTCCAGTTAGCTTCTGAAATGCGTCTTTGGATCTCTGTGTCGCATTTTCCATCCTCTGTCAAAACACTTCTCAGGTGAATTATTTTACTTGTTTTATTTTAGATTCTCCGACTTGCAGTTGGCATATTGGTCTCCTATTGGAGAGGTCAAAATCAAGAAATTCCGAAAACTTAAATACCTGCGTGGTGTATTATCAAAATGAAATATCGAAATTTGCTCCATTGGAATAGCCTAAGATGCATTTCAAAAGCAAAGCAAAGTATTAAGAAACAGGAAAATAATAAATGAATAAAGATAGAGGATTTGCGAAAAAAAACTTTGAATAACGATTATGTAAATGGTCCACTGAACAGCCAATAGAAGGCATAGCAAAAGTCAGAGCTAAGGAAAGAAATTGTGGAGTGCCACGATCAGTCACGTCCTGAAGGGACATATCACAAGAAGAAAATTATTTTATGTTTAATTAATGACATATCATCATGCGTGTGTTGTATCCTTACCCCATGATATTGAACTAACAGCCTAGGTAATGGCATGAATCCGTCTTTTCTTCCTCTTACTATAAATAATAATAGCAGAGTAGACTTGACTCTCTAGCTTTTATTAGTAATCAATCTAAAAATTTCTGAATTTCAAAACTCTAGCGAAGACAACTTCTTCACTATCTTGGCAATTCCCAACTAAAAAAAGGTATCTGTAGAAAGTCGTGATCACTAATATCCTAAAGGTACAGGGCGTTAAATAAACGTATTCTTAATGCAGATATCCTTGATATGTATGTAATCATATATTAATTCTGCTTGTTCCTTCCTTCCTTAGTTAGTTTGTCCGTCAATTACGCCATTGAAGAATGATAACACACTTACTCTCTACACGAGCTTTCTATTCCCCTCTATCTTTTTACTCTCCTCAGCCTTTCTCTCACCTTTGCCAAATGGAAGGGTAGTAAAGAGTGAGAGAGTAGGAGGAAAGAGCCTATAGCATTACTGTATGAGTAGCTGCATAGGCTGGTGGCTGTACCAGTAATTGTATGTGTGTGTATGTCTGTGTACTGTACAATATAGTAAAAATAGGTAGGTTTGTTGTTGTATCCCGTGACCTAATAACGAAATTTCTGGCCTCTACACCCTTGGCTATTACTCAGTTGGTCTTTTCTGTTTACAATGGTCACAGGAGCCATGATTTTTCAGTAATAAACAAAATTTCTCTTTTAAAATCTCTTACAAAATAGCATACAGTATTTATGGTCTGTGCATACGCCGCTTAATATAGTACAAGATTACAGTAAAGTAGTTTCTATGGACATTACTTTTATAGGTATTTTAATAAAATTACACTCTGCGTTATCGTTATTTTATTATCTAATACCTTTATGTTTGAAGACGTTACTATCATTTGTAGTATGACAAAGGGAGATTTTTCCAGGTAATCATTATTATACTTCCTTAGAAATTCCACGGGTTCCTCTAGTAATATAAGATTACAGTAAAGTAGCTTCTATGGACATTATTTTTTTTTTAGATATTTTAATAAAATTACACTCTGTGTTATTGTTAATTTCTTATCCAATACCTTTACGTTTGAAGACGTTACTATCATTTTTACTATGACAAAGTAAAATTTTTCTAATCATAATTATCCTTCCGTGGAAATTTCACGGGTTCCGCTAGTAATTAAAATTGTTATTGCGTTTGATGGGATTTTTCCAATGATAGTGTGCTGTAGAAGACAGTGTTTCAAGAATTCTTACTGATAATGTTTTTGGTATTGGACACATTTCAGATAGGCCTCGGTAGTAATGAAATCAATATTTTATAATTCACTTTCTTCCTATCTTCGTCATAGAACTATGCCTAAAGATTATTTCGATGTAACAAGACAGAAAATCTGGATTGGTATCTTTTTAATAAATATTCATAAAAGTCGCAATTACCATTTTGGCGAACAATTTAGAATGATGAATGTTTCACTCGATCTTTTAATCACAAGTGGCAGTTAAAAGCAAACACAAAATACACCAATATACGACAATGTAAAAAAAAAAAAGACAGTGAATTCAGAAGGATATATTCTTAACTGCCAACTCTGAAAGTCGAGCTCCATAGCAATAATATATCCGTGTATTGTGGTCGTCGGCTTATTATTCATTGCAAGTTATGAAAACGCACTAAGACGTATAAATATACATTCATATGCCCAGCAGCTGGAACATGGTGATAAAATTTCCGTTGAAAACCTCCATGCTATCAACGAGAAGAAAAATGTTTTTAACTCTCTGGCATCGGAAGGCCGTATAGGGCAAATATAATATGGGGCAAAATTTTGAAACTTGGTTGATCTATTATATTTTACCCCAGCCGTATTCATCTGAAACTAACTCGACACTTTCGATCACGGCAAAATGCTTTGATGTGGAAAAATGCCTGAATATTTAAAGCGGATTATAAATGTAGATTTTTTTAATTATTTCACCACAAGAAAGACAATAAAACGACTATGACGCAAGTGATTATTGATTGCTAATGAATATGAGAAAAAGAGAAACATTACTCAGGGAAGCACAAAATTTACATTTATCAGTTTCAGCTATAAAATGATTAGGCCTAGCAAACAATTCAATACTGCGCTGAAATTCCTAAAATATGATTGAACAACCTGGTCTTAAAAGTGTCTTAAATATGTGGAATTTAATTTGCAAACTGGCAATGTCTCGCCATACATGAAAAAAAAACAAATCTCAAAAGTATAATCAGACACATTCACGAAGGAACAGAACACAGACTATCTAATAATTCGTCAAACAAATCAATATTTGACGAAAAGAAAAATATTTATGAAGATGCACTAAGAAAACCTGACAATAAAAACATTTTAAAATATAATTCTCGATCCACTGCTAAATCCGCTGCTATGAAAGTCGGTTCTCTGTGAAGGGCCAGGAAGTTTTTCCGTCTGAATCTATTCTGCACATATATGAATGTACCATCCGCCTGTGAATTGAATACTGCTGCCACATCTGGTCGGGTGCCCCTGCTATTCTCCTCGGGGTTCTTGACAAAATACAACGGAGAGTCTGTAATGTGATAGATACCGATCGATACCGACTTGGCAGACAGGCTGCAGTCTCTCTCTCACCGGCGCGACGTGGCTTCCCTGTGTCTCTTCTATAAATACTTTCACGGCTTCTGCTCCGATGAATTTGATCACTGGTGCCCCCTAGGTACGAATTTGCACGAGATACTAGATTAGCAACTAGATCCCACCCTCTTACAGTGAATCCGATAAAATGTAACCGCAATTTCTACTCCAACACTTTCTTTCCTCGCTCTTCCCGACTGTGGAATTCCACTCCACATGAGTGCTTCCCCGATGGCTACAATCTCCAGGAGTTTAAATGTAAGGTCAATAGACACCTCCTAACACACTAACTTGCATCCATTCTTTCAAACACTCTTCCCATCTACCCAACCCTCAGCCTCGGTATCCTTACCCATCTATCACCCTCCTTCTGACATTTCATATATCTAACCACTCTTTCTCTTTTCCTTCCCCTATATAACCCCATGTGCAATAGTAAAATATGTAGACTCCGCCAGGAAATAAAGTTAGACATTATGCTATTTCCAAACAAAAATGAACTATTGAATGAAAGAACGGAAATTATGAATAAGTGTAACCATACTAAAAACATAACTCTTAGGTTCATGCAACCATGTATGAAAACGTCATAATTCCTTGTAATTTTAAAAATTGTCAATATGTTTGTGTGTCTGTCGGTCTCTCTGTCTGTATTTCCTTTATACACATCCACAATTTTTATCCGATTCTCAACAAACTACACACATATTTTCTTTAGGCTTCTGGTCAGGTCATAGGTTAATTATTTTTTCAGATTTACCTCCGATATCGGAAATCAATACCCCGATATCCGATCAGGTCTAATCAAGATCAGGATTTCAGCACTTTTATCGTAGTTCTTGCCGCAGAATTTGCTCTAACTTGGTAAAATTATAGTTTTTAGTCTCAAACATTACTGTAGTAGATCTTTTTAGACAACTTATTTTCCCGGATTTCGGAAACCGATACCCCCGATATTGTATCGAATCTGATCAAAAATCGATATTCAGCCATCAATATGGCTCATTTTGTCCAATTTTACTCCCAATGGGTACGATAAGTTTTCATATACTTACTTTGGTTAGTTTATCCTTGGGTGACTTATTTGACTACGATATTGGAAATCGATACCACGATATCCTATCGAGTCTGATCAAAATCAGGTTTTCAGCCCTTTTATTTTGTTTTTTTCCTTCGGGTTTGGCTCTAAGTAGGTATAATTGTAGTTTACAGTCTCAGCCATAATACCATTTACTCCGAGGACTTATTTAGCCTTCAAAATTCAGCTTACAACGAAAAAAACTTATTTGATATCGATACCAGGAAATGCAAATTTGACTTACATCCATTCATTTTTCTTTCAGTCTACGGTTTCGCTTTAAATAGAAACAACTATTGCTTTTTAGTCTTTCGTGCCAACATCCAAAGAGTCTGAGTTCCAGGACCATGGATTAGTTTTAAAGCTTTCAGGCCATATATATATATATATATATATATATATATATATATATATATATATATGTCATCTACGCGTGCCATCTGATTATATGTTGCGTGTATATATGATTATGTATGAATATGTGTATGTGTTCGCCGAACTGACGTATTTTTTCTTAAATTTTCTCTTTTAAGGGAGCGACCGTTATTTCCATTTGTTTTTTAGGTCTTTCCGAATCTCATTCGTGTCAAATCCTTTGTAAAATATAGACGGAAGCTGATAATGGTTCGCCTGAAATAGGCCACACTTCCGATTCACCATGAAATAACGTGTCTGTCTTAACTCTTCTTATATTTGCTCTATATGTATTTATATGCATATATGTTTAGAGCTCTCTTAGAGAGTTATCCTGCCACTGTATGTACAGGATACCCACACTGCATGCTGATATATATATATATATATATATATAGAGAGAGAGAGAGAGAGAGAGATGTTGATATATATATATATATATAGACAGAGAGAGAGAGAGAGAGATCGTGCGTTTAAATAAAACAAATCACATAGGCCACGAATACCCATTCTGTTTGGATATAATCATAATATAAACAGATCCCAGCAATTTCATTCAAGATACTTCATAAATCTCAAACTAGATCCACTCATTAATAACGCATGCATCGAACCCCGACTTAAAGCATTACGACAACCCCCGAATCTACTATCATTTCTCACATCTTTTAAACAGACAAGTGCGCTCCAAGGTAATTCCACAAGCAATAAACCACGACGGAAAATGTGTAAGTTTATCGTCGCCGATACATCTTTCATTCTTCCAACTTGCATTGCCATTGATATTCCCAGAGTGGAAATTTCTGCAAACCTAATTCATCATTATCGCGATGTTTTTATAATCATGTCGCCCCAAGCAAGGCATTTTACTGTTGTGCAGGGTGTTAGATAAGAGGAAAGATATGAGAAATACTAACAGGTTACAGTGGGTGTCAGGAAGAGGGTAGAAGAAGGATGAGAATACTGATGAGAGTAGAGTGGCCGGAGAAAAGAGTACGAGAGAGGATGTAACTTTATTTTACATTTACATTCTTGGAGATTGTAGCTGTTTGGAAAGCAAATAAATGGAAGGAAATTCCACAGGCGGGAAGTGCGAGAAAAGAAGCTGTTTGAGTAGAATTTTCGTTTACAATTTATTGGTTTCACCGTAAAAGGGTGGTACCTAGTTGCTAATCTTATGGCTCGAGTAGCTTTATATATAGGAGGCACCAGTGAACTAACCTCATCGGAGCAGAAGCCGTGAAAGTATTTGTAGAAGAGACACAGGGAAGCCACATTGCACCGGTGAGAAAGTGATTGTCTCTGAACTGCCAAGTCGGAATCGATCACATTACAGATTCTCCGTTGGATTTTGTCAAGGACCTCTAGGTGAATAGCAGGAGCACTTGACCAGATATAGCAGCAATATTCAATGCACGGGCGGATGGTAGATTTGTATATGTGAAGGATTGTTTCAGACTGGAGAAACTTCTTGAACCTGCAGAGAGAACCGACCTTCTTAGAAGTGGATTTAGCTATGGATTCTATATAGTCATTCCACTTAAGGTCTGTAAGCGAAGCTTTACTAAACTGTGGCGCACTCAGTGAGGATCGGACTCACTGCTTCATTTGCAACTGATCTAGCAAGACAAGCTTGCCAACCATTGCACTACGTCAAAGTATAAATCTTGTTAATGGTTTTGTTTTTTATGGATTATCACTCCTTTGCAGGTTATTTAATGCCAGTATTATTTTTTTTTATATTTAAATATTTTTTTGAAAAAATCTTGATTTAATGATAATACATTTTACTAATTAGTCAATAATTGAAGGAAGAGGAGGTGGTTTAATACTTTTCCCAAGAGTACTTACGCCTATGTGGAAATAACGAACCTAACTGGAATTGAATCTCTTCTCTTCGATTTCAAATTAGCAGTCATTATGCCTTACACCAGACGCATATAAAATCTTACAGAATTAGTATTTCTAAGCAGCCACCCATCTAGGTACAGAGCCGCTGTCACTAGACTGACGACTCTATGACACTGTCAGCTCTCTGTCTTCGGGTAGAGAGCGCTCTCTGCTTCCGAGCAGAGAGCACTAACCCAGTCGTGGTTCCGCCGAAGGGTAGAATCACGACTGGGGAAAAATAGACAGACATTTTTTGGCCTGGCTATATGGCCGGGAAGACCCACAATAAATAGACCTTGTGTCACTTCTAGCCTTGCGTGGGAAGGTTGGTAAATACTGCCACCCATCTAGGTACTGAGCTGGCTCGAGGTTGCTTAACTTCGATGATTGTACGGCAACCGATTTTACAACGTGATATAGTCGTAAGTGCTTTATGAATCTTGGTATGACTCTCGTCCTTTTTTCCCCACCTTTTACCTGGATGTTCTCCTTGCTTCCATGCTTCGTTCATGGAATTCAAAGCAACTTTCTATTTCTTCCATTTTGGTTTTCATTTGAGTTTATGTTTTGTTTAACGGCATATCAACACCTCTGTGGGTTATTTAATTTTTTTTTTAATCATATCACCCCAAGCAAGGCGGTAACGCCACTGATGTGCAGGGGGCTACGTAAGAATGAAAAGGTTGGAAAAGAGAAAGCCGGAAACCACATCCTAAACAGGAAACAAGGGATGAGCCTCTTCACCTGTTCAATAGACGCGGTTTGAGTGTGAACCGGGCGATAGTTTAGTCTATCTACTCCAATTAAATGCCGAAAAGGTAGAGTTTAAAGATATTTTTTTAATGTTTGGTTATAGTAAGAAAGTTGATTTAGTCAGATTTTGATGAAAAAAAATTTATTTTTATTTTATTTTAGAAAACTGAAGATGTCTTGTAGTTTTGTTTTCAAAAATGTATTGCTGGTAATAATTTTTCTTTCAAAAATGTACGATGGCAATTTTTTTTCTTCAAAAATGTGTAATGGCAATGCTTCTTTCTTCAAAAGATGGGTTGCTGGTAATTCAAAAATGTATATTTTTCTATGAAAGTCTATAATATATATATATATATATATATATATATATATATATATATATATTTCTATAAAAGTGTATTTTTATACTTTCATAGTGTTAACTATTTGCCCATAGCTGGGACCCTAACAGATGCTACCACTCCGGGCTAGGGTGGACCTGGAAACAACAGTAATTAAGAAGTGGTTCCATGCTCCTCACAACCTCCCAATAAGAGGCCTTGCTGCCGGATGCAGTTTACCGTCGTACCCAGGACCCTTTTTTCATTTGTGAAGAACCTGAAAAACATTCACTGACATGCGAAAGAATATATATTAAATTACAGTTCAAAGTTCTTTGTTTCGAACGAAATGTACTTGATTCTTCCGTAGCTTAGTTTTTCGAAAGCATTCGGATTTCAGTGTCCCATTTTTTCATAGAGACATGAAAAAGGGTTTAGAAAAGATCTAGGAATGTTCTTTAATTGATGACATATCGGTTGGAGTGTGTGTTGTGTTGCTGTGGATATCGGCTCAGAATGAGAAATCGAGGAGCCGATTTCGAACTCCAGTTGAATTCCTTGCATTCACTTACGCACAAATACCCTTGGGAAAGGTATTAATCCATCTCTTCTCTTAAGTTATGGGTTAAATAATAGAACAGATTAGGTTCTATAGCCTTGGCTGGCAACGAGTCTACAGCAGAAAGTAATGGCAATCTACTGAGGGATAATCTTCTGCTCCGTCAGTTATGTCTCAAAAGAGACATGATCGTCCAAAGTAGGTTTCACTTATGGCACTTAACTGACTGACTGAATATAATAGTTGAAAACATGATTAAGGCTTCTATTGGGCATAAAGTGCGGGAACAGTTTTATATTGTTATGAAGTAATAAACAGATCCCCCACAAATTATTTCTTAATAATATAATACATCTCTTCCCCCTTTAAGCTATGAATCAAATAACAGGACAGATTGGGTTCTATAGCGTTGGCTGGCAACCAGTCAACCGCTGAAAGTAATGGCAACCTACTGCAGGATGATCTTCTGCTTGCGTCAGTCATGTCTCAAAAGAGACATGATCATTCAAAGTGGGTTTCACATAGGGCACTTAACTGACTGAATGTTGTGTTGCCGTGGATATCAGCTCAGAATGAGAAATCGGGGAGCCGAGTTCAAACTCCAGTTGAAGTCCTTGTATTCATTTACGCACATATATCCATATTTTTCTTCCAGTTATGGATTAAATAACAGAACAGATTGGGTTCTATAGACTTGGTTGGCAACCAGTCTACCGCATAAAGTAATGGCCCAGTCAGTCATGTCAATTTCGAGACATGATCTCCTAAGCGTGTATCACGTATGGCACTTAATTGACTGATCGGTTAGTGATCTAAAAAAGATCGCTTCTTTAATACGCTAATAGTAGCGGTCGGCCATGTATATAAACTAATTTCAGATAATATTCAAAATTATTGTTTATTATTTTGTGAGAAAAGTTTAATGAAAACAGTAAACCATTAATCGAAAACAATACGTTACTAGATTTGTACTATGACAAGAAATTCGACTTTTTAACAAGTTTGCAGACACATTCTAACTTACCAGGCAACCTACATAGATGACTAGATTATAATGGTAATAATTTGTGTAAAGCCAAACACGAACTTTTCACACAAATTGATTATGTTCTGTACGGCAGTAGGTTACCAGTTTTAAAATTTCACCCACTCTTGACAAAAATAAATTGTTCGTAATATTAATTTTCTTTCTCATCGATTCTAGTGATATATATATATATATATATATATATATATATATATATATATATATATGTCTCGTTAAAAAACGACCGACAAGGAATTTTTTTAGAGATAAGCAGTGTAATTAATTTCCATATTTTCCGACTTTACACGCGCTTTCAGCAACTTCACAGGCCATTATCAAAGATGTTATTTTCCGATGTTGTTAATTTATCCTCATGTTATTGTAATATTTTTTGTTCTGGAAAAGGACCGTCCTTTAAAAGAAAGATTGCTGGCCAAATACATATATATATATATATATATATATATACTAGCAGTATAGCCCAGCGATGCTTGGGTGTAATGAAAGCTTTAAAACTAATCCATGGTCCTGGAGCTCAGACTCTTTGGACGTTGGCACGAAAGACTAAAAGCAATAGTTGTATCCAGTTAAAGCGAAACCGTAGACTGAAAGAAAAATGATTGCATGTAAGTCAAATTTTGATTTCCTGGTATCGATATCAAATAAGTTTTTTCGTCGTAAACTGAAATAAATAAGTCTTCTGAGTAAATGGTATCATGGCTGAGACGAAGAACTACAATTATACCTACTTAGAGCCAAAACCGAAGCAAAAATTAAAATAAAAGTGCTGAAAAAAATACAGACATACAAGCAGATAAACAGACACACACACAAACATCTTGCCGTTATATATATATATATATTATGTCTTTAAATTTGATTAAAATCGGACCAATCCTCCTATAACCCGATTTTTTTTATTATCGATTTTCGATATTTATCGGGGGTACCACGACACAAAACCTAGCGAAGAACACTCGCAGATGCTTATAGTACAACTGTGTAAATTTTCAAGAAAATCGGTTCAGCCGTTTCGGAGTCTATAGGTAACGGACATACACAGACACAGACACACACTCACAAAGTTCCATCTATTATATAAGTTTACATATATATATATATATATATATATATATATATATAGAGAGAGAGAGAGAGAGAGATGCGCGTGTATGTGATTGTGTAGAATACTGATAGATTTCATTGAAAAGAAAGATTACTGTTTAAATGTATATATTTATAATTTAAGGCAAACTGACTTTGTAATAAAGTACTCGAAATATGTATACCTTTGTGTTTGTGTAGTGTTGGGATTTTCTTCTTTATACTAATCAGTAACCTGATAAATATTCATGATCCTTTCTTAGCTAACATTTTTGTATTATCTATAAATATTTATTGCAAAGCAAAGAGAATGCATTTGCCTTGAGAAAGCCTCTTAGGGACGAAACGTGTAGGTAAAGACGAGTTTTCCTTTTTTCTTTGTTCATAACGCCTTTTCACATATATATTTTCTCTGAAATTTTACATACCCCCCCACATGTATATATATATATATATATATATATATATATATATATATATATGGCCATAGTTATTAGGCCACCCCAGCGTTTTAAAAAAATGATGTGTTTCATATTAAATTTTAGTATTTATTGCCAAGTGAATAATTGTAAAGGAAAATAGAATGGTTCTTTTGTTAATATTGCACAATAACATGTGCATCAAATGAATTTATAAATATTTAATAATTACCTATATTGCAGTTTCATCAATGAAAGAATGAAGAAAATTTAGGGTGATTCGGACGAGTTCATCATTACTTCATTGCCTTGTAAAATTTTGCAAAGTAATAATAACAAAAGAACCTTACTATTAAATTTTCATAAATTTCAGTCCTGGGTAAAAAGCAATCGGATGTCTAACCGATATATATATATAGTCATCCGCAGACAGATCTGTTTCACAGCTCAACAGTACGGCTTAGACTCCGTTCGCTTCCTAACCCTCGATCGAATCGGCATCAGTCGGCGATTCTACCCCTAGGCCACGAGCGTGTGTATATATATATATATATATATATATATATATATATATATATATATATATATATATATCGCTCCTTCAATATTGAATTAGAGCACTCTAATTACTGGCGTATGCTACATCATACGCAAAAGGTCTCCCTCCTTCTACCTTCTATATATATGTATAGTCATCCGCAGACAGATTTGTTTCGCTGTATCATAGCTCATCAGTACGGTTAGACATCCGATTGCTTTTTACCCAGGACTGAAATTTATGAAAATTTAATAGTAAGGTTCTTTTGTTATTATTACTATGCAAAATTTTACAAGGCAAGGAAGCAAAGGGGAACTCGTCCGAATCACCCTAAATTTTCTTCATTCTTTCATTGATGAAACTGCAATAAAGGTAATTATTAAATATTTATAAATTCATTTGATGCACATGTTATTCTGCAGTATTAACAAAAGAAGCATTCATTTTCATTTACAATTATTCACTTGGCAATAAATACTAAAATTTAATATGAAACAGATCATTTTTTTAAAACACTGGGGTGGCCTAATAACTATGGCCGGTAGTATATATATATATATATATATATATATATATATATATAGATCCGCTCTTTAAGGAAGTATGAGTGTGTGAACACAATAATTATATGTGGATAAAAATCGATGAATGTATGTATGAATAATACATTATTCTGTACACATACATAGGTTTGGTATATTAGGGTTTTGGTTATATGTAGGAATTCTAAGACCGGCCATGTTTGTTTTTTTTTTATTTTATTGTGCTCTGTCATTCCCTTGCTAACTGGACACATGGCTTGGAGGTGATCCCCCCCTCCATCACACTACTGTCTGTTACTGCTTACTTAAGGTAACTTAATCTCTCCAGAACTGTATAGAAGAAACAAAATGAAGATAATTTTTGAAATTTTCTTAACTTTTTTCTGTCAGCCAGCCTGCAACTTGGTGAGTTTAGCCAGTGTGATCTTATTTTTTATTATTTTTTGAATTATTTATTTATTTATTTTCATTTGTATTTTTTATTTTATTTTTTTCGGTTCTTATCTTTTCTGCCTAATTTTTGTGTAGATTGTTCTTAATTATCAAATTTAGGTTTGACTTATCTTCAGTCACACATTTATTCTTTTTTTTAATTGGAGTAGATAGTACCTTCTATCGCCCGGTCTCACACTCCACCCACTTCTTTTGGACAGGAGTAGAGGTGATCGCCTTGTTTCTTGTTTAGGAAGGGGTTCCCGGTTCATCTCTCTCTTTTTCGGTCTTTATGTCGGTTCGGCTGGAAGCTTTTTGCAGTTGCTGAGTATGGTGGCAAAGTCTCTTCATTCTGACGGTACCGGGTTGGCAGTTTCCTGGTTGCTGCTTCCGACTGGTAGTTAGGAGCCCGAACTCTTGCGTAGCGTCTCGAGAGGCTGCTCTGATCAACAGTTGAATAATATCGGGGTTCCTGTAGTGCCATTTCGTGCAGGGACTGGCGTCCCTGCATGAATTTCCGATGGGCAACCCCGAGGCCACAATATGCTGCAGGCGGCGCCATTCTCCATCCTTCACCTGCTGCAATTAACGACCATCTGACACTACTCTAGACCTCTCTCTATCCACAACTATAACCAGCATGAAATTTAACAAACAAAATAGCAAGCCTAAACCAGCTAGTCGTAAATCGCCCAAACCTATCTGCGTTACCTTCACAAATATACGAGGTATTCGCACTAACTTCAATAGTGTAGAGTCTTTCCTTCTAACTAACTCACCCGATATCTTAGCTATATGTGAGACTAACCTTGACCCTTCTATCCCCTCTTCAGAGCTGTTCGTTCCTAGTTACCTTCCTCTCTTCAGGAAGGACTCCAATGTCCATATGCATGGGCTTGGTGTATATGTCAGCGAACAACTCCCCCTAGCCAGGGTCACATCTCTTGAATCCCTTGATCATTCCTTCATGTGCTTCCGTCTCTCACTTCTAAGCTCGGTTAGCTATCTTTTCTTCCTCTACCGCTCCCCCTCCTCCTGTACGTTACTTGATTGCATCTCGACTAACATCGACAGGGCCATTTCTTCTCACCCATCTGCCCATATATTTGTGTTTGGCGATTTTAACGCCCACCACACCAAGTGGCTTGAAAACTCAGCCACCGACCTTGCTGGGATCCGTACCATGCACTTTTCAATAGCCCAAGCTCTAACGCAAGTGGTGGACTTCCCCACGCGTTTCTCTAAAAACCCTAACGGAAGGGACTCTTTACTCGACCTTTGTTTTACCTCCATCCCAGACTCCTGCACTACCAGGCAACTCTGCCCCCTTGGAAACTCTGACCACGCCGTAGTCTCCGTAAACATATCAATCCACACTAACTCTACCCAAGAAAACCAGACCAGCAGAATATCATACTGCTACCAAAGAGCCGACTGGGACTCGTTCAGGGACTTCCTCTGCGACGTCCCCTGGAACAACGTCTTTGATCTTCCTGTCGAAGACTGTGCCTCCGAAGTCTCCTCTTGGGTTAAGGCTGGCATCGATGCTTTTATCCCTGCCAGAAAATTCCAACTAAAACCTAATTCGTCCCCCTGGTTCTCACCCGCTTGCTCGGCCGCTATTGCCCACCGGAACCATTTCTTCCGGCTCTATCGAAGCTGCTCGTCGAACCAAAACAGGCGCCTTTTCACCTCAGCACGGAACAAGTGTAAAAAAGTACTGAACGAAGCCAAGAGGGCGTTTGCTACCAGAATTAGGCAACGCATAGCATCCTCTAAGTTTGGCTCCAAAGATTACTGGCGTCTCTGCAAAAGCGTGCTCAGCAGGAACAAGACTTCAATACCCCCACTAATCAATGAATTTGAAGTTCTCACCTCCCCAGCCGACAAGGCTGAATGCTTTGCCCGTAAATTCTCAACCAATTCGACACTGGACTCGTTAGGAATACCTACACCAGACTTCCCACCCAGAACTAAGGCTCAACTAAATAACGTCCACATTTCACCCTCGCTGGTCGCCAAGATAATTGCGCAACTTGACCCACACAAAGCGAGCGGCGGTGACGGAATCCCAGTCATAGTACTGAAGAAATGTGCCCCAGAACTCTCCTCTGTCCTCTCTAAACTCTATAACCTCTGCCTATCTGCTTCCTGCTTTCCTGCCTGTCACCTCCTATCACACCTCCTATCACACTAACTCCCAACTATTCTCACAACACTCTCATCTACCCAACCCTCATTCTCGGTATCCTCACCCGCCTATCACCCACCCTCTGTTATTTCCTATATTTAATCAGCCTTTCTCCACACTACATAACCCCCTGCACAGTAGTGGCAGTGACATGCCTTGCTCGGAGTGAAACGCTTATAAAAAAAAAAAATATAAGTACTGACATATATGTAGGGAAATATACGTATGTATGTGTGCATGCGTGTAAGTATGCAGATATATGCGTTTTTTTAGTATGCGTGAGAATTGTCAGTATACTTGAATATATGTTACTACTATACGCGTAGAATTCTAGTCTTTATAAAAATATATATGTGTGAGTATGCGGACGCAATATTTGTATGCGAGCATGAATGGATGTGTTGTTGGTTGATTGATTTTGTTTTATGGCATATCAACCTCGGTGGGTCATTTATTGCAAACTTATTGTTGTTTTTTTATATGAGTTTTGTGTCTAGCAATACTTTTTTCTTTTTCGGGTATCAAGATTCATTGGGATTTGTTTTAAGGGCATGATCCCCAAGTCATACCCTGTTATTTAACCCATAACTGGAGGGAAGGGACGGATGAATACCTTTCCCAAGGGTACCAGTGCTTAAGTGAATGCAGGGTATTCAACTGGAATTCGAACTCGGCTCACAGATTTCTCTTTCCGAGCCGATATCCACTGCACCACAACGCACATCCGTCACTAAACGCTTACAGCACCTGCTATTCCCAAACGGTCACTCATCTTAGTACTGACCAGGTTTAACGTTGCTTAACTTTGGTGATCGAGCGAGAACCGGTGTACTGAGCGTGATATGGCCGTAAGCCGATAGACGTCTATCTGCGGGTATATGTAAGTATAAACACAGTCGCATATAGATGTATGGTCATGGGTGTATGTGAATATAAATAAGTGTACGATATTGTGTTAATATGTAGGGTTACACGTATATACGCATTAATGGGCTTGTGAGTGTGTGCGTAATGAGTTTATAGTCGCTATCCTAAAATGATGACCTCTTCTCGTCTGGTCTAGATATCATCAACTGAGATAACGCTAAGTTCTCTGTTGTTAAATCTTTTACTTGGTTTATGTGCGTTGTGGTGCAGTGGATGTCGGCTCGAAACGAAAAATCGGGGAGCCGAGTTCGAATTCCAGTTGAATCCATTGTATTCACTTACGCGCAAATACCCTTGGGAAAGGTATTAACCCTTCTATTCCTTCCAGTTATGGGTTAAATAACAAAACAGATTGGGTTCTATAGCCTTGGTCGGCAACCAGTCTACTGCAGAAAGCAATGGCAACCTACTGCGGAATAATCTTCTGCCCAGTCAGTCTTTCGAGACATGATCGCCCAAGCGTGTATCACGTATGGCACTTAACTGACTGACTGACTTGTTTTCCATTTCATTTTCAAGAAATGTTTATTCCGGGAAAATATTTATACCGAATGGAACGAATATAGTGGGGTCTGATAAAATGAGCTAATTTAGCTCATAAAAATAATTATAATTCATAATCAATCTATTTGATGTATTGAGTTTTCTTATATATATATATATATGTATATATATATTGTAAATTATGTTTTAGAACATGTACATAATTTCTTCTATATATGTCCTCTTCCCTACAAGAGGACATATATAGAAGAAATTATGTACATGTTCTAAAACATAATTTATAATAAATATTCACTGCTCTATACATCATATATCGAGCACTGTTTTAAATTAATCTTTTGGACGGAAAAAACATTTTCTTTTTTCTCTCCTCATTCTATACTCACTCTCGGATATATATATATATATATATATATATATTAAATAATATTTGTATTATAAAATATAGGTATTATCTAATACGCGTACAATATATATATATATATTACTTCGAAGTAATTGCCATCGGCATCCAGCACCTTCTGCCAACGTGTTTCCAGCTGTTCAATGCACTTGAGGTAGAACTCATGGAGGGGTGTTGACGCAAAGAAGTCCGTGAGGGCTTTGCGCAAGTCTGCTTCATTGGTGAATGATTTCCCACGAATATGATTATCCAGGTAGTGGAAGAGGTGGTAATCGGATGGCGCAAGGTCAGGTGAATAAGACACAAAGTCACTCATCCAAGTTGCTGTATGGTATCCCTGACCACTCGCGCGACATGCGGCCTGTTGTTGTCATGGAGGAAAAGCACACCTTTGCGATTCATCAGTGCTTGCTCCTTCTGGTACAATTCCTGTTGCAGACGTTTCAATTGCTGTGAGTATAGGGCTCCAGTGACCGTTTAACCCGTTGGTAGCAGTTCATAGCGAACTACTTGACGACCTGTCCACCAGACAAAAAGTATAATCTAGGTGGGTGCATAGGTGGTCTTGAAATGGGAGGGACATCATCCCGAGAGGACAACCAATGTCTGGAAGGCTTGGGAGTTTCGTAAAGAACCCACTTTTCATCACTGGTAAGCACTCGATTGAATAAGGATGCGGTACGGTGGCGAGAAAGCAGCGATGCGGAGGCTGCCACTTGTTGTCCCTTGTGAACTTCCAACAGCGTTTGCGGAACCCACTTACTCGTCTTCCCTAAGCGGTGTAAGTGAAGTCTAACTGTTTCATCGGGAACGTTGAACTGTCTTGCAAGTTCACCACGCGTTAGACTACTGTCCTCTTCAATGGCCGTCCTCAGGACTCCGTCATTCAAGACCTGTCGTCGTCCACTACGCGGCTCATCATGGAGAGACAAATCTCCCAACTTGAATTTTCAAAACCAACGCCTTGCAGTACGTTCATCCACAGCACTATCTCCAAACGCTTGACATATTCGGCGACTTGAGGCAGCTACTGATAAGCCCACTTTGAAGTCGTAAATCAAACAGCCCCGAACGACATCTCTAGACACTTTCACCCTTCTCACAACTGTTCGGCTTATAACTGATGGCCAGGCACGGTGCGCGTGATTTTTATAACGTTTGATGTTCCTACTTCCGGCTGTCCGAATTTGAAAACAATTGCTACATACATTTCGTATATATTGCAAATTCATTCAATGACTAATCAAAAAACGGACAAAACCTTTTTGGTTACCTTGTAAAAGAATATACTGCAGTACCTGACAGAGGTTGAGATCTGTGCTAATAAAATACAGCTTTTGTCTCTTTCTGACGACGATTGAGAGGAAATCAAAAGGAAGCCTCTGAAATACTCACTAAATTTCTGTTGAGAGTTTGAGGATATTGAGCTTAGAATCTGCCCAGCTGAAACCACCTCAACTCATTTATCATTATTTCGTTTTCCATGTTTAAGATGTTATTTTAATAATTTAAAACTAATTAGTTTTAGTATGTGTTTATACTTCTGAGACGAGGTAGTTTTTACATTATTTACATTTACATGTTGCCCTTATCTTTGTTATCATATTAACGACGTCTAGGTCGTTATACGCTCCGGCCTTCTTCAGGAGCTGGAATTTAGAAATTAACCTTTATTTCGATAACTGATGTATATAGTTAAGTTCTGTATCTGGCAGTACTAAACAAAAAAGTTCTGTATCTGGCAGTACTAAACAAAAAAAAATTAGTTAGCTGAGTTGAAGGAAGATAACTACATGACATCTTGAAGGATCATGGCACATGGAACGAGAATTGTATACCCTAGTGATCCAAAGTAAAGCGTTTGGTTTGAAATTCTAATTACCTGAAAAAGGACGAGCCGCATCAGTCAGTTAAGTGCCATACGTGATACACGCTTGGGCGATCATGTCTCGAAAGAGACATGACTGACTGGTCAGAAGTTTATCCCGCAGTAGGTTGTCATTGCTTTCTGCGGTAGACTGGTTGCCAGCCAAGGCTACAGAACCCAATCTGTCCTGTTATTTAACCCATAACTGGAAGGAAGAGACGGATTAACACCTTTCCCAGGGGTATTTGCGCGTAAGTGAATGCAAGGAATTCTACTGGAATTCGAACTCGGCTTCCCGATTTCTCGTTCCGAGCCGATATCCACTGCACCACGACACACATCCTTATAACGACCGAAAAATCATGAATATGGTAATAAACATGAGGGCAACAGTCTGAACAGTGTAAATAATATAACTATTTCTAGATTTTCCTCTAAGCATAATTTACAATTTTTACTATTAATATTGTATGAGGCTTGTTTTATGACTTCTCATTTGATTTCTGTCCAGTGTGAGTGTGAGTGTGAGTGTTTTGTTTATTTTTGCTCTATATGTATTTTAATAGGATAGTGTGGATCTTCTGTTTCTAATGACATTTTGTGATTTTTTATCTTCTATAAAAGTTATTTCTGCGGCGACTATGTAAATTTATTTTTCTGTGTTAATGTTATTTATTACAGTAGCATTGTATATTATGTCATTAATGAAACATTTGTTGTCAAGTGGACAATTTTCTTTGTTTTGGCAGTTACATTTATTGGTGTTATTTTGTTGGTTGTTATTGTAGTGATTCTTATTCATTTCCTTGAGGACTTTTTATTCTACTTTGTTATTCATTTATGCATGTCATCTATGCAGCTTTAACTAGTTTTTAATGTATTTTTGTTGATAAATTTTTTGGTAACTTACTGTTTTTGGAAAAGTGTTTATCAATTATTATTTTGAAAAATATTAATCCTATTTTAACTTTTATTGTGTTGTGAGGTATAAATAATTTTTCTGTTAATATTATTTTAATTGTTTTCTTTTATTATTTTAATTTGAATATCTTACTAACGATTTATATTTTCTTTTTTCGTTTTCATGGACTATTTTTAGGATACTAGATTCTTTTATTTATAGATATGGGTATTTGAGTGAATCTATAAGGGGTTTGCAGTTTTTGGTAATGTATATTGAACTGTGTATGTTTTCTGTATCGTTTGTAGGTTTCGTTGTTTACGTTGAATGTTATTAGTTTTTGATTGAATTTTGTATCTATTTCAAATCCTCTTCTTTGAAGGTTTTATTATATTTTTGTTTATATCTTACTGTATATATTTTATCTTACTGTATTTTATATCTTACTGTATATATCTTACTGTATATATACTCTTGTAGTTTCTTAGGATTAGTAAGCCATCGTCACTTGACATTTCACCAGACTGAATCAGAACACATTGTGCTCGCCCCATGCAATGACTGACCTTTCAACCACCTGATGAACATTCATGAACGTTCTCAAATATACAAACCTTGATAAACCATTGACAATCTCGCCTTTGTATATATAAACATGTGCAGCATAATAAATCTTATATTGGTATGATGAAGTCCCTCAGAGAACGAAACGCATCGGCTGAATACGATTTTAATACTGTCTCTTAATTATTTTATCTCTTCTACAGATACATTCAATATAAAAATATTTACACACACACACACACACACACACACACACACATAAATATATATATATATAGCCATCCGCAGACAGATATGTTTCGCTGTATCACAGATTATATATATATATATATATATATATATAGTTTATAAACGAAAACTCAACACGTCATATTAGTTATAAACTATATTTCATTTTAATGAGCTTAACTAGCTCATATCATCAGATCCTTTTCAATATTTCCTCCATATGGCATAGAATTTATGGAGGAAATATTGTAAAAGAGTCTGATGATATGAGCTAGTTAAGCTCATTGAAATGAACTATAGGTTATAACTAATATGACGTGTTGAGCTTTCCTTTATAAACTTTATATCGCTCTGGTTAACACGCATCGAGCTCTCTATATGGATTTACCTATTAATAATTTATATTAAGGAAATCTTGTTGGATTATCCTCGCCGTTTACGAACTGACAACTATATATATATATATAGAAAATAAGGAATTGGCTCCAACCTTCCCTGAAGACCAAATCTGGTAAAACCTTGGTAGGTTCGTTGGCTCTCTAGGTTAGTTATTTACTTTGTTTGCTCTACCTGTGTATTGAGCGCTTTTTTTTAGGTTACTCGTCTCGGATTTTTTCTTTGGACTACGTACTTTGACTGATGTTGAAGTGCTTAGATCGTTCTTTTTTTATTGCCATATTTCCTTCCACGTATATATTCGGAGGGTTTTTCGAAACGAGTATACCAATAAGTTTACATATATATATATATATATATATATATATATATATATATATATATATAAAAGAGTGAACATTGAAGTCAACACTCAGGTGCGACAGACAGTTTCATGCTAAGCGCAATCATCAGGTCACATGTGTTGAGTTTTTTGACTTCCCATTTGATTTCGGTCGAGTCTGAGTGTGTGTGTGTGTGTGTGTGTGTGTGTGTATATATGTGTGTTTTGTTTTTGTTTTTTTACTCTATATGTATTTTGATAGTGTGGATTTTCTCGACTATTTTTATATACGTGTCAGTGAGGCATTGTGGGTAATCCTTCTAACGGTTATTTTGGCCGGAGTGGCTTCGATTTTTATTTATTTGAGTAAATCTATTTGACTTGGTATTTGTTTATTCTTTTGTTTCTTGATTATTAATTTATTTATTTGCATTTGTTATTTATGACTTATTTTATCTTTTATTACTTTTTATTTGTATTATGATTTGTTATTATTTTATTTATTTATATTATTTTATGTATTATTTATTTATTGAAATGGATGTTATAGCGTCGGCGGTTAGTCAATTTGTTTATAAATTGCTCCTTATTATTAGTTTTCTATTTTAGAGTAACGTAGCAAAAATTTGTTTTTATGTCTGCAGTTTGATATTAGTTCAGATCGTTTATTTAGTAGTTTGTTTTGGCCAGCGAAGGTAATAATAGCTTTTTTTTCAAGGTAGACTTTGCAGGTTTTTGATTGGTTGTTGTAGGCCGAGGTTCCTTTTCGTATTTTCCATGTTATTTTGGTGTGATTTGGGTTCTGTTTTTGACTTCCCAGATGTACTTAGAAAGCATTGTGCTGTTCGCGTATTTTCTATTTGTGAAGGATATTTTGTGTGTTTAATGTCTTTGTTTCCACGGTCCTTCTGTTACTCCTATGTATATTTTATCCTCATTATCTGGTGATTTTACCGTTGCTTGTTTTGTAAACAATTACCGTTTAATAGACACTTATTTCTTATTCTACAGTTACACTTGTGTGTGGTTTGTTTGGGTTTTTTGTTGATATTTTTTTCTGTTGTGCCTTTTTATTATTTGTGCCATGTTCTCGGTGCAGCTGTAGCTGATTTTCACTGTGTTTTTGTTAAATATTTTGTGAAGAGGGCTTGATTGCGGGAAGTTTGTGTAGAAGCTTTAAGAATATTTTTCCTGTGTTAGTTTTTACGTTTTTACTCTATGGTGGGTTGAGCCATATGATATTTCTCTGCCTGTTGTTATTTTTTGTCCACTGTGGTGAGTATGCGAGTATTACCAAGAATCCACTATCTTTTGGGGCTTTTTCATAGTCTTTCTTAACGTCTTTGAATATGGTTTCATTGCTGTAGTTATCGGAAAGCCTACGTTTAATTGATTTTGGTATCTGCCTAACTATAGATGGCAGGTGATTGAAGGAAGTGTGTATAGATAGCGGTTCGTCGTTGGGTTTAAATAAGTAATAAATAACAAATCCAAATAAATAAATTAATAATCGAAAAAAAAAAGAATAAACGAATAACAAGTCAAATAGATTTACTCAAATAAATAACTAATCAAGCCACTCCCGCCAAAATAAGCGTTACAAGGATTACCCACAATGCCGCACTGACACGTATATATAAACAGTTGAGAAAAAACTCAACACATATGGCATGATGATTGCACTTAACATGAAACAGTCTGTCGCCCCTCAGTGTTGACTTCAATGTTTACTCTTTTATATTTACATACGCTCTAACTCTGATATTGAGCACTTTATCCTGTAAATATAGCACACACTAAAACTATATTCATTCATATATATATATATATATATATATATATATATAGTCATCCGCAGACAGAGCTGTTTCGCTGCATCGCAGCTCATCAGTACTGTTAGACATCCGATTGCTTTTTACCCAGGACTGAAATTTATGAAAATTTAATAGTAAGGTTCTTTTGTTATTATTACTATGCAAAATTTTACAAGGCAAGGAAGCAAAGATGAAATCGTCCGAATCACCCTAAATTTTCTTCATTCTTTCATTGATGAAACTGCAATATAGGTAATTATTAAATATTTATAAATTCATTTGATGCACATGTTATTGTGCAGTATTAACAAAAGAACCATTCTATTTTCATTTACAATTATTGACTTGGCAATAAATACTAAAATTTAATATGAAACACATCATTTTTTTTTAAAAACTGGGGTGGCCTAATAACTATGGCCGGTAGTATATATATATATATATATATATATATATATATAAAAGAGTGAACATTTAAGTAAACACTCGACTTCTGAGTGTTGACTTCAATGTTCACTCTTTTATATTTACATACGCTCTATCTCTGATATTGAGCACTTTATCCTGTAAATATAGCACACCTTAAAATTATATATATATATATATATATATATATTGTGTGTGTGTGTGTGTGTGTGTGTGTGTGTGTGTGTGTGTGTGTGTGTGCATATATATATATATATATATATATATATATATTAGTAATATAGCCCGGCGTTGCTCAGGTGTTATGAAAGCTTTAAAACTAATCCATGGTCCTGGAGCTCAGACCGTTTGGACGTTGACACGAAAGACTAAAACGCAATAGTTGTTTCCAGTTAAACGAAAATGTAGACTGAAAGAAAAATGAATGGATGTAAGTCAAATTTTCATTTCCTGGTATCGATATCAAATAATTTTTTTTTCGTCGTAAACTGGATTTTGAAGGCTAAATAAGTCATCTGAATAAATGGTATCATGGCTGAGACTAAGAACTACAATTATACCTACTTAGAGCCAAACCCGAAGCAAAAACTAAAATAAAAGAACTGAAAAAATACAGACATACAGGCAGATAAACAGACACACACACAAACATCTTGCCTTTTATATATATTTTTCTCGATTTTTTCCACTATTTTATGAAATGCAAACTTGAAACTTCTGAATATCGTTTTTTATGTCTTTGTCTATGAGTGTATCAAATTTGACTAAAATCGGACCATTCCTTTTATTGATTTTTGATATTTATCGGGGGTGCCTCAACACAAAAATTAGCTAAGAATACTCGAAGACGCTTATAGTACAACTGTGTAAATTTTCAAGAAAATCGGTTCAGCCGTTTCGGAGTCACACTCACACACACATACACACACAGAGACAAAGTTCCATTTATAAATAAGTTTAGATTATATATATATATATATATATATATATATTAGGTTTTTGAATTTGTCCAGCGTCTGTAATATTTAAAAAAAATTTTTTCTTTAGTTTCTTTCTTTTTCCCTCCCTTCCTTCTTTTATCTCTCTTACCACCTTTTTTCCGTGTTGCTTTAACGTCGATTTAACACGGCTGTCTGTTAATTTTTAGTTACATTCTCCCCTTTTTTTTGCGAACCCAGACGATGTCAATTTTTTTCTTTTCTTATTTATTTGATTTTATTCTATCTTTTTCTTTTTCTTTTTCCTTTTCTTTTTCTTTCCCTTTATTTTTATTTTTATTTTATTTTATTATTTATTTTTTAATTTCTTTGCAATCTATTTAAAAAGGAAAAGTAGACTAATTTTTCTCCAGTTTCTGAAAGGTTTTTTTCTGTTGCTGAGGTGATGTGTCGTCCCCCGTGGGGATCTTCATATCGAAATGGCCATTCAACATCTTTGAATTAATCCTTTTTTAATATATATTTGCTCTGTAATATTTTATTACATGGAGCTCTCTTCCTGTATCATTTTTTAATATTAAAATAAACTTTTAATATTAATTAGGATCGGGTTTTTTGGAATTTACCTTCCTGCTTTTTTCCCTTGGATTGAAGTATCTGAATTAAAATATATATATATATATATATATATATATATATATATATATTGTATGCTAAATAATTAAGGACGCTAGCGAGACTATTTTAAGGACCTTTGAAGGTATGCCTGGTTTTGTCATCGTAGGCCACAATTGAAACAGTCTAAATTACACTCATGATACAGTGCTGATAGCAGACACGGAATGTAAACTCAAGACTTCCTACCGAAGGTAGCTGAAGAGAGTGACAGAAAGGGACTACAAATAAACTGCAAGAAAACCGAATGCATTGTCATCAGTAAACAGAACAGCTCAAAAAGTCCTATACAGATGGGGGATATTTAAATCACGCAGGTACAAACTTTTAATTATCTTGGAATTGTTCTAACAGAAGACGGAAAATGCGACACAGAGATCCGAAGGTGAATTGGCATGGCGAAGAACACGTTCCAGAAGCTGAATAGAAAATTCAAAGACGGGAAAATTTATCTGGAACCAAAGAAGAGAGTACTTGATTGTTACGCGATGTCAGTCTTTCAATATGGCATTGAATGATGGACAATATAATCAAAGATGAAGGAAAAACTTGAAGTAACTGAAATGTGGTTCTACAGAAGGATGCTGCGAATATCATGGATCTAGCATGTGAGCAATGACGAGGTTTTGGAAAGGATGGAAACGAAAAGGAAATTAATACTGACCATCAGAAAGAGACAACTAAATTTTCTGGGACATGCAATGAGGAATGAGGAAGGAGAACCTGATTCTAACAGGCCAGATAGAGGGAAAGAGACAGAGGAAGGCAGTGGATAAGCTGGTGAATGACAGAAGAGACACCTAAAGTTCCTGGGACATGCAATGAGGAAAAAGGGCTTGGAGAAGCTGATACTAACAGGCCAGATAGAGGGGGGAAAAGAGACGGGGGAAAGCAACGGATAACATATTTGAAATACCTAATCAGGTGGATGATGGAACGAGGGTTGCGTGGTGTTACAGGAAAAAGCGTGCAAAGAGTCACCAGGGATACAGAGACGTGGAAAATCATGATCGCCTACGTCCTGAAAGGACAAGCCACATAGAAGAAGAAGAAGAAGAAGAAGAAGACGGAAATTAGAACAATGCTCCTTGTAAATACATAAAAATTTATTCAAGACAGAGTAAATACAAGAAATATATTTTAAAAAAAACGATGCTAAAAATATGTCTGCCATTCTGCGACTTAAGGTTACATGTGAATCTTCATGTATTTAATTCTATAAGTCCTGTCTATTTGAGTAGGATTTCTTTTTATATTTTGCATATATATATATACACGCAGAAAGGGTGAGATGTATAAATTGTTGTCTAAACTTGTTTTTATAATTGTGTCGCCCCAAGCAAGACATTTTACTGCCACTGTTGAGCAGAGGGTTACATAGGAGGTAAATCATGAGAAAGAGTGACAGGTTATAGGGGCTGTCAAGAAGAGGGTAATAGAAAGATGAGAATACTAATGAGAGTGGAGTGGACAACGAAAGGAGCATGAGAAAGAGGATGTAACTTAGTGAGATACGAGATGACTATTGATGTTACATTTAAATTCTTGGAGATTGTAATTGTTAGGAAAGCAAGTAAATGGAAGGGAATTCCACAGGCGAGAAGTGTGAGAAAAGAATCTGATGGAGTAGAATGTGCGGTTACAATTTATTGGTTTCACAGTTGCTAATGTTGTGGCTCGAGTAAATTTATATATAGGCGGTACCAGAGAGTTAAGTTCGTCTGAGTAGAAGCCGTGAAAGTATTTGTAGAAGAGACGCAGGAAAGCTAAATTGCACCGGTGAGAAAGTGACTGCATCCGTGCTGTTAAGTCGGGATCTATCACATTACAAATTCTCCGTTGGATTTTGTCAAGGACCCCTAGGTGGATATCAGGAGCACCCGATAAGATATAGTAGCAGTATTCAATGCACGGCGGGACGCACAAATGAAAATATATATAAAACTACGTTAGACATTGTTAATGCTGTCTGGTTTAAGTAACTTAAAATTATCTAACAAACTAGGAAAGACAAAACACATTTTCATAAACCGACAAAACATGCAATTTTTGATTATGACTGTCGTGACTTTCAAAAATACTAGGATAAATTTACAAACCTCTTTTCTGTATATATATTTTTTTTAATCATTTCACCCCGAACAAGGCAGAAATGCCACTGATGTGCGGGGGCTACACAACTGTAAAAAGATTAATTAGAAAAGAGTGAGGAGTACAAACTAGTTAGAAAGGAGCAATAGAAAGCTGAGAATGCAGGTGCGATGACAGATACATAGGTGGAGAGAAAGGGAAGGTTATACGAGGCTGGGGAGAGAACTAGAGTCCAGTGGTTAGTAGATGAATATTGACTTTGCATTTAAATTTCTGGAGGTTGTAGCCGTCAGGAAAGCAAAAATATGGGAGCGATTTCCACAGGCGGGAAGTGCGAGAGAAGAAGCTGCAGGAATAGAATTGTCGTCTGCATTTGGCTAACCTGACTGTGAATGGGTGGGACCCAGTTGCCAGTCTGGTTGCACGAGTAAACACCTGTTGAGGAGGCACCAGTGACTTAGGTTCGGCCGAGCAGAAGCCATGAAAATAGTTATAGAACAGACAAAGGGAGGCCACATTTCGACGGTGGGGAAGTGGCTGCACGGACGGATGGTTGACTTGTATATATGCAGGATGGATTCAGGCGGAAAAAAACATCCTGGATCGACATAGTGACCCAACCTTCTTAGCAGTAGATTTTGGTATGGATTCAATATAGTGGTTCCATTTGAGGTCTGAGGACAGGGTAAGACCGAGGAGGCGTAGTGTATTGCTCTCAGGGAGAATCGCTTGGTCCATGCTTATGGAAGGCAGGAGAGGTTGCCTGTAATGGTTGACAGACAACAGCTTGGTCTTAGACGAATTGAAGTTGACAAGCCACTTCTTGCCCCAGTTCACCACAGAGTGTAGATCCCGTTCAAGGTCAGCAGCGAGATTATTTCTGTCCGCCACGACAGGTTTCTTACTGGTGCGGGAGTATATTGTAGTGTCATCTGCGTAGATGCCTACTTGGGACTTGATCTCATCTGGGAGGTCGTTGATTCAAATAAGGAAGAGCGTCGGGACCAGGATAGAGCCCTGTGGGACACCAGCATTCGTGCTGTAGGATGAAGAGACACGCCCATTCAAAACGACCTTCATTTTGCGGTTGTTTAAAAAAGATTGGATTAGGTCAAGCAGGCGACCGGTAATACAGTAACCCCGTAGCTTGCATAGAAGGCCAGAGTGCCAAACCCTGTGGAAAGCCTTGGAGATGTCCAGAGCAACCGCACGAGCCTTGTCAGACTCATCAAGGGCCTGGAGCATGTACTCCGTTACGGTTGTTAGCAAGTCGGCCGTGGACCTGGCAAAGCGGAAGACATAGATAGTGGAACATTTTTAATTCAAATTAACTGTGTGAAACTGCGTGGTATGTATGAATTGTTTCTTAAATCTGTATTTTTTTTTCCTTTTTTTCTCACTTTTTGGTGTTAATGCTTCATTTGGAAAAAAAAAATTAGCCTCCCTGTTTTGGGGTTTTTATTTATTTATTTATTCTGTCATGCGAAGCTATCCTGGCGAAGGTATCAGCAGTCACTTGTTACCCCTCTCCATACAAACACATGCAATATAATAAATCCTACCTTGTACTGATAAAATCCCTCAGTGGACAAAACGTGTCGGCGAGTTACAGTATTTATTCTTATTTTTTTGTTCATTTTATTTCTTTTATAGATACACTCTTTATGAAAATATTCACACACAGACACACACACACACACACACACACACAAACATATATATATATATATATATACACTACTGGCCATAATTATTAAACAGCCCCAGTGTTTAAAAAAATTATGTATTTCATAATAGTTTTAGTATTTATTGGCAAATGAATAATAGGAAATGAAAATAGAATGGTTCTTTTCTTAATAGTGCAGAATAAAATATAAATATCTACTCAAATACGTCGACCCAGATTAAAATAGATTCTTTTAAATAGAAAATTTTATTTTATTTTTTGTTATTAATACCTTTTGTTTCCCACTAAAATAAAAACAAGTAATCCTCCTTGACATAGAGTCGCAAAACCTATAACCTCTGTCATAAATATCTTCTCCTTATTAATTTCAATTTTAATTCGTTTAATTTTAAAATTTTACTTTCAATTATCATGCTTAAGTTTTAGTTCAAATCCAATTAAATTCTACAATTAATTTTAAAAAAAATATTATTCCAGTATTATAATGCATACCTACCATGAACAATGCGAGAACATAGAAATTCAAATCCTGAAACGGTTATTTCATAATAAGCACCTGATGATTGTAGAGTGCATGAAACTCCGAGTCGTGCTATAGACGTAGGATCATATATATATATATATATATATATATATATATGTATGTAATATAACAATCTGGCCCCACCCGAGGAAGTGATGCAAGCGATGGTGTTTTCCGTCGGTGAAGGGGGCGGCGAAACGACAAGACAGGTGTTTATGAAATACATCCTGTCAAGGCCGGAGCGGATATCATTTTGACCTTATTTCCGACAGCGGCGGAAATGGCTACAGAGGCAAACAGATCAGGTGTCTCTTGGAATTACGTGGGCGTTGCGTGGGCGAGGCAAAACCGGAAGGAAAGTCCCGGTTCTAGAGGACTATATAAAGACCTCGACACACGGATTCGCTAGTAGCAGAGAACGGCCAGTGGAAGCAGAGAAACACCACGGCAAGAATACACTCACGTCAACCCATTCTATGTGCCTCTCACCCTTCCGTTCTCTATTCCACACGGTTCGTCGTCATTAATAAAAATATAACCTTATATTTTTATATATGCGTGTTTGTTGTTTTGTCGTCGTACGGCGATATATAACATGTATATATAATAGCACCTAATGAGCCAGACGAATCTACTTAGATTTCTCCTAATAAACGTATTGTCTGGGAAAGCTGGCTTTTTTTTTAATCGTTTCACCCCAAGCAAGGCATTCCACTGCCACTATTGTGCTTGGGGCTACATAGGGGAAGGTAAATAGAAAGAGTGGTTAGATATAGGAAATGTCAGAAGGGGGGTGATAGGTAGTTGGGAGGATGGGAAGAGTGTTTGAAAGAATGGAAGCGAGTTATTGTGTTAGGAGGTGTCTATTGACCTTACATTTAAACTCCTGGAGATTGTAGCCGTCGGGGAAGCAGTCATGTGGAAGGGAATTCCACAGTCGGGAAGTACGAGAAAAGAAACTATGAAATAGAAGTTTCGGTTGCATTTTATCGGTTTCACTGTAAAAGAGTGGGATCTAGTTGCTAATCTAGTATCTCGTCCAGTGATCTAAGTTCATTGGAACAGAAGCCATGGAAGTATTTATAGAAGAGACACAGGGAAGCCACGCCGCGCCGGTGAGAGAGAGACTGCAGGCGATCTGCCAAGTCAGTATTGATCACATTAAAGAGGAAAAGAAAAAACGACATATAAAAAGGTAATTAAGACAACCCCGCGTGACCAGGGAATCAAAGAAACTACATAACACATGGGGGGGGGGGGGGGGTTAACAATTTTATTCCTTTTAATTTTTTAATTTTCATTCGGTGTTATTTAGTTCGCTCTAACGTCTTATTCAGCGCTTTATGTTAGATGGTTACCCGTGTCGGGTTTTTGTCTTTGGGCTTCGTGCTGATTTATGTACGAACGCTTTTGAGAGACTCTCATGTCCTAAGCTCTTTCTTTTAAAAAAAAAACAAAACATTTTTTTCTTTCGTTTGAAAGTTTTCGAGGAAGGTTTTCGAGACGAGTATAATTATAATAACGTTTATATATATATATATATATATATATATATATATATATATATATATATTTTAGAATATGTACATAATTTTTTCATGTACATGTTCTAAAATATAATTTATAATAAATATTCACAGCTCTATATATTATATATCGTTGTAAAAATTCTTTCTTCGTTCTGTATTCACTCGGATATATATATATTTTTTATATATATATATATATATATATATATATATATATATATATTTTAGAATATGTACATAATTTTTTTATGTACATGTTCTAAAATATAATTTATAATAAATATTCACAGCTCTATATATTATATATCGTTGTAAAAATTCTTTCTTCGTTCTGTATTCACTCGGATATATATATATATATATATATATATATTTTAGAATATGTACATAATTTTTTTATGTACATGTTCTAAAATATAATTTATAATAAATATTCACAGCTCTATATATTATATATCGTTGTAAAAATTCTTTCTTCGTTCTGTATTCACTCGGATATATATATATATATATATATATATATATATATATATATATATATATTTTAGAATATGTACATAATTTTTTTATGTACATGTTCTAAAATATAATTTATAATAAATATTCACAGCTCTATATATTATATATCGTTGTAAAAATTCTTTCTTCGTTCTGTATTCACTCGGATATATATATATATATATATATATATATATATATATATATATATATATATATTAATGCAGGTTTCATTGAATAATATAGACAAGTTTTGTCTATTAATTTTGTGTAGGATCTGTTCATACCGTCTGATATACTTGATGGTGATATCGTTAAAAGACAACAGAAAATCACAGTATTTGTTGAATTTTTTATCGGGTCTAAGCTTTCGGCTCACATAAGCCATTATCAAAGAGTAAATAATAACACACAGTGAACATAGAACATTTAAGCTATTAACAATAAAGATAATTGAATTGAAAATATAAGTCCATCCCTACCGTGGCGGATGGCCGAAGACAGTGACAAAATAGTGGTGTTGTGGTCCCTGGTCTGATTACAGACGGTATGAACGGATCCTACACAAAATTAATAGACAAAACTTGTCTATATTATTCAATGAAACCTGCATTAATGAAAAAATGCTGCCAAAATACACACAATATATATATATATATATATATATATATATATATATATATAGTTGGTCATTTTATTACATTAAACGTAGATACTATATATATATATATATATATATATATATATAGTTGGTCATTTTTATTACATTAAACGTAGATACTATATATATATATATATATATATATAGTTGGTCATTTTATTACATTAAACGTAGATACTATATATATATATATATATATATATATAGTTGGTCATTTTTATTACATTAAACGTAGATACTATATATATATATATATATATATATATATAGTTGGTCATTTTTATTACATTAAACGTAGATACTATATATATATATATATATATATATATATATATATAGTTGGTCATTTTTATTACATTAAACGTAGATACTATCTATATATATATATATATATATATATGTATATATAGTTGGTCATTTTTATTACATTAAACGTAGATACTATATATATATATATATATATATATATATATGTATATATAGTTGGTCATTTTTATTACATTAAACGTAGATACTTCTATCTGAAATTGACTCCCCGTTTTTACTTTTGCTTTATACAGTCAGTATTAGTTCAATCAGACTGAGCATTCAGGACAACTTAATAAAGGAAATTTAGCCGCATGGGAAAGCACCCAGTAACTAACTGATGTTTCTATTACAATTGGGGACCCATCTTCGTTCCCTATTTTCAATATTAAGATTTGTCAAAGGCGTAAGCCGATAGACATAATAAATACTAAATAAAATAAGAATAAAAATAGGACGTCGGTTTCAAAGACGAGTATCCACAATAAAACGTTTTAAAGCAATAAAAAAATATATATTATGAGAGTTTCTTCATGCAAATTTCAAGCGAAAATGGGTGACAGAAATATTCGACTTATATAATTATCTAAACAAATCGGATTTCTTGATGATTTTTTGTTAGGTTCAACTGGAATGGTGTTTGCGAATGATTGGAATTCCTTCCATAGGGATTTCTTTCTGTCCGTCCAGAACTTTGATATCGTTCTTCAGGGGATTTTACGACGTGAATAGCGTCGGAATTGTTCGGAAATTTTGTTTTTATCACATCGTAACTGGAGGAAAATTGCCTTTTCCAATTCATGCTGGTATACATTGTTCGTAGAGTGAATCGGAATTTTATGATGACATGACTTCAGGGGATCAGGAAAATCGATAGTTTTTTTTATTCTCGTCAGTGATATTAGCATCTGTTGATATTGTTTTTATTATTTTCGTTATTCGAAGCATTTTTTTTCTCGATTTTCTCTTCGAATCTTCATTAATTCTTTCTCATTGACGAAATGTCACAAACCATTCACTACTCAATCGCTAATTCCATGGCAAAAGTTCAGAGCAGCTCCATTCTTTAGCTCCAAAATGCCAGCCAGATATTTACTGCCACATCAGAAGTACGCCACATCTATCGAATTGAATCACTTTCGTTCTCCCCCGTATTTCCGAGCAGAATGTTCCACATAATCTACTTTTCGCTCCCAAAATTGCTAATATGTGGAACAGTCTCCTACTTAGATGCTTTCCTAGAATCTAAATTAAAATCTTTTCAAGTCAGGTGTCAATCGTTATCGATGCTATTTATCCACATAATTTTAATTTCTTAAAACCTATTATAGTACATATTGATTTACTCAACAAATGTTTTAACAAAAAAAAAGTACTTCTTACAAAATAAATTTAATATTTAGTATAATAGCCTTTTGCTTTGATCACAGCCTTCATTCTGTCAGGCATTGACATCACAAGCTTCTTCAATGTATCTAATGGTATCTCCTGCAATACAGCTTGTATTTGTTCCCAAAGTGTTTCTTACGAAGTAACATTAGATTTATCAATTCGAGAGGGAGGAATAAGAAAAACGTCAGTCATATCCAAGGATAATAGAATAATGAGTAATTTTAAAAATAACTTGTTTAATAGAAAATAGGGAAACTTAAATATAACTTCTTTTTAATACATTTCATTTACACCTGATTTTAAATAATCAATATTTATTAGCAATTTACTTGACTTTTCAGCCTTTTTTTTGAATTTCAGTGAGATTTTTATGAAAATCACCCCTGTCCTAATAATTTCACACACTACCAGTTGTGTGAAAAGTGTGAGGACAGGGGTGATTTTAAACTTTTCTTTGATGTGTTATAAAAAATAAAGTAGTTCTTGTCCTAATACTTTTGCACATTAGTGTATATTATTGAAATATTTTAAATGGTAACCCCGTTTTTCAAGAACGAAATGTCTGTTGCTATTTCCATGGTAAATGTTCAGATCAGCTACATGCCTTAGTTCTGCTAGTTTCGACTATTACATGGAGGGCACGTAATTCAATGTGCAGCAAGTAGAATCTTTCTCATTTCCTTCCTATACCTTTGGAAATTTCACTCGGACATCGTCCTGAGAACTGCTACCTTGTGAAACAAACTCCCAGTAGGATGCTTCCTTAATAGCTCTAACCCATAAACACGTCAGGTCTATGGTCGACCACTATTTATCTAACATCTAAACTTATTTATAAATGGAACTTTGTCTCTGCGTGTGTGTATGTGTCCGTTACCTATAGACTCCGAAACGGCTGAAACCGATTTTCTTGAAAATTTACACAGTTGTACAATAAGCGTTTACAAGTGTTCTTAGCTAGGTTTTGTGTCGAGGTACCACTGATAAATATCGAAAATCGATAATCGAAAAAATCGGGTTATAGAAAGAGTGGTCCGATTTTAATCAAATTTGATGCACTCATAGACAAAGACATAAGAAACGATATTCAGAATTTTCAAGGTTGCAGTTCTTGCAATAGTACAGAACATTTGATATCGAAACCAAGAAATCAAAATTTGACTTACATCCATTCATTTTTCAATCAGTCTACGGTTTCGCTTTAGCTGGAAACAACTATTGCTTTTTAGTCTTTCATGCCAACGTCCAAAGGGGCTGAGTTCCAGGGCCCTGGATTAGTTTTAAAGCTTTCATTACACCCGAGCAACGATGGGCTATACTGCTAGTATCTTTATAATCTACACATACAACCTTCCCGTCTATCCTGAGTGAGTCATGCAACTCTGTGTAGAGTTTCGGGACAGAATGGAAAAGAATGATACCCTAAGAAATTATGAAAATGATTCAGAGAAGGTGCTGGGATAACACTCTGGTACGCAATGCATCGATCCCATTGAATTCAACGCTAATGGTTCCTCGGCATCCGGCAGCAAGGCCTCTGATTGAGAGGTTGTGAGGAATTCGCTTAAAATTCGCATGAATAAACTCTCATAATATATATTTTTTATTACTTTAAAACGTTTTATTGTAGAAACTCGTCTTTGAATCAGACGTCCTATTTTCAATTTTATTTTATTTAGTATTTATTATGTCGTTCCCAGGGTTGATAGCACATGTTAGGGTCCCAGCTATGGGTAAATAGTTAACCCTCAAACATGGGTAAAAACACTAAGAAAGTATAAAAATACAATTTTATAGAAATAAATATACATAAAAATAGTCTTTTATAAAAAAAAATACATACATTTTTGAAAAAAAAATTATTACCATAACACATTTTTGAAGGGAATAAACATTATTCTCAGCAAAATATTTGTGAATACAAAACTAGGAGACATTTTCAGGATAAAAACAAAAAGTTTTCATTAAAATCTGACTAAATCAACCTCCTCACTATAACCGAACATTCAAAAAATACTTTAAAACCCCGCCTTTTGGGCATTAAATAACTCACAGAGGTGTTGATATGCCGTTAAACAAAACTCAAACAAACAAAATCGACGCTAATGCTTCTACAAAGTGGCACGCTTGAAAAGTTCCAACTTTTGGTAGTATGCCTGGTTCTGAAAAGCTTATCTCTATCTTGATGGGTTGGCTACCCGTAATACACGTGGCCACAAATTCTCAAGTAGTACTCCTTTGGATTCTCTCTCGGTCTATTGTCAATAAAAACCTCCTTGCGAAAAACAGACTGAAGGACGTCTTTCTTAGTCCTTTCTTAGCCTAACACCTTCATCCCCGTATATGCTGACCACAGAGAACCCTACTGACGTGACCACCATTGGTATGACGTTGAAAATGTTCATGGCCTGCATACAGCTCTGTTGCGATCGTTTGGATTAGTTGAATAGTTGGTCTGTGTTGTGTGAGCATTTAGTAAAAAAATGTATCACACACTGTATTTATTATAACCATTTTAACAGTAACGCTCTACATTTACTGTATTTCTGTATGTTTGAACAAACATTATTATCAAAAGTAAACATTGCTGTCAGACTCGGACCCATCCAACTATCGCCCTATCAGTCTTCTACCAATATTCGGGAAAGTGTTCGAGGCTATAATAAATGCTGAAATAGTTCATCATCTCACCGCCCACAAACTGTTCTCCGACAGGCAATATGGATTCCGATTTGACAGGTCCACAGCCGACCTGCTAACTACTGTAACGGAGTACATGCTACAGGCCCTTGATGAGTCTGACGAGGCTCGCGCGGTTGCTCTGGATATCTCCAAGGCTTTCGACAGGGTTTGGCACCCTGGCCTCCTATGCAAACTACGCGGTTATGGTATTACCGGTCGCCTGCTTGACCTAATCCAATCTTTCTTAAATAACCGCAATATGAAGGTCGTTCTGAATGGGCGTGCCTCTTCGTCCTACAGCACGAATGCTGGTGTCCCACAAGGCTCTATCCTGGGCCCAACGCTCTTCCTTATTTTCATCAACGACCTCCCAGATGAGATCAAGTCCCAAGTAGGCATCTACGCAGATGACACTACAATATACTCCCGCTCCAGTAAGAAACCTGTCGTGGCGGACAGACATAATCTCGCTGCTGACCTTGAGCGGGATCTACACTCTGTGGTGAACTGGGGCAAGAAGTGGCTTGTCAACTTCAATTCCTCTAAAACCAAGCTGTTGTCTGTCAACCATTACAGGCAACCTCTTCTGCCTCCCATAAGCATGGACCAGATGATTCTCCCGGAGAGTAATACACTACGCCTCCTCGGACTTACCCTGTCCTCAGACCTCAAATGGAAGCACTATATTGAATCCATAGCAAAATCTACTGCTAAGAAGATTGGGTCACTATGTCGATCCAGGATGTTTTTTCCACCTGAATCCATCCTGCATATATACAAGTCAACCATCCGTCCGTGCATGGAGTACTGCTGCCATTTATGGTCAGGTGCCCCTGCCGTTCTCCTCAGTGTTCTTGACAAGCTCCAAAGGAGAGTCTGTAATGTGATAGATACTGATCTGGCGACTCGTCTGCAGCCACTTTCCCATCGTCGAAATGTAGCCTCCCTCTGTCTCTTCTATAAATACTTTCATGGCTTCTGCTCGGATGAGCTTAAGTCACTGATGCCTCCTCAACAGGTGTTTACCCGTTCAACCAGACTGGCAACTGGGTCCCACCCATTCACAGTCAGGTTAGCCAAACGCAGACGACAATTCTACTCCTGCAGCTTCTTCTCTCGCACTTCCCGCCTGTGGAACTCACTCCCGTATTCTTGCTTTCCTGACGACTACGACCTCCAGAAATTTAAAAGCAAAGTTAATACTCACCTACTAACCACTGGCCTCTAGCTCTCTCCCCTCCCCTGTATAACCTTCCCTTTCTCTCAGCCCATGTACCTGTCATTGCACCTGCTTTCTCAGCTTTCTATTGTTCCTTTCTAACTAGCTTGTACTCCTCACTCTTTTCTAATTAATCTTTCTACATTTATGTAACCCCCTGCACATCAGTGGCGTTTCTGCCTTGCTCGGGGTGAAATGATTAAAAAAAAAAAAAAAAAAAAAAGATTCACCGAAAAATAAAACCCCATTTTTTGAAAGAAATTCTGCCTGAAAATCATCGCAGAAAAAAGCGGTACAAATTTTGAAAAGACACGAAATATGCAATCTAAGAACATAGTCGGCATTAAAAAACAGGTTAGAGTATTCAAATATTGTACATTGTCTACTGTTTTTAACTTACAATGTACCGATGATTGATTCAATAAAACTTTTGCAAGTGCGGCTTTATAAAAAAAAATAGACGTAATCCGAGTAACTGCTGTTACAGCGACTACTGCTCACATGTCTTCACCCTTGTGCGGTTCAAATTGACCAGACTTCTGGATTATAAAAATAACTAACTCCCAAATACCTGACTTAGAAATTTTAAACATTCTTCCATATGGATTACTCTGCCGAAGCTCTTTACAATGTCCAGTTTTCCTTTCATCGCAAGCAATGAATTTTACTCTTAACAAATAGAATTTTCTAACGCTTCTTATCATTTCAAAAGTGCATGTCGTTCGATAATCCCTTAATTACAATATTTATAAAAGTGTAATGAATTGCTACAATATATAACTAAAAAGTGACCTGTCCAAAAGTAAGCTAGTCCGCACCCCACTTCTAACCCAAAGCTGTATCACTATGGCTACAAACTGCCGGCTAAATCGTACTAAACTCCCACCACATTCACTTACATATCACATTACCAAAAATAAATCATTTTCACCATTTATTTTTCATTTCAACTTATCACCAGATGAGGAGCAAACATAGCTCCGAAACGCAAAGATTTTTGTGTAGTGATACTATGCTTTTATAAACCATTGTAACAACCATTAGAATATAAAGCTCTACGTTGTATCGAGCACTCTTTATAAAAGTAAATGCATGAACAGTGGGTTTAAAACCTATGTATTCCATAACTTTCTTATATATATATATATATATATATATATATATATATATATTAATGCATGTTTTATTAAATAATATAGACAGGTTTTGTCTATTTATTTGATGTAATTTTTTCATATACTCTGATAAGCTTAATGGCATTATCATTAAATGAAAAAAGGAAATTACAGAATTGATACATAATTTTTTTAATAATCCAATCTAAATTTTCAGCTTAAAAAAACATTTTCAAAGATGTCAAATTACATTATATATCATAAACACCTACAAACGATAATGACAAACTGTTTTTGTTTACATAGAAGATTACCAAGCAACAACGAACTCGTACATTTATGACGCTGGAAGCGACTGTCGCATCACAGCTCGTAACGTCACACATGACTCTAGTAAAAAGCTTTTTCAAAGATGTAAAATTACATTATAATTTCTTCCAGTTGGTCCGGGGTAGTTATATTTATCCGTTTATTGTGGATATCATGTTTTTAGCTATTAAGCGTGTTCAATTTTTCTTTGGCTATTTCAATTTGCCTTTTCAGAGGCTACATTTATAATTCCAAGTGTTGATAGTTTGGTGGGCTGCTGGATCACGTAATTTAAATTGTGCGTATTTAGGTAGCATTTTCTCATTAATATATCTTTCATTAAATAATGTAAATACATACAATTTAATTAAACACAATTTAAATTCCATGATCCAGCAGCCCACCAAACTATCAACAGCGTCTTAAATGCACGAGTTCGTTGTTGCTTGGAAATCTTCCATGTAAACAAAAACAGTTTGTCGTTATCGTTTGTTCGTGTTTATAATATATAATGTAATTTGACATCCTTGAAAATAGCTTATATAAGCCGAAAGCTTAGATTGGATTATTAGAAAATTTATGTATCAATATTGTAATTTTTTTTCATTTAATGATAATGCTATTAGGCTTATCAAAGAATATGAAAAAAATTTCATCAAATAAATAGACAAAATTTGTCTATATTATTTAATGAAACATGCATTAATATATATATATATATATATATATATGGATTTACATGTTGTATATAACACGCTAAAATTTATCTTCCTCCAACGGGCGCCTATAGCTTAGAGGTAGAATCACAGACTGGTGTCAATTCGGTCGGGTTTCAATCCTGGCTACAAGCAATCGGATGTCTAGGCGTATTAATGAGCTATGCCAGAGCAAAACAGGACAGTCTGCAGCTGAATATATATATATATATATATATATATATGCGTGTGTGTGTGTGTATACAGTACTGTGCAAAAGTTTTAGGACAACAACTTTATATATCTTTTACGAGGTATATTGACAGAAAATAAACAATTTAATTAAAGTAATTTTATTTGATTTACTCAACAAATGCTTTAACAAAAATTGTATACGTTGCAAAATAAATTTAATATTTAGTATAATAGCATTTTGCTTTGATCACAGCCTTCATTCTGTCAGGCATGAACATCACAAGCTTCTTCAATGTATCTAAAGGTATCTTCTGCCAAGCAGCTTGTATTTTTCCCAAAGTGTGTCTTGCGAAGTAACATTAGATTTATTAATTTTTTTATCCAAAATATCCTATACATGTTCAGAAGGATTGAGATCAGGGCTTTGTGGAGGCCAATTCAAATTCCGAAGCTTACTTCCTATTTTTTTTAGTTAAATACTTCTTACAAAGGTTTGGCTTTTCACCCTGTATTTGAATTTCAGGGAAGTTTTTAGAAAAATCACGCCTGTTCTAATACTTTTGCATTCTACCGGTAGTGTGCAAAAGTGATAGGACAGGAGTGATTTTAAACTTTATTTTGATGCCTCATACAAGATAAAATAGTTCTTGTCCTAATACTTTTGCACAGTTTTTTTTTCACCCCGAGCAAGGCATTCCACTGCCACTGTAGTGCAGGGGGTTACATAGGATCGAGGGAGTGATGGGAAAGGATGGTTAGATATAGGAAATGTTAGAAGGAGGGTGACAGAAAGGGTACCGAGAATGAGGGTGAGAGTGTTTCAGAGAATAGATGCAAGTTAGCATGTTAGAAAGTGTCTAATAGATATAATGAGGTGACAGCTGGAGATAGCCGTGATTGTATTATACGTATCCAAACAGGAAAAAATGTCAAAATATCTGTCACATCAGTTAATTATAGAAATCAGCCGAAATGTGTCACTAGGCATTTTTGATAGCCAAAAAGTCAAGCTGCAAAAGCCTATCGTAAATGAACGGCTTATCACATAAAACATAACATTCCATTTATTCGTTTTTTGAATGCTGATATTCTGTATATAGATAAACAAATGTTCTTTCCAATTTCTCCTAATGTTTTCTTTGTGCAAATATCATTTGCTACTTTCATGACGTGCCACAAAGTAACGAACAGAACAATTAACTTTGCAACACGACTAACAACTTCAGTTGTTTATTAAATAAACCTTAATTATTGCTTCGTGTACTCACCTCCTGTACACTTTCTTTTTCCCTTTTTTTTTCTCAGTTAATTAAGAAATGATATCTATTTGCGGAAACACCGTGTTTGCCTTCATATGCGCTGTGGTGCAGTAGATATCGACTCGAAACGACAAAGTGGGGAGCTGAGTTCGAATTCCAGTCGAATTCCGTGCATTCACTTACGCACAAATACCCTTGGGAAAGGTATTAATCCTTCTCTTCCCTCCAGTTATGGGTTAAATAATAGGATATATTGTGAGTCTACCGCAGAAAGCAATGACAACCTACTGCGGGATAATTGTCACCCCAGTCAGTCATCTCTCTTTCCAGACATGATCGCCTAAAACGTGTATTACGTATGGCACTTAACTGACTGTTATTAATATTCGACGTGTTTAAAACGCATTCGTGCTTCGTATATGAGTGTATATCATCGTCGTAATTTTGTTGTTTTAGATTTTTGTTTAGTAGCATATCAATCTGTGTATGCATATGCTGACCTCAAATCAACAATTAGTTACTGAAAAAATTTACCTTTATTGATCTTAACGACCAGAAAAATCGAGCTTCATCTCGCATTTGACAAAAAATCAACTCTCACGTAGTCATGTAATTAACTGCAGAATGACGTTCTGCGTAGTCAACAAATTTCGGCCGGTTTACTTCCTTTACTGAAACTTCCGGCTATTTACTTCCTGTAATGAAAGTAATACGCGTAGAAATAAAATCACGTATTACTTTCGTTACAGGAAGTAAATAGCCAGAAGTTTCAGTAAAGGAAGTAAATCGGCCGAAAATAGACAGAAATTTTATGTCCTACGCAGAAAGTCATTCAGCAGTTCGATTTTTTATGAGCATTCAGGTAAAAAAAGGTAGGTTTCTTCAGTAACTAATTCTTGATTTGAGTTCAGCATATACATTTGCGCAGAAATAATGCTATTTTGGATAAATTTGAAGAGGTAAATGCCTTCGGTACCTAACACGAAAATGTACACAATTTTTTTTTTTTTGAAGTCAAGGGAAAAATAACAGCGTTTAAAAATTTCTTTAATGAATATATACAATAAGAAGTAACACTACATATAAGAAACGAAACAAAATCATATTATTAATAACCCCCCAACAACGCTGGGGCAGTAATATCAGTTAACTAGACGAAATTAATACGTGACTTTCAAAGTATAGCAACAATCATTCGATCCAGAATACACACTGTCACTCACACATCAAAAACGACATGAACGAAAATCATAGTCGAAAAAAAAAACGAAAATCAAAACGTTTCCACCAGAGAAATGACATACCTTGTTCCATAAATAAAGAGGAACTGGGAAATGGAGCAAAAACAAAAATGGAGCATAAATCACTACATTCCCCTATGAAGGCGGATCTGCCCATGTTTCCTCAGTACTCTCAAATTTCTAATGCCTAACCGCATCAAACAACCACTCTAGTTCAGCATCTATCACTTGACAGGTCCGCGCATGACTCACAATCCATTTGCCGAATTCTAATAGAGCTGTTTCTTTTTCATCCTAATCTTTAAGCTGATGCCTAAAGAAAATGATCAGTTGGAACGAGGTAAACTTCTCGTTCCCTTTGAATTACTTCTGTCGCATCGTCCAAATCTAGTAAGCTTAGTTAACGAAGGTACGACATTGCGACAGATAGAACCGTCCTCGAGAACAAAGAACTTTCCAAACCATGATGTCTTCAACACACTTGCGCTATGGGACACCAAAGCTGCAGTGGAAGAAGGCGCGTTCGACGGGCTCCGTTAACAGCCCACAACTCTCTGTAGACCCAAAGATTCTTGCCTACACAGAGGGCCTGACAAATCATCAACCAGGTTAGCAATGCTTCGTTGTTAGTGAGACATTTCAACCTGGGCGCCCAAGTCCATATAGAGCGAGTCTCCTGCTTCGTCAGACCGAGCTTGCCTACCACATCCTTTTGTACGCCCCCCGCCAAGCAAATACTCAATATACCCCCTTAGAACACAACATCTAAGCGTCGGAAAAGCCTCTAGTCGCCCACAAGAAGAACTTGAGGGCCAACCGACATTCGTGATAGGAGCACTCACGCCGAGGTTTACAGCGGGCCTTTTTCTCGGTCGAGTGCACACTTCTCAAGGATGGAAAATGTTTTATAGAAGCCGCCGTTCTCATCCGGTTGCGTACACATCCGTTCTAGAAATTTGATGCAAAGCGTGTGTTGACGAATCTTAACGCTTGACATGCCCAGGCCGCCATCAGAAGGTTGAATGTAACAAACCTCCCGACTTACCTTGGGTGCCATGCTTACTCTCCACAAGAAGGGGAACAAAGGGTGTATAAACACCAATGGAATAGCACAGAGAGTCGATAAAGGAGATTCGTCTAGATGTGTGAAGCAGATTGCTCGCCACAAGAACCGAAACCTCGTCAGCATAAGCGGAGTACCTAGCCGAGGTGCTAGCACTGTAATATAACAATCTGGCCCCACCCGAGGAAGTGATGCAAGCGAGGGTGTTTCCTGTCGGTGAAGGGAGCGGATGTCGTTTTGACCTTATTTCCGACAGCGGCGGAAATGGCTACAGAGGCAAACAGATCAGGTGTCTCTTAGAATTACGTGGACGTTGCGTGGGCGAGGCAAAACCGGAAGGAAAGTCCCGGTTCTAGAGACTATATAAAGACCTCGACACACGGATTCGCCAGCAGAGAACGGCCAGTGGAAGCAGACAAACACCACGGCAAGACTACACTCCCGTCAACCCATTCTATGTGCCTCTCACCCTCTCCTGTTCTCTATTCCACACGGTTCGTCGTCATTAATATATATAACCTTATATTTTTATATATGCGTGTTTGTTGTTTTGTCGTCGTACGGCGATATATAACATACGCAAATTGGTGCCCAGTGACTTGCTGTTTTGAGACAACAACAACAACAAAACAGATAGATACGAGCTTGGTTACCACGGCGACAATTGAAATTCGACGGAATTAAAAATAACTAGATAGAGGAAGAAAAAGAAAAAAGAAGACGAAAATAGAAAGCAGCCGGACGACCATAGACGACAGGTAGGTGACTTTTGATTCGATCTTTTGTGTGTTCTGCTCTTGTTCATAAGTTATATTTAAAAAAAAAAAAAATGGAACAGCATACTTTTGCCGATTTTGTTCAAGGTCTGACCCTAGAATTGAGAAATGTGGCTTGTTCGGTGTCGAACACTTTAAGGGGAGAATCTTTTTTAAAAAATATACAGGCATTAGCATGCAAAGAAGATGGTGGTTGTAGTGCTTGGTTGGAGGATATGGAGAGGTATTTTCGAGTTGTGCGCGTGGCAGAAGAAGACAAGTGTCAGGCAGCTCTTCTCACAACAAGGGGAGCTGTTGGACACTATGTATATAGACTAATTTCTAGTAACCCACAACTCACATGGAAGGAGTTAAAAACTTCTTTAAAGGAATATTACGGATTGGTTTTAGACCCCGACGCACGGTTAGTCGAATTAGTGAACATTAAGCAGGGTAGAACAGAGGGGGTGCAGGACTACATGCAGAGAGTAGTACGCCTAGCGGAGAGCGCATATGTTGGGGTTGACGGGAGGAATGAAGTTGTGATAAAACAAGTTCTAGGATTTTTTATAAAAGGTCTAAGGGATCGGGAAATAAAGATGGCAGTTATGAAGGATGAGCCACAAACACTAGAGGCTGCCTATCAGAAAGCGTTATCTGAGTTGAGATGGAAAATTCGACTCGACGCAAACTCTGAATACGAAGAGGAGCCTATGGAAATTTGTCACTCGCGGAGACGGGTACCGATAGAAGCCGTAAGCCCCGCTAAATCTAATAATAATAATGATAATAATAGGAATAAGAACAATAGAAAAGTTGGGACTCGTGAGCGGGAGAGGAACGGGAGCGTTGTTAGGTGTTGGAATTGTGGGAAAGAAGGCCACATAGCGAAATTTTGTAGACGCGCCCCGGGAAACGGCAGAGGTCCGTTCGTGCGACGCCCAACGAACGGAACAAGACGGTACCAACGCACATAGTTGGTAATATGGGCGCGCCAAATTCCATCTTTATTAGAATAGAACGTAGACCTTATAGGGCATTGGTAGATACGGGAGCAGAGGTATCGGTTATAAGCTGTAGGGTATTTAAGAAATTGCGACTGGGACTTGAACTGCAAAAGAGGGACATTAAACTTCGAACTGCGAATGGATCCCCGTTATACGTTGAAGGCCTTTGTCGTCTACAGGTCCAGATAGGAAGTAAGTCCATACCCCATGATTTTTTAGTCGTGAAAAATCTCAATAGAAACGTTATACTTGGCCGAGATTGGCTGATGCAGAACGGGGTGAGAATGTATTTCGATTTGGGGGCATTGAAGATTGGTGAAGAATACGTGGCATTAGAGGAGGATGTTCATATTTCCTCTATTGTTAGGTTAGCTCAAAAAGTAACATTAAGACCTCAACACCTGCATGCTTGTCTGGGATTAACCAGGCTGAGAAATGGACGTGGCAAAGAATATGAAATCGAACAGCTGAGTAGTGGATATGTTAGCAACTTATGTGGTATATCAGTAGCCAACGCAGTTGTAAAAATGCCAAAGTCTCGTAAGTTTCAGTTGCTGATAATGAATAACACTAACCAGACAATCACTTTGAGACGGGGGTGTCCGCTGGCTAAATTGGATAGGGCAGGTAATATTACTGAAATTACTATGCCCGATAAACAAAATAATAAAAGTCCTGATGTAGATTTGGAACAGGTACATGTACCGGAGGAATTCAAGCCTGAAATTAACAAATTGCTAAAAAGAAATAGGGACATGTTCGTTAGTGACGTCAAAAACCTGGGCAGAACCGATACTGTGGAGATGCGTATCGATACTGGAACGCATGAGCCCATAAGAAAACGCCCATATCGCACACCCCTCAAACAAAGAAAGACAATGGATTCAGCAATCGACGAAATGATGCAGGCAGGTGTAATTGAGAGATCCAATAGCCCGTGGGGTTTTCCAGTAGTTTTAGTAGAGAAGAAAGACAGTGGTAAGAGATTTTGTGTAGACTTTAGAGCACTTAATAAGATTACAAAGAAATATGCTCGACCTCTTCCTGTCATCGATGATATACTGGCATCACTTGGTTCGGCAAGGTACTTTTCGAAGCTTGATTTAAAATCAGGGTACTGGCAAGTTAAGCTTCATGATGATGACAAAGAAAAAAGTGCATTCACCTGCCACAAGGGTCTGTTTCATTTTAATGTTATGCCATTTGGACTTGCAAACGCACCCGGCATCTTCCAGGAATTAATGTCAGTTGTTTTACAGGGACAGGAAGATTTTGCTCTGGCATATTTAGATGATATTCTGATATTTTCAAATACGGTGGAAGATCATTTAAGACATATAGACACAGTCTTGAATAGTCTACGTAAGCACAACCTTAAACTGAAGCCAGCTAAGTGTGAGTTCTTTAAGAAAGAGACCCAAATTCCTGGGGTTCAAGATAAGTGAAGAGGGAATACAACCAGACCTCAACAAAGTCAAGGCTATAAAGTCAGTTTCTACTCCAACCACTGTTAGGCAAGTAAGAGCTTTTATTGGGATGACCTCATACTATCGCCGCTTTATTAGAAATTTCTCTGATATAGCCGAACCGCTGGTCAATTTGACAAGGAAATATGCACGATTCCAATGGGACGATGCTTGCCAAACCGCTTTCGATACACTAAAAACGAAGCTCGCGGAGATGGTAACACTAGCCTATCCCAACCCAAATAAGGCGTATAGCTTATATACTGACGCATCCGATCAATCGATTGGCGCATGCCTATCCCAGGTGGTGTACGATAAGGAAAATAGGAAGGATGTAGAAAAACCAATTTATTTATTGTCCCATAAATTAAGTGACACACAAACGAGGTGGTCAACTATAGAGAAAGAGGCTTATGCCATACACTATGCTCTTCAAAAACTGAATCACTACCTGCATGGCGCAACATTCACAATATACACTGATCATAGGCCCCTGGAGCACTTACTTAACTCGCCCATACAAAATAAGAAGATACAGACTTGGGCTCTGAGCATGTCTGGCTACAATTGCAGCATACAGTATCTTAAGGGTAAGGATAATGTTTGCGCGGATCTCTTATCACGCGCTGTTGATGTGAACGAAGACCATATTGCTTCTCCAGTAGATATAGATGATAGAAATTACTTGGTTAGTGTTATAAACTCCAACCTAATGGAGCCGGAAGAATTAGCAGCCCATAAAAATGTCGGAAATTCATCAGAGGCACCCGAACGGCCCACATTGAAAGGAATAGACATAATCAGGGAGCAAGAATCAAACAAAAACATCTTAGACCTGAAGATTAGATTACGAAATGGTAGGGCTACCAAAGCAGAACAGAAGAGATATATAGTAATGGATGAGGTGGTGTACTATTTGTCTCAACCTGATGATGAACCCCTCATCAGGCTGTATGTACCATCTCACCTTAGAAAAATGGTGCTAGTTCAATACCATGATGACAGTGGCCATATGGGGGTGGATAAGACATTACACTCAATAAAACAAAAGTATTTCTGGCCTTGTTTACTTAGAGAAATAAATGATTTCGTAGGTAAATGTATCCCGTGTCAGACAAGAAACCTAAAGAGGCAGCAACCCCACATACAGGAATGTGACTTCCCTCCTTTTCCTTTCGCAAAGGTTGCTTTAGAATCCAGTGATTCGGATGACGAATCCGGAGCGGAACAGACCGACTTTCCAGTGCACAAATATCGACACCAACGTGTGGAATCAGACGATGAGTCTGATGTTCCATTAATGGAGCGTCGCATCATGACGCGACGTAAAATGGCGAATAAAAACGTGTCAACTATTGATAGTGATGATAGAATCGGTGGTATAAATAATGTTTCATCCACGTTCGAGGATGATTGCTCAAAGTGCGAAACGTCTGGATCTACTCATGTAGATCAGGGTTTTTCTAGGGAATCACCTAGCAGCGAAGATGTCCAAATGAGGCAAACGTCTGTTGGGGCAAAAAGCACGGATAGACCTGCAGATTCCACAGTTGATCGGAACAAAAAGAAAGAACAACTGAAAAGTCTTGTAGACTTATTGGCTAATATGCTATAGAATTGGGAAAGAAAGCAGTGGGAGGATTAACGATAGTTTAAGTGAAATAGTTAGGTCACCTTCCTTATAGCAAAACATGCGGAAGATACAAACTAAGGAATTACGAGTCACGGGTCCATTTTTTTTTAGACTAAATTAAGATAGATGAAACCTCTAATCCTCCACAAGTAAATTGCATGCGGATTAACGTTGGAATCAGGGTAATTTTCTTCGTTTTCTATTGAACAATTCTCGGTCAGACTATGAATGATATGTACTGCAGATAATGGCAGTTTTTCTGTGTTCAAACATAGTATGTTTGAAATTAAATTAAATTAAATGAAGTTACATGTGTAACAATAAACTCGAGCGGAAACACGCATGGTGTTGGTCAAAGGTCATTTACTCGATGTCAGTTTAGAAACTGGGGCGCGGTTACCGCCTATGATCATATGGTCGTGCATCGAGGCGTCTACGCGTATGGACAGAGTCGAGAAAGGAAACGAACATTGAAAGTTACAGAAACTTAAAAAAAAAAAAAAAAGAACAATGAAACATCGAGCTGGGAGAACATTATCCTCTGTATAAGTCCCAAGTAATTCTATCATCACTTTTGTGGCAGTCTCACTCATTTTGGCTTCCAACACTGCATCATGAAGCATACGCAAGAGATTCTGTGTTTTTGTACAGGAAAATTCCACAATGGACACGAACATTGTTGGGTTGCCGATGTAGGCTCCCCCATATATTTTTTTTTGTTGTTTTGTTTGTTTCGGCGTGCACATGTTTTGTTGTTTCGGCGTGCACATGTTTTGTACAATTGTCGGGCTTGTGTGGCATGGGGGGTATGTGAGGGTGTTGCGCTTAAAATGTTCTTAGGTGAACATTTTGGAAAATGGGAGGGCGAGGAGTGTAATATAACAATCTGGCCCCACCCGAGGAAGTGATGCAAGCGAGGGTGTTTCCTGTCGGTGAAGGGAGCGGATGTCGTTTTGACCTTATTTCCGACAGCGGCGGAAATGGCTACAGAGGCAAACAGATCAGGTGTCTCTTAGAATTACGTGGACGTTGCGTGGGCGAGGCAAAACCGGAAGGAAAGTCCCGGTTCTAGAGACTATATAAAGACCTCGACACACGGATTCGCCAGCAGAGAACGGCCAGTGGAAGCAGACAAACACCACGGCAAGACTACACTCCCGTCAACCCATTCTATGTGCCTCTCACCCTCTCCTGTTCTCTATTCCACACGGTTCGTCGTCATTAATAAAAAATATAACCTTATATTTTTATACATGCGTGTTTGTTGTTTTGTCGTCGTACGGCGATATATAACAGCACCAGGTAGAGAAATTCTGCGCAGGACCGGATTTACCTTTAACTAGCGAAGGGCTCTAACGCAAGAACGTAAAGCAAAGTCGAAAGCAAACAAACTTGACGAATGTAGCGAGACGCTATGAAAGATTTTCTTTCACTTCCACCAGCGCACCGGGGAACGCATACAGCAGTCGGATTCAGAAGCCAAATTACGACCCGAAACCTGCTGCGGAAAGGACAGACTTCAAAAACCGATGGCCAGTTTTACCAAAAGTCTTGGATTAATCGAAATTGATCGGCGCAGTTTCAATGTCAACTTTCTCGATATGTCAGGCGTCACAAAAGAAGGTTGTCCTGAAAAGACCTACCCTTTATAGCACGTTTGCTCGGGCTAATTAGACAAGGAGGACAGTCTGCAAACGCCCGACTAAGATCTTGGCTAAAATCTTCAAGTCAGTATTTAACATCGTCAAAGGCCGAAAATTATCTATGCCACCCCCACCGTTCTTGTTCTTGCAAAGCAACGTGATCACACAACTTCATCCAGTTATGAATTTGCACCAGCAAGGAGACAAAAACGGGAGAATTCCTCAAGTATATTTCGTAATCTAAATGCGTCTAATCTCGAAATCTTGTCCCGGCCAACTAGTTTCAGAGCATCCTAGATCTCAGACTCTGTAATGAAATCCTAGCATCCAGCCGCTTCAGCCACGTTGAGACGGGGAAATTTGGCCAAATATGCATCGAACTCCAGGCTCTCTGGTGAAAAGATCCTGAAAGTAATCCCGAAAAGCTCCACATATACACGCGTCTGTGGTCACGGTATACCCGTCCGGCAATGTGATGCTATCGATATGCCGTTTCAACTGGTCCTAGAAGTCTTGCTCATCAAACAATGAACAGTTCAATTTCTAGTAGCCAGCCAATTTAACCTTAAGCTTATCTAAGTTTACAAGAACCCGGACGAGCTTTTAATTCGAGTAAACTATAGAATAGAAACTTGGACAAACTGAGACCCCTACATCGACTCTTAACTAAAACTTATCTAGCACGCACCACCAAATCCGAGCTGCCTCTATTAATCCAAGTTTACACCAAATCCCAAGGGTGCGCATTTCGGTACTCATCGCCAAGAACAAACCTGTCGATTATGTCCCTAAATGGCTTCACACCCGGGTTGTTAATAGATATAGATAGCATAGGGGAAAGATCGGCTATTAACAACCCGGATGTGAAGCCATTTAGGGACTTTATCGACAGGTTCGTTCTTGGCGATAAGTACCGAAATGCGCACCCTTGGGATTTTGTGTGGATTTGGACTAATGTCAAGAACGGCATTCCAATAACTCACTAAAACTACCCGACGAGATGTCGAGAAAAACGGCCCGATCTTCCGAAACAAAGCCAAGCGTTATGCATGGTGGTTTGGCGCATAAACCCTTATGAGATGAAGATCCTTATCCTTTATAGTAATATCCAGCACGCAAAGCCTGCCCGCCAGATCGGTGAAAACGAGACCACACGCTGCATCCAAAGATCTGCCCACTAACCAGGAAACACCTCCCCAGCGTCCATCAAAACATGCTGAATAGAGAACGAACCTAGTAGACAATATATATTCACTATCGCGAGTTGAAAAACGGGACTCCTGTATACAACATACATTCACACTGAGACGCTGAAGATCGCGGTTGAAACACGTTCTGCGAGTCTCCGATCTCAGGCCTCGGTCATTACGATCTCAGGCCTCGGCCAACCAGAGAGCCATTATCAATTCGATTAAGTTTGGGGGACTGCACAAAACATCTCAGGGGATAGGATATTGACGGCCTGTCCCATTGAGTCATAGCCCATCTCAGTCTTGATAATACCATCAAGAGAGGCCACCAATCTCCTAAGGCAACGTTAATTTTACTGCTCTATACTGAGAGGGGTGAACTAAAATTGGGAGCCACCCAGAACAGAACTGAGACAATTTTAAGGAGGAACTGTGGGAAAGCAATCATGCGTCTCACCCAACATTTCCCACATCATTTGTGACCCTTGTCCTTATCTAACTACAGTGAGAATTTTTTAACATTTGGGAAGTTCCTTTGATCTTTTGCCATTAATTTCTTTTAAATTTAAAAGAGCTTTAAATTCTTTTCCAAGCTGGGTTCATTCTTCTTCTGAACTTCTGATGCCATTTTCACATAAGAAGCCAAGCTATCACCCTTAGAACTGGTCGAGAGAATAGAATTTTAGGGGACGGAAGCCACACTGTTTGTCCATTCCCCCTGCCTCTACTAATAACCCACCACGCCCTTCTCCTGGCTCGCAATCGCGGGAGGCGTTGGCTTTTGGGAAAGTTTGGAGCTAGCCCCAACCGAAATGTTGACTCTATCGGTCTGAGTCGCTGGCAAGCCGATTACAGCCGCTGTTGAACTATCCGTATCATCCAGAATGGTGTCTTGGTCGGCAGTGACCGGAACTTCATAGGCCTTTTTATCTGGACATGAAATGGCAAAGTGACCAATCTCACCACACTTCCAACAGGTAGATTTTCCGCCGGTCATGATGACCGGCATTTTTTGATCACAAAAGTCTACAGAGTTGGGACAGAGACAATGGCCAAACAATCGAGCATTATATCGAAGCTCCATCCCACGTTCAAAATATACGATGTGGCACTATTTGCCCAAAAAAAGCAACCAAATGCTCTCCAACAAATCGGGAAGGAACCTCATAGATTGCGACTTAGTCCTTCACCAACCCTCGTATTCCTTTCGTAGAATGGTGTCATTTTTATCAAATCTCTCCGTACCATCTCTTGACAGCCTTCGACTGTGGGTAACCGCATGTCCCACATTAAAAACCCAGTTTCTTTTATAACTTTTTGTTGTTTGACCCCCAGGCTCATCAATGATCGAATCACTGGGTTTTTCGTGGAGCGATAAATTTTGCGTGACCGCTTGTTCACCAAGAAGACAAACACCATTCGGTTTTTGAACCTCTATAATTTGGGGTTTTTTTTGTTTTTTTTTTAAAAACATCTTTATTTGAGATATTTTAATATTCTTTGACCCTGGCCAAAAACCTCGCAATGTTAATTATACAACTCAGAGGGGATTTCCAGCAGGAGGTTAACTCCTCGACTGTCTTCATTTCTGGTGCGTCTTGCATATTTTTCTAAAGCTGTAGCCACCCTACCTTTTCTATTTCTTGGAATTTCTAGTGTTTTGGGAGGGTTGTGAATTCCACCCTTTTTTTCTTTTTATCTGGAGCTCCTTCGAGAAATACCCAAATAGGCATCTCCTAAGAAGCCGACCCTTGTCGGTCATCATTAAAGTAGGGGGAACCCTTCTTTTATATATTGCTTTTGAAATATTTAACTATGCAGAAGGGAAAGGACGGGAAAATACATTACGTAGGCGGGGCGCGGGGGGGAATATATTATAACTTAAACAATAACAGAGGGGGGAAAACAATTATAAAGATTTACAACAATAAAAAATTACATATAGACAATAAATTCGCCTATAAAAGAGAAGCTGAAAATACAGGCAATACAAGAATTTCAAAAATACCATTTGTAAGGGTTAACGACAAAAATATAATAAACCCTCCTATACTAACATAAGAGGTGTTAAAATCGCAGGCAGTACAAAATTTCACCTACTTAAATTAGAAGTAAAAAAACAGAAAAGAAATATTACGAGAAAAATAAACTTAACTTTACAAAAGAAAGCAATTTAAATAAATCAAATTAACCTAAAACGGAATGAAAACAAATAACCACGCAAAAGGTTAAACTTAACTTTAAACTAAACTTATAAAAGAAAAAAGAATTAAATAAAATGAAGAATTAGCCTAGGACGGAAAAAATTAAACTCGTCAGAGGTGAAACTAAAATAAACTTTAAAAATATAGAAAGAAGTACTAGCAGTAAATGTTAAAAAAGTAAAAAGAGACAACTAAACTTTAAATAATAAATACAACGAAAGAAAAGAAAAAGAAAAAATTTGAGCTAAAACGACAGGAATAACGTTAAGCTCGTTAAAATAAAACTTGGAAAGGAAAAAAACACGGAAAAGAAAATTAAATAGGAAATAAATATTTATCAAATAAAATTAAATACACTCAAAACAAAATAGGAAAGTTGACTAAAAGGCTACTTTAGGTAAATGAAAGAAATATGAAGAGGTTTGAAAAAAAAATTCACAAGAAGTATAATTTAAAAATAACCAGGAGTTGGTCACTGAAAAAACTAAAAAAGAACAATATTACAAACAAAATAAAAAGCAGTTTTCTTGTCAGACGAAAACAAAAACAAATATGGCAGCCAAAGCCTGGTTGGTATTGAAAATAAAAAAATACAGTAAGTGGAAAACCAGAGAAAAGAAAATTACAATTAAATACGAGCAAAACAAGAAAATAAAATGTAAATAATAAAAAGAAACTTATAAGTACAGTTAAAAAAAGTGTCCTTTCAAAGAAAATATAGTCTAACAACATCCAGAACGAAAAGAATATTAAGTCAAGCAAGGTCAAAACCTGTTGGGATCAAGGACGATCACTCAATATTTATTTTGTATTAAGATACAAAAATGTGGCACTAGGCCGAAAGCAGGGTGAGTAGAGGGTGGTACTGATTAATTATCCCATACATAGCTAAACACTTTCACGACCCTATCATTTATTAACAATTTGCACATTCACTACAAGGACCCATCCATCACCTCCCAATCCTTCACGCACCACAATACTACCTATTTACAAGGAGCACCTAAAAAAGGGGGAAATAAACCCATGAAGTAAAATATGCTAATATATAGAATAGTTACAAAATATTTCTAAAAGATTTAATGATGATGAAATGGAAAAAGAGGAGGGGTATGACGTACCCATAACGAATCAAGGATGGTCACTCTCCTCTACCCCATACATAATACAACAACAACCAAAATAGGAGATAACGATATATATTAAACACAGCAAAATACAAATACTTGGAACTCTGTTAGTAAAACGATAAATCCTGGTTAGGTAGTATTACTAGAATTGGGACTCGCAATGGTTTTGCGGTAACATTCTTGGCTATCTCTGCCTATCGCTGAGCTTCACTATTTCTCTTTCTGTCTGGCAACAAACCCTTCAAACAGCTAGCTACACTTTTCAAAGTGTAGCTAGCTGTTTGAAGTCATTTTTAGGACTTGTTCTGTACTTAAACGGAAAATATTTTCTAATAAATGCAGTATTTTAAGTGAGCAAATAATTTAGATTTGAAATTTTATCATCATACCATCTGTGAAGTGATAGGTACCGACAAGTTTTTTTTTAATCATCTCACCCCAAGCAAGGCATTCCACTGCCACTATTGCACATGGGGCTACATAGGGGAAGGTAAAGAGGAGTGGTTAGACATAGGGAATGTCAGGAAGAAGGTGACAGATGAGTAAGGATAGCGAGGATGAGGGTTGGGCAGATGGGAAGAGTGTTTGATAGAATGGGAGCAGGTTAGTGTGTTAGGAGGTGTCTATTGACCTTACATTTAAACTCCCGGAGATTGTAGCCGTCGGGGAAGCAATCGTGTGGAAGAGAATTCCACAGTCGGGAAGTGCGAGGAAAGAAACTGTTGGAGTAGAAGTTACGGCTGCATTTTATCGGTTTCACTGTAAAAGGGTGGGATCTAGTTGCTAATCTAGTATCTCGTTCAAATTCGTATTTAGGGGGCACCAGTATTTGTATAAATATTTCTGAATGTGACTATGCATACAAAAATGTTTTTGTTTTACATTTAATCTTTCACTAAGATTTTTCATTAAAAAAAAACAAACAACATAGATGGTATTAATGCTTACTTAATTTAGTTTGGCATGATGTCACAAGTTTAGGTTGCTAGTGAACATTGAAATCAATTATAATAACTTGACAATTGTTGCTTCAGAAATAGCCCAAAATATTGACAGTGTATTAAATTAAGGACTACCTTGAATTGCCGCAACTACTAAGTCACCAAATTCACAAACCAACGCTTTAATCCACTAATTGGAGTAGATAGACTAAACTATCGCCCGGTTCACGCTCTACCCACGTCTATTGAACAGGTGAAGAGGCTCATCCCTTGTTTCCTGTTTAGGATGCGGTTTCCGGGTTTCTCTTTTCCAACCTTTTCACTCTTTTCTTTTTTTTTTCAATTGGAGTAGATAGACTAAACTATCGCCCGGTTCACGCTCCACCCACGTCTATTGAACAGGTGAAGAGGCTCATCACTTGTTTCCTGTTTAGGATGCGGTTTCCGGTTTTCTCTTTTCCAATATCTTCAATCTTATGTAGCCCCCTGCACATCAGTGGCGTTACCGCCTTACTCGGGGTGATATGATTTTAAAAAGAAATCTCTTGTGAGAGGAAGTATATGTAGTAGATGGAAGAGTTCAATTCGTTGAATAGGTGATGCCACCATGACAGTTTTATGGTTAGGGTAAGAGTTGAAAAAATTATATAAAATCATGAAGAATATATACTTCAAAAAACAATTAAAAGTTCGGTGAATATATTTTGTAATGTTATATACTGAAGTTTGAATGTTAATGACCCGTTTGAAAACCTTAGCAAATATTATTTTTATTATTCGTGTAGAAAACGTTGAAGTCTTTTCTTTAAGAAAGCACAGTCTGTTCTATTATTTAACCTATAGACTGGTTTTTATTTTTCTCATTGCTATATGTGGGAATGTAGATTAAACGCATTTGAGCAGAATTTGAATAAAACGCGTCGATTTCACGTTTCACTGTTGGCTATTACGCTATCTGCACATACCCAGTATTAATGTACGATTAATATAATTTCTATATTGATCACACACACACACACACACACACACACACACACACACACACACACACACGAACTTTATTTACTGGTGCACCGCCCTCATCAACTTACCCATACAATTAGGTTGGCAAGTAGGCCTCGCAAGTAGGTCTCGCCGTTTTACTGCCAAAATAGGGAAATACAACGGCCAATTCTACTCGACCCGTTTCTTTTCCGCAATTCCCGCTTGTGGAATTCCATTCCCTTTGCTTGCTTCACTGAGAGCTACAATTTGCAAATGTTTAAATAAAACGTCAATTACCTTCTCTCTTCGCGAATGCCACCCTCTCTCTTCGCGAATGCCACCCTCTCTCTTATCCTTTGTAGAGCATCACATATACTGTTATTTTATTGTCATCCGTCTACTCTCATTGTAACACTTGCTTAGGATGGAACGATAATAATAATAATAATAATATGTATATCTATCTATCTATCTATCTATCTATCTCTGTCTGATCATATCTATCTATCTATCTATCTATCTATCTATCTATCTATCTATCTCAGTCTGTCCATATCTATCTATCTATCTATCTATCTATCTATCTATCTATCTCAGTCTGTCCATATCTATCTATCTATCTATCTATCTATCTATCTATCTCAGTCTGTCTATCTATCTATCTATCTATCTATCTATCTCAGTCTGTTTCTATCTATCTATCTATCTATCTATCTATCTATCTATCTATCTATCTATCTCAGTCTGTCTATCTATCTATCTATCTATCTATCTATCTATCTATCTATCTATCTATCTATCTCAGTCTGTTCATATCTATCTATCTATCTATCTATCTATCTATCTATCTATCTATCTATCTATCTATCTATCTATCTATCTATCTATCTATCTATCTATCTATCTATCTATCTATCTATCTATCTCAGTCTGTCCATATCTATCTATCTATCTATCTATCTATATCTATCTATCTATCTATCTCAGTCTGTCTATCTATCTATCTATCTATCTATCTATCTATCTATCTATCTATCTATCTATCTATCTATCTATCTATCTATCTATCTATCTATCTATCTATCTATCTATCTATCTCAGTCTGTTCATATCTATCTATCTATCTATCTATCTATCTCAGTCTGTCTATATCTATCTATCTATCTATCTATCTATCTATCTATCTATCTATCTATCTATCTATCTATCTATCTATCTATCTATCTATCTATCTATCTATCTGTCTGTCTATCTATCTATCTATCTATCTATCTATCTATCTAGTCTGTTCATATCTATCTATCTATCTATCTATCTATCTATCTATCTATATATATATATATATATATATATATATATATATATATATATATATCAGTCTATTCAAATCTATCTATCTATATATATATATATAGATTTTAAGGTTCCCTAAAAATAAATTGCTACTAAATCACAGAGATGAACTGACGGTTTTATGTAAACATCAAAAATATTCTTCTCTAATATTTAATTAATTAGAATTGTTCATTTATAACATATGCTCCAATATAACTTATAAATTAAGAATTATCTTTCTGAAATAAACTATCCACACAAGACTTATTTAGTTTTCATAACAACAATATACCTTAGTATACCCTAAATATTTAATTTTAATTCTAACCCAAACATTCAAGCCCTTTTAACTCATATGGTAGTACAAAATCAAATTAACAAAAAAATGAAATCCAGCCTGCAGTTAAAAATTATTGTCTACCCATTTAAATAATGTATGGTCCCACTTTCTATCCTACCCAGACAAAATTTCAAAGTACCTTCACGCGACATCAGGATACTATGTAACCCAAATCTTCAATGTCATAGTTTAAACTAATTCTTATATTTGATTGAACAATATTGACACACCTGCAAGCATATTCTCCAACTAAAACTCTCTAATTTTCTAAATAACCATAAATTTATCTTAAATTATTCTAAATAAATCATTTTCACCATTTATTGTAAAAGAAGAGTATTGTTCTGAAACATGAAAACTTTTTGTAGTGATATAATGCTTATATAAATCATTGTAATAACAAAATTACAATATATATATATATATATATCTGAAAAGTGAGAACATTGTAACGTTGTCCTCACAAAACTACGAAGTTGGCGTGAATCTGCTCAGTTAAAGAGACATAATATTTTACTTATCAGCGCTCTGTCTCCACCCAGATATCAAGCACTTTACGATAAAAACCCTGTTTGCCAAAATACATATCATCAGTAAAACCATGGATTAAAC